>CM049839.1:2934179-3419179 GCA_027422415.1 Schizothorax lantsangensis | reverse complement strand
ACACAGAGAACCTCATCAACACCGTCCAGGTGCTCAGCGTGGCCGGAGGAGCCGCCAAAGCCGCGCAGGTCATCAGCCTCACCAGCGGCGTCATGTCGGGGCTCTTCCTCGCCCTCGACGTCTTCTTCCTCGCCAAGGGCTCGATGGAGCTGCGCAAGGGAGCCAAGACCGAGTTCGCGGCCAAGATCCGAGAGGTTTGCAAGGAGCTGCAGAACGGACTGCACGAGCTGAAGAGAATCCAACGACAGCTGCAGAAAACCATAGACGGGGTTGAGATGGAGGAGGAGGAGGAGGATGACGGAGATGGTGATGATGATGATGATGAGGATAAAGGTGATGAGGAAGAGGTAGAAAATAGATCAAAACCGAGAAAAGAATCCAGCTAGAGGAATAAGCATTGATGATTATCCTAAAAATTATTAAAATATAATGTAAAATTATATATATATGACTTTATAAATGTCAGAAAATAAAATGTGTGTGTATATATAATATATTTTATATTATAAATAAATATTTTCTCTTTTTTACCAAAGGTCACAAGATGGTAGACAGTAATAAGAAAAATATTTTAGAAAATATTATTATTTTATTATTATTATTTAAATTAGTTTGTAAGTTGCTTTGGTTAAAAGCATATGCTAAATGTGTAAAGGCAAATATTAAATAATAATCAAAATTAAATATGTATTTATAATGTATACTATGAATATAGATATTTTCTCTATTTGCCAAAGGTAATTAATCAGTAGATAGTAATAAAAATATTGTAAAAATGTTGGTAACACTTTATTTTAAGGTGTGCTTGTTACATGTACTTACTCTTATAATAACAATAAATTATGCATAATTACATGCAATTAACCCTAATCCTAACCCTAACCATATAGTAAGTACATGTAGTTAATCATTATTACTCAGCACTTAAATGTATCATTACACTGTCACAAGGACATCTTAAAATAAAGTGTAACCTATATTTCTACTGTTTGCCAAAGATCATTAGATATAGTTTGCAGTTGTATTTACAGTACTAAAGCTAAATAGTTCTGCTTAGGTCAAATGTTTCTGCTGAATGACAAGAGATGAGTAGCTACTTTCTTTATATCCTATGCAATGAATAAGATAGTGCCGTTTTACATATTGCGATGCATTTTTCATACACTTTAAATTTTGTCCTCAAAGAATCAAATTTATAGAATTCTTATACAATAGAATTTTGAATTATCTTATTTGCTTGCCTTCAGGTATTATAGGTCTGTATGTCTTACATTTCAGCTCTTTACTGTATATGTCATTAAAATAGCGCACAAACTGGTCAGGGTGGACCAATCACAGCCGTTTGTGATTTCTGGATCATTAATGAATCATTCTATAGACAGATAGCTAGTCGCATTACCCACCAATTGTGCTCTTTCTGTCGCCACTAGAGGGCAGGTGCACAAACTTCTGACTCAAACATCAGTACTCTGACTTAAACTTGAACATAATTATTAGGCTGTCATTGCAGTTAAAAAAAAAAAAAAAATTGGATTAAATTTAGTTAACAAGCATATCATGTAATTAATCACCAATTCAGCACCTATATTTACTGAGAAAATCCCCCAAATGAATAATTGTACAAAATGAAGTCACTGACTGGACAAACCTGTCTTTAGAAGTCACATGCACTTTATACAATACCGATTGTTTCAAAGCAGCTTCAGATAGTAATAAACAGGGGGAAAAAACTTAGTAATTTTGCAAAAGTAATAAATTATGAGACAATTTTAATTTCAGCTCTATAGAATTGATCAGTTTAAAGTTTTATTCTGATTTGTTCTCATCCGATAAATCTTTTTAGAAGTGAATATTAGTTTTGTTTCCCATCACTGTGGTTGGTTCAGTCGCTCCGCTCTAAATGTAGGCTTGTTCACACAGGTCGTGTTTGTTGTTTTGTGATTGTGGTTCATGTACACATGGAGACTGACGTTTGTGGCCTTTGTCTCGCTGTTTTTCTGGGTTTTAAGACACTGTGCCAAGTTTGCAATGAATAGTTGGTGTTGAAAACACATCTTCTGTTGTTCTCAGTCCAGCTGTTTTGTAAACACAAGAACACATCTGTCCGAACGACTCCGCTAAATTCAAGATTGAATTTCTTTGTTTATTTTTTTATTATTATGTCACTTTTTTCTGTTTCTAAACAAGGAAATGAGGGTGTTGCAATTCCTAGAAATAAGATATTGTGTGTTCTGGTTAGTAATGAGACGGGTGGGGTAATAATGTGTGATGTGGTTTGACCAACTATTCCAGTATTTCCAGCAGTTTAAAAACTGCTATTGTCTGAAATCATGACGTTATGGTAGAAACTTACACAGACACTTAATTGTGAATGTATTACTCACTAATGAGTCTTTACAGTATGGCTTTTAATTTAATTTATTATAAACTATAATTTCTTTGTTCATGGTGATGGTTGGATGTAATGTTTAAATTGTTTGTCATTGTCAACCCTTCAACTACCAATTAAATTAGCTCTTTTATTGTAAGAATATTTATGTTTTGAAAAATAAATGGTGCCAATGCAGCACAGATTAAAGATGGCATTTTTTTGTTTGTTTGTTTTTTAATTCCCAACAGCATTTTCTTAAATTAACTTCCTTATTCTTATAAAAGGTTTACAAGAAGAAGGTGGGATGTTTCTGGTTAGCTATTCATAGGACTGATTGACAGGTATTTTAATGGGCAAAACCAAGCATGCTAATTTGCACATGGTTTAGTTTTCTTCTTCCCAAAGGTGTGGCTTTAATGGTTTGTTGGCGAACTATTTGCCATTGAACCGTAAAAGCTTTAACACACACAAAACATGTTTTCTGCGTTCTTGCAAACAGAACTTTATGAAAGAATGACTGTCCGACACACTCCTGTCCTGTCCTGAAACTCTTTCATGTAAAATATTTCTGTAAATCCAACATAAAATGTAGATTTCAAAGGTATGATTATTTACGAACATTTCAGTAGTTTACTTTACCCGAAACCTGTTCAATCTCACTTCTTAAGTGAATTAGGCCAAGGCTCAGGGGAAGTCATGGCCTAATGGTTAGAGGGTCGGACGGTAACCTAAAGGTTGTGGGTTCGAGTCTCGGGCCGGCATGAATTGTAGGTGGGGGGAGGAGTGAATGTACAGCGCTCTCTTCACCCTCAATACCACGACTGAGGTGAGACCCTTGAGCAAGACACCGAACCCCCAACTGCTCCTCGGGCGCTGTAACATAAATGGCTGCCAGGGTATGTGTTCACGGTGTGTGTGTGTGTGTTCACTGCTGTGTGTGTGTGTGTTCACTGCTGTGTGTGTGCACTTTGGATGGGTTAAATGCAGAGCACAAATTCTCAGTATGGGTCACCATACTTGGCCACGTGTCACATCACTTTTGAATGCAAAAAATGCACTTTTGTCAGGAATGTTCTGGAATGTTTCTGACCCAAATTAGAGACGAGTCACTGAAGTTGAGTTGTAGCTAGTTTACGGTCATTTTAGACCGGGCCAGTCACATTTTTAAAATGCTTGTAAGTGCAGTTAAACCCAGAAACCAGGTGCAAAAGTGACTAGAACCTACTAACCTTTTATGCAATGAGACGTTTTAAGTAAAGATGCCTTTTTCCCCCAATTGATATGTATAGTCATTAAAACTGTTTCATGTCCAATATTTGGTAACACATAACCTGAAGCAAATAATGCATAATTAATGTATTCATGATGTAGGTTATTATGCATTTTGTCTTCCCATAAATTCTTCACAATAAAGTTTGCAGATTCCTTGTTACATCTGAAATTGGATCTTTAGATATGTATTATAATGTATTATCACTGGTTTATTCATGAGGTCATACAATGCTGTAGCAACTCATAATGTAATAACTATTACATTATTATTGTAATAACATTTTCATAATGTAATAATTTTCTCAAAATGTAATACAATCTTAATAAATCTGTAATAAAATAACAATTATTACATTATGAGAAATGTATTACATTATAAACTCACCAAAAAAATAGTCATATTGTCATAATTATATAATTATACTTATACTTATAAAAAGTATAAGCAGACCAATATAAGGGACAGTTGAAATATTTGTGCTGTTATTTAGCCCATGTGTATAATATATATATATTATATATAAGAGATAGAGATATAGAGATAAATGCCAAAATGAATCATATTTGCTTTGATGTGAACATATTTGCTTTGCTTAATCTTTTCATGTACAAATTAATTCTAAAAAGAAATGTATATGTATATAGAATAACTAAACTATAGCTGAACTTTAGTGAGGGGACATTGTTCCTCTTAGCATCATGAAAAAACAACAACATTTTATTACAATTCTGAATGCATTCCAGATGCAAAGAGTGCTCTCTTTATAATCTCAGATACACTGAGCCTGTCACTCATCTCAGTTCATCAGTGCAACAGACGTGTCTGTGATTAGCTACACTGCTCAACGCTGCACACCTTGTAAATAGAAACATCTGATGCTCTCCAAATGCAAATATGCACAGAAGAGTTTGCCAAATATGTTATTATTAAAGTTTCAACTAAGAGTGCTCTTGTTTTGTTTTTATTTTGTTTCTTTGTGAGAGCGTTTAGCTCCCTAAACTGAGCGTGACACGATAAACTGCTTTCTGTATGGATTTAATATGGAATGTTACTTAAATGCGGGAACAGTTGGCAATCCTACTTTGCATGTTTTAAACACTTAGATTATGTTCTTACTTTGGCCATGCATTAAAATTGACTTTAACTTCTCAGGTAATGTCCGTGGTATGATGACAATGACAGTGGTTACATATACATATATTTTAATTTATCACAATTATTACTAGGAACAATTCATTTGCGCCACTACTAAATTATATGTCCTTGAATTGAAGGTGTTTTTTATGAACAAATTTGGAAAAAAATAATAACATTTTTTCAAAGTCTATTGTAGTCTGGGATAGATCGTGTTATCTGCCTCAGGCACCGGCAGCACGGCGCAAGAGTTAATGAACATTTCTTCACTTTAATACAAGTTATAACGTGTACATCAGAGGATATGTTGAAAAATAAAGTACAACTTTCACTCACGGATCATTTCTGTGTCTATAAGCGTTTTTAAACAGGAAAATCATCAGTATAACAGCCTGTGAAGACATATACCTCAGGAAGATAAAAGCGTCTAATCATATCGCCAAAATTATTAATGCTTTATACATTTATATAATATAAACACGTTTTTATAACAACAGTTTACATGACTACAGGTGCATCTCAATGAATTAGAATGTCGTGAAAAAGTTCATTTTTTCTTGTAAGTTATTTCAAAAAGTGAAACTTTCATATATTTTAGATTCATTGCATGTAAACTAAAACATTTCAAAAGTTTTTTTGTTTTAATTTAGATGATTAGAGTTTACAGCTCAAGTCAAAAAACAGTATCTCAAAATATTAGAATATTTACATTTGAGTTTCAATAAATGACCATCCCTACAGTATAAATTCTGGGTATCTCTTGTTCTTTGAAACCACAATAATGGAGAAGACTGCTGACTTGGCAATGATCCAGAAGATGAACATTGACGCCCTCCACAAAGAGGGTAAGTTACAGAAGGTCATTACTGAAAGGTGTGGTTGTTTACAGAGTGCTGTATCAAAGCATATTAAATGCAAAGTTGACTGGAAGGAAGAATTTGGGTAGGAAAAGGTGCACAAGCAACAGGGATGACTGCAAGCTTGAGAATACTGTCAAGCAAAGCTGATTCAAACACTTGTGAGAGCTTCACAAGGAGTGGACTGAAGCTGGAGTCAGTACATCAAGAGTCACCACGCTCAGACTTCTTCAGGAAAAGGGCTACCAAGCCACTTCTGAACCAGAGACAACGTCAGAAGCATCTTACCTGGGCTGTGGAGAAAAATAACTGAACTGTTGCTCAGTGGTCCAAAGCCCTCTTTTCAGATGAAAGTAAATTTTGCATTTCATTTGGAAATCAAGGTCCCAGAGTCTGGAGGAAGAGTGGAGAGGCTCAGAATCCATGTTGCTTGAAGTCCAGTGTGAAGTTTCCACAGTCAGTGATGATTTGGGCTGCCATGTCATCTGCTGGTGTCGGTCCACTGTGTTTTCTGAAGTCAACAGTCAACGCAGCCATCTACCAGGAAATTTTAGAGCACTTCATGCTTCCTTCTGCTGACAAGCTTTATGGAGATGCTGATTTCATTTTCCAGCAGGACTTGGCACCTGCCCACACTGCCAAAGGTACCAAAAGCTGGTTCAATGACCATGGTGTTACTGTGCTTGATTGGCCAGCAAACCTGCCTGACCTGAACCCCATAGAGAATCTATGGGGTATTGTCAAGAGGAAGATGAGAGACACCAGACCCAACAATGCAGATGACCTGAAGGCCACTGTCAAAGAAACCTGGGCTTCCATACCACCTCAGCAGTGCCACAAACTGATCACCTCCATGCCACGCCGAATTGAGGCAGTAATTAAAGCAAAAGGAGCCCTTACCAAGTATTGAGTACATATACAGTAAATTAACATACTTTGATTACTTTGAAAAATGATTACATTATAAAAAACATTACATTATGAGCTCAAGATTGATTACACTTTGAGAAAATTATTACATTGTGATATTTTATTACAATAATGTAATATAATGCATTATATACAGTGTTGGGTAGTAACTGATTACAGATAATTTGGATTTTATTGATCACATGATTACATATTATTCACACAAGTGTTTATCTTTTGAGGCTTTTGTCTTTCAAACACATTAAAATGCACAAATTCATGATATTTCTTATTTTCACAAATCTTTTGTCAGCTGAACCCCTTTCAGCTAATATATTTACTTGAATACATTCACATATCTGCATGTTTATTGGTTAACGGTCACATGACAAGCAGGTAAACAAATAAAATATAAATCTTATTTAAGTGTTTTATTTTGGTTGTTGTCATTTTAAAATTATTTTTCATTTTACATTTTTTTATGATTTAATTAATTATTAGCTTTTCTTTAAACTCACAAACCTTCCTTAAACTCACAAAACACGAAACCGCAGTTTAAGAAACCTTGACGTCATATTTCATGCACTTTGATATTAATTACAACAAATGGAATATATTTCCATTCTCTTTGTATTTTTATATTAACATGGTACAATATTATCCAATTTAAATCAATGTGATAAACGATTTAGGTCATAAGTAATCTAAATGTAATCAAAAAGTAGTTTCAGTTTCTTTCAAGATTATACACGACTTACATTACATGAAATACACAGTATATAAAATAAACATAAGTAATGTAATGGATTACGTTACTAACTACAATTGTTGTAAGATATGTTACAAGACACAGAAAGTTGTGTGCAAGTGGAAATGAGCAAATCGTTAACGGACTCTTTGAGTTCATGTAAAAAATCTGATTATATAAAGACTTTAAGTAAAGAATTGCACAATATTTTTCTTTATTTTTTTCTATATTTTGTAATGTAATGGATTACAAATACAATTGCTTTTTGTACTGTCTTTAAGTAAAGAATTACATTGTGTTACTGCTTTTGTAAAGCGTCCTTGAGCTTGGGAAAGCTGCTATATAAATTAATACATAATATTATTATTATTATTATATTACAGTACTTAATGAAAGTGTTCAGTAAAAGCTGTATATTGAATGTACACTAAAAAGGATTTAACCTAATTATATACAATTATTAAACATATAATTAAATTGCATTGCATAATACTGAAGCTATCTTTTTATATTAAGTGTTAAATCAATTATCTCATTCTAGTATTTGATGAGTGTTCTTTTCAAACAGGTGAATCACATGTCTGCAGGTGTGGAGAGACTTTGTTTCTATTTTGATTAGACACAAGTGCAGGTGAAGAGGTAGAAGTAGGTGAAGGTGAGGTGTTTCTCCAGGTTTCGTCACATTAATCTGTTTTGTTCAGTGCTGAGTCATCTTCTGGATGCAAGGAAACATCATTCCTCGGGGCCCGAGGAAGGGCTGAATCCAGCCAGTGAAAAACATCCGTAGTTTCCAGAATGACGTGTGTGACCGTAACCTGAGATGAGGAAGATTTAGTGACGAAGGCAGCTGGAATTTTGTCTCAATGGAAATATTGATTGTTAAACAATAAATAAATTAAGCGGTGTTTGCATTATTCAGTGTCATGTGTTTTTTATATTTACTGTATATCACAGTGCGCCTTTTTGTTTGTTTTTACATACATATATGAAAATGCTGCTTGTTTTTGTCTTTTTTCATCACATCACCACCTTTTATTTATTTTTGTATTTTTTTTGGTGGTTTTCAGTGGTACAGAACATATTAGTATCTGTACATTTCACATATTTTTATAGTATATATATATATATATAGGGAGGAAGACAGGTGTATCAGGTTTGTATTAAAGCTTTGTAAGGTTTACATGACCCAGTCTGTTCACTGTTGCTCATTTACCAGCCAGTATCAGATTACTCCCAGTCTGTAATATTAATACTTTCTGATTCATGTGGATGGATTTGATATGAGTTTTATCATTTATCTTTGAATAAGCGTCAAAACATCTGACAGTTGAGTTTGGATGTTTTATTTATTTGTTTATTATTATTTGTATTTTATTTTATTGCAGTCTTTCACCTTTAAGTTGTTTTTAATAAAATGCCACGCATGACGTTTGAAAAAATGTTTTTAAGTCACGCTCATGTTAGTCAGAAGGGAAATGTCAGGATCTGAATATTTGTCTTTCTATAGATGAACACCAGTAGAATCATACCCCCAAAACAGCCTTTGTCTCTTATTGTAAAGATTCCCTCACTTACATAATCAGAATATTTGACGCTCTCTGATCCTTCATAAAACACCCATCAGGAGAGACAGACGAGGCTTACATCACCAACACATTTTCTTTGACTATTTCTGTCCTGTTTTCTAATAATGGTATAAAAACATTGTTTAAACAAATGTATCATGAAGCAAACTTATAATAACAGGACTTGTTCTGAGAGACAACATCTTTAAGTGACAACTTCTGTGCCTTAACAAGATAAATAAACTCAATTTATGAAAGATTTTGCAGTATTCATTTTTCACCAGTATTTTAGCCATATTCTGAATTACGCTTTGCATTTTGTTTCAGTTAAAACACTTAAGGAATAATGACCTGGCAGAAAATAACCAGCACCTTTCCCATTTTGATGGATTTGTTCCTTACAGTTGAGACTCAGCTGTTCCTAATATCTTACATTTCTCAGTCTTGTGAGAATATCTTTATAGTCTAAAGACGAAGAAATGAAATGAAGATGACTGGCTAAAGTTTGACATAATTCATTGTGATGTCAGAGATATCTCTTTCATGCTCATCCTAGTATTTGTTCTATTGTTTTCTGACAGGCACGAGCAGCTTCACAGACTGCTGAACACGCTGCTAACGTAAGTGTGTTATCTTTGCTCAGTGACTCGTTTCTTCTCTGTGATGCACCATCTTTTGTCTCTCAGAGCAGAAATAACTTGTTGCACAAGAACGAGACACGATCAGTGTTGTGTAAAAAGGCATGTTCATTTACATCTGTTTTTTTTTAATCAGTGCAATAACTTCATTCGCTCTCCTGTTGGCAAAGACTACACACACAGCTGTGTACAGCCTGAAACAGACATTTAAATCATCAGAGAAAACACTAAGGCCAACTTATCTCGTTACCCTACATTTTTACATTATACATCTCCAAACGTCATTCTCACAAGTCTTCTCACGTGTATCTGATTACTCCCATCTAACAGGGAACTTTGTCTCAGAACGTTTGCTAATGTCCTGGCACGGTACTCTCAAAGATATGAACAATACAGCTTACATTCAGAGAACATTCAAAAATAATGTTCCCAAAATGATGAAATGGAATGTTCCTTACAAGAATTTTTTTTTTTAGATACTGGACATTTTGAATGTTCAGAGAACATTATTCACACAAGTGTTTATCTTTTGAGGCTTTTGTCCTTCAAACACATTAAAATGCACAAATTCATGATATTTCTTATTTTCACAAATCTTTTGTCAGCTGAACCCCTTTCAGCTAATATATTTACTTGAATACATTCACATATCTGCATGTTTATTGGTTAACGGTCACATGACAAGCAGGTAAACAAATAAAATATTCCATCTTATTTAAGTGTTTTATTTGGGTTGTTGTCATTTTAAAATGATTTTTTTATGATTGAATTAATTATTAGCTTTTCATTTAAACTCACAAACCTTCCTTAAACTCACAAAACACGAACCGCAGTTTAAGAAACCTTGACGTCATATTTCATGCACTTTGATATTAATTACAACAAATGGAATATATTTCCATTCTCTTTGTATTTTTATATTAACATGGTACAATATTATCCAATTTAAATCAATGTGATAAACGATTTAGGTCATAAGTAATCTAAATGTAATCAAAAAGTAGCCTGATTATATTACATTACATTACACAGTATATAAAATATGTAATGTAATGGATTACGTTACTAACTACAATTTTTGTCTTGTGTGTGGAGTCGTTAACGGACTCCATGTAAAAAATCTGATTATATAAAGACTTAAAGTAAAGAATTACACAATATTTTTCTCATTTTTTTTCAATATTTTCAAATGCTTTTTGTACTGTCCATTGTGTTACTGCTTTTGTAAAGTGTCCTTGAGCTTGGGGAAGGCACTATATAAATTAAACATATTATTATTATTATATTACAGTACTTAATGAACGTGTTCAGTAAAAGCTGTATATTGAATGTACAAAAACAAAATGATGCTTTCATAACTTAAAGGGAACATTATCAGAACGATCTTGGAACGTGTTTTACTGGACTGCTGTCTGACTCTGATGTCAAAGATACTTCACAGTTAGTGTTAGTGTAGTCTTGTCTGTGAAACTCCAATGAAATATATTGGCTTTGCGTTGGAGAACCATCAGCCGTAGACTGATGGATTGCTGTTTAACCTGAGCAGTGATGCTTTTATTTGAAGTTAAACTACATATGATGGATCTCTGAATCAAATACATAGTTCAAGTCCACAGAATTGCATGATTCAGTTGTTGTAGTGGTTGAAATAATATACTGCATATGATAATATACAATAAAATATATCCGTTCCTTTGGTATTTACTGAGGAAAGAAGACTAGTCAAGAAAATACTTCCCGTCAAGCTGTTTAAAAACTGTTTTGCAATGTTGTTTGTTTCCAGTCTGAAGATAAATGACAAAAGGTGTGCGTGAAAGAATCCAAATTCTTTGGACGCCAGTCCTTATCTTTGACATTTGTGTAAGTTTGTGTTTTGTGTTTGAAGACATGAGAATTTCACGTATTTGTCTTTTGTCTGGGTGTGAAACTTCAGTCTGTTCTGTTGCTCCATTATGTCTATGTAACCGTGCCAGAAAAACTGGTAAAGCAGCTCAACAATAACTTATGTTGATGTATTTCATCTATGCTGTGGATCTTACATAAAATGAATAACACACCAGACAGGGTTGAGTACACTTACAAATGAACAAAATAAAGGAAATGGCAAGTTAGACGCTGGAATTCCTTCATTCTCTCTCCTTTTTTTTAGAGCAAAGACTCGTTTTCTCATGTATGTTTTATCATGTCTTTATTTAGTTTTTCTTAGGGTTTTCAAGGTAATTCTTGATGGACGACATGTTGCACTGACATTAAATCACAAACAACTGGAAACAACAAAGTAATTGTCAAAACCTCACCCTGAGTAAATATTTGGAGAAGAGTTTGCACATACTGTTGAACAAAGACTGAAGGAGGCAGTGATTAGATGGTATCTCTCAACTCTGTCATACTGCAATGAACCTTTTTCTTTTAACATGCTAACCAAAATGTATGCCAAAATACCAATTACTACTATAAGAACATGATACATTAGTATGGCATCACCTTCAAACAGTATAAGATTAAAAAATATATATCTGAAAATGAGTTACTGAGATTTATCAGTCTTTTTTGGCTTCATTTATTTATATTGATTTATTTTACACATTGAAGTATATTTTGTCTTTTTACTTGTATCATGTTGGTTTTGTAAAGTGTTTTGGTGAAACCTTTGTATTAAAGGGGAAATACATTCACCATACTTTCTCTAAAAAGCAGACATAAAAATGTTTTTAGACCTTAATTTCATAATTTCATGTCATAACATCTCAATTCAATTCAAGTTTATTTGTATATAAACATCTTCATATTATTTAATGATATGTATCTATACCAAATTGGCTTCAAGTTAACAAATACATATATTCACTTATAGAGTGGACCTTTAGTGAGAAAATGAACAGTATTTGTCAGACTCTTTTTCTGATGAAGAAAACTTGTCAATCAAGTGCATCACATGATGACGGTAAAGAAACTATGATTATTTCAGGTATTTTACAGCGTCACTGGAAAATCTGTAGTAGTTGAGCTGAAAGCGCAGCAGGAATGTATCAATATGATCTGCAGTACTGCTCCTGACATCATAATGTATGTTGATTTTGTTTTTACGTTTAAATGTGCAAATGACGAAGTCTGAAGTAAAAAAAAAAAAAAAGATTTAAAGTTAAAACCGGTGTGCCCAACTCTTCAGGTCCCGCCCTGAATGCAAGTTATTAAAGCCAGAGAAGTTCTGACACCCCCATCATTGATTCTAACCTCCCAGAACATCTCACACACGGGTAAGAAGTGCTTTAAACTTTCTTTACAAGCGGCTGTTAACCTATTGACTGAGCTATCGGGGAATCAAGAGACAGATATGTCTAATGACATTGCATTATACAAAGATTTAACAGATGAGGTCATATAATTAAAAATGGCATGATACTTTGATTTACATGCCTTACTGTATAATGTCTGAAAGTCATTGCATCAGATAACAAAATCTCAGAACTAACTGCACTTTTATGAGCTGTTTTTTTTTTTTTTTACCTTTAACTATTATTTGTGCTACAATATGCATTAATAAATAATAAAATGTCCAAATATTTGTTGGAGCCACTGTTTCTTCCTATGTGTTTGTATACCAGTGCAAGCTGGTGCTTTTTTATTTTCTCAGTTTTTTTTAATTAAATTATAATTCTTATTGTATATTATATTGTATATAAGTCTTATTGTATATTATGCATTATATTGAATGAATATTAAATAGTCACAGTTACGTATTTTTTATTATTAATTGTTTTACACTTTTTTTTTTTTGGACTACTGTGAAAATATACTTTATGTTATTGGACAGTGCTATGCTGTCCGAATGACCCAATTTTTCCAGAGCTAATGACTATGAAATGACTAAGGAGCCACATTTGAAAAAAAATAAAAAAATAAAAATGTTGTCACAAAAATTACATTTTTTACATTGTTTAGTTTTGAGGATGAATTTTGAGGATCCATCACATTTTAGAATTTTACTATTTTACATAGTAAGAAGGTTGAATGGTTGCACTGTGTAGTAATGTAACACTAGTGTGAACTTAAGAATTGAAGAAAAAAAAAATACACAATCAGTTAAGCATAACTTCTTAGTTTAAATACTAGTATAGCTAAGATAGCATCTTAGTTCCTACAATCAAACCACTGCTGAGATAAAGAAATGTAAAGATGTTAAGAAACACTCATATCTTACGGTTTAATTGTTAATGTTAAAGTGACTTAATATTATAAATAACATATTACTTAGTAAACTCTGTTAAAATGTGTTGATGAATTAAGAATACAGGCTCATGCTTGTGTGTCTGCAATCAAAGGAATGATAAAATGCAATGAAAGATAAAGTCATTCAGAAAAAAAGTCTGCTTGTCATTAATGGCTTTTTAAAGAAATGTTAAATTGATTATACAAGCTCAATTTTTTTTATTTTAACTTTTAATTACAGGTAACAAAAACTGCTGGATTAACAGATATATAAGCACATAAACATCACTGATGAGGAGCAATTGGATCTATGTGGCTATCCTGGGGATAGCATGCATGATTATTGGAGTCAATGGGACCAATACAACGAGCAGTAGCAACTCCACAGGCAGCTGGATATATTCTAATATGTCCACCAACGTGACCCAGGCACTCCCACCTAGCATGACCTCGAACCTGACCCAGACACATCCACCCAGCATTACCACCAACCTGAACCAGACGCATCCATCCAGCATGACCTCGAACCTGACCCAGACGCTACTACCCAACATGACCACCAACCTGAACCAGATGCATCCAACCAGCATGACATCGAATCTGACCCAGACGCACCCACCCAGCATGACCACCAACCTGAACCAGACGCATCCACCCAGCATGACCTCGAACATGACCCAGACACACCCACCCAGCATGACCACCAACCTGAACCAGACACATCCACCCAGCATGGCCTCGAACTTGACTCAGACACAACCACCCAGCATGACCACCAACCTGAACCAGACGCATCCACCCAGCATGACCTCGAACATGACCCAGACGCACCCACCCAGCATGACCACCAACCTGAACCAGACGCATCCACCCAGCATGACCTCGAACATGACCCAGACACACCCACCCAGCATGACCACCAACCTGAACCAGACACATCCACCCAGCATGACCAGCAACCTAAACCAGGTCGGTCCCCTCAACATAACCACAAATTTGACACAGACAGGCTCTCCTTACATAACCACGAACCTTAACCAGAAAGGCCCTCTTAACATGACCACAAATATGAACCAGATGGGCCCTTTAAACATGACCACCAACCCAACCCAGATGGGCCCTTTCAACATGACTTCCAATCTGACCCAAACACGCCCTCCCAACATGACCACAAACCACACCGATATGGGCCCTCTCAACATGACCCCAAACCAGATGGGCCCTCTCAATATGACCACCAACCTGACCCAAACATGGCCTCCCAACATAACCACCAACCTGACCCAAACACACCCTTCCAACATAACCAACATCCTGCCCCTAACACAACCTCCCAACATAACCACTAACCTGACCCAAACACACCCTCCCAACATAACCAACATCATGCCCCAAACACGCCCTCCAAACATAACCACCAACCTGAATCAAACAAGCCCTCCCAACATGACCACAAACCATACCCAGATGGGCCCTCTAAACATGACCACAAACTCAAACCAGATGGGCCCTCTCAATATGACCACCGACATGACCCAAACACGCCCTCCCAACGTAACCACAAGCCTCAACCAAACGGGCCCTTTTAACATGACCACCAACCCAACCCAGATGGGCCCTCTCAACGTGACCTCCAACCTGACCCAAACGCGCCCTCCCAACATGACCACAAACCATACCCATATGGGCCCTCTCAACATGACCACAAACCCAAACCAGATGGGCCCTCTCAATATGACCACCGACATGACCCAAACACGCCCTCCCAACGTAACCACAAACCACAACCAAACGGGCCCTTTTAACATGACCACCAACCCAACCCAGATGGGCCCTCTCAACGTGACCTCCAACCTGACCCAAACGCGCCCTCCCAACATGACCACAAACCACACCGATATGGGCCCTCTCAACATGACCCCAAACCAGATGGGCCCTCTCAATATGACCACCAACCTAACCCAAACACACCCTTCCAACATAACCAACATCCTGCCCCTAACACAACCTCCCAACATAACCACTAACCTGACCCAAACACACCCTCCCAACATAACCAACATCATGCCCCAAACACGCCCTCCAAACATAACCACCAACCTGAATCAAACAAGCCCTCCCAACATGACCACAAACCATACCCAGATGGGCCCTCTAAACATGACCACAAACCCAAACAGATGGGCCCTCTCAATATGACCACCGACATGACCCAAACACGCCCTCCCAACATAACCACAAGCCTCAACCAAACGGGCCCTTTTAACATGACCACCAACCCAACCCAGATGGGCCCTCTCAACGTGACCTCCAACCTGACCCAAACGCGCCCTCCCAACATGACCACAAACCATACCCATATGGGCCCTCTCAACATGACCACAAACCCAAACCAGATGGGCCCTCTCAATATGACCACCGACATGACCCAAACACGCCCTCCCAACGTAACCACAAACCACAACCAAACGGGCCCTTTTAACATGACCACCAACCCAACCCAGATGGGCCATCTCAACATGACCTCCAACCTGACCCAAACGCGCCCTCCCAACATGACCACAAACCATACCCATATGGGCCCTCTCAACATGACCACAAACCCAAACCAGATGGGCCCTCTCAATATGACCACCGACATGACCCAAACACGCCCTCCCAACGTAACCACAAACCACAACCAAACGGGCCCTTTTAACATGACCACCAACCCAACCCAGATGGGCCCTCTCAACGTGACCTCTAATCTGACCCAAATGCACCCTCCCAACATGACCACAAACTCAAACCTGATGGGCCCTCTCAATATGACCACTGACCTGACCCAAACACGCCCTCCCAACGTAACCACAAACCACAACCAAACGGGCCCTTTTAACATGACCACAAACCCGACTCAGATAGGCCCTCTCAATATGACCACCAACTTGATCCAAACGCACCCTCCCAACGTCACCACCAACCTTAATCAGACAGTCTCTCTTAATATAACTACAAACCCAAACCTGATGAGCCCTTTTAACATGACCACAAACCCTACCCAGATGGGCCCTCTCAACATGACCACCAACCTGACCCAAACACGCTCTCCCAACATGACCACAAACCCGAACCAGATGGGCCCTTTAAACATGACCACGAACCCAACCCAGATGGGCCCTTTCAACATGACTTCCAACCTGACCCAAACACGCCCTCCCAACATGACCACAAACCACACCCAGATGGGCCCTTTTAACATGACCTCAAACCCAATCCAGATGGGCCCTCTCAACATGACCTCCAACCTGACCCAAACACGCCCTCCCAACATGACCACAAACCATACCCATATGGGCCCTCTCAACATGACCACAAACCCAAACCAGATGGGCCCTCTCAATATGACCACCGACCTGACCCAAACACGACCTCCCAACATAACCACTAACCTGACCCAAACACACCCTCCCAACATAACCAACATCATGCCCCAAACACGCCCTCCAAACATAACCACCAACCTGACCCAAACACGCCCTCCCAACATGACCACAAACCATACCCATATGGGCCCTCTCAACATGACCACAAACCCAAACCAGATGGGCCCTCTCAATATGACCACCGACCTGACCCAAACACGACCTCCCAACATAACCACTAACCTGACCCAAACACACCCTCCCAACATAACCAACATCATGCCCCAAACACGCCCTCCCAACATAACCACCAACCTGAACCAAACAAGCCCTCCCAACATAACCAACTTGACCCAGACGCGCCCTCCCAACATCACCACAAACCCGACCCAGTCAGGCCCCCTCACTGTAACAAACATTATAACAACGTCAAGTTCTAATACTCAATCAATAGTAAGTCATTTTTTTTACCTGTTTAAAAATGGAAATTACAATCTTGGCTGTTAAAGCTCAGGTTCTTTTATTGCAGGAAATCACTGGCAGGGATAACTGCAGGAGAGATAGAGCATGTTTCTCCGCTCCACCTTCCTGTAATCCAGGTGCACAAGGTTCTTGCTATTTCCTCTCCACAAGAGGAGTAAGCGGAAATGCTAATAATTTTACTTTTGAGCTCAGTGGCGAGACAGATGGTTACATTGGAGCTGGCCTCTCTAGAGACAACAGTGTAAGAGATCAAATCCAGTTGATTTTTTATCAGACATTTCTTTTAAACATCAAAGTCCTTAACTATTAAACATTACACTCTATTAAACTGAAGAATGGTATTCTGGTTGTCTGACTAATTGAATTTTCTCGTTCATAGGTTCAGGGTGCCACCGTCTATTCTTGCGCCAATATCAATGGTGCACTGAGGTTGATTCGTTCCACACTGAACAGTCAAATACTGACTCAGGATAACACAGTAAGGCCCTTTTTCTGAGACCAGTAATGCATAAATGCTGATTAAAGGATACTAGCTATGACTGCTTCATCCACTAGTCAGTAACACCCAGCAATAACACCATCAACTGCCCCAACTTCCCATAGTAATTTACTGTTGTGGAAGAATTGTATCCCACTCCTTAAACGTTAGTTCTGTGATATTTGTAGGCTTTTAAGCATGAACTGTGCATTTCAAGGAATTTTAATGCCACAATATTTCAATAGTGTGTACTTGACTGCACTGAATAGCCTTACATTTCTTGTTTTTCAGCCATTCTGAGTTAGGCTTTCTTGTATGTTTCAGATCATTTTTGTGTCAGAAATCGCAAAGATTTCCCCACAGCACTGTATATGCCATCTCAGATACAATTTATGTGCCATCGTTGCAGTGTAAGATTAAGTAATATTACTTCTGTTGTGCCGCAGTTCATCCCTGGAAGCGTCCGTGGCTCAGTGATTGGAAAAAAGATTCAATGCATTTTCAATGCTGCAGTTCCCAGCAGCAACTCCCGTGCTGCAACCACAGACACTTTTGTATTCCTCTTAACAGGCAGCATATCAAATGGTGAGTGCAAAACTTTGATCAAGTAACTTACATATATTATGTTTTGAAGCAGAAGTATATCATGTTATTTCCTCTACTCCTATTTCCAGGTTCTCTTGAATCTCCAGTCAGTAGACTGGCCACAAATGGGTCAGTGGACTTGAGCAACCCTAACAGTACAGACGTTTCAGTAATAACACCCAGTACAAATGCCACTGCATCTAATACCACAGCAACATCAACCACTGCACCATCTACGAACCTGACCCAGACAGTCCCTCCCAACACAACCACCAACGTGACCCAAATGGGCCCCCTCAACACGACTATGAACTTGACCCAGACGCATCCTCCCAACACGACCGCCAACGTGACCCAAATGGGCCCCCTCAACACGACTGCGAACTTGACCCAGACGCATCCTCCCAACACGACCGCCAACGTGACCCAAATGGGCCCCCTCAACACGACTGCAAACGTGACCCAGACGCATCCTCCCAACACGACCGCCAACGTGACCCAAATGGGCCCCCTCAACACGACTGCGAACTTGACCCAGACGCATCCTCCCAACATGACCGCCAACGTGACCCAAATGGGCCCCCTCAACACAACTGCGAACTTGACCCAGACGCATCCTCCCAACATGACCGCCAATGTGACCCAAATGGGCCCCCTCAACACGACTGCGAACTTGACCCAGACGCATCCTCCCAACACGACCGCCAATGTGACCCAAATGGGCCCCCTCAACACAACTGCGAACTTGACCCAGACGCGTCCTCCCAATACGACCGCCAACGTGACCCAAATGGGCCCCCTCAACACAACTGCAAACTTGACCCAGACGCGTCCTCCCAATACGACCGCCAATCTGAACCAAACTCGCCCTCCCAACATAACCACAAACTTGACCCCAACACTGTCAGGGTCCAATACCTTGACCAACAGCAACATCAATAATCCACCACTGGTAAGCCCTTTTCCTTGTTTAAAAAATGGAAATAATAACCATCCTGACTGTTGAAGTGAAAGTTGCATTTAAATGATAAAAAAATACTTTTACAAGTTAGCTTGTATATCCAGCACTTAAATTTTAAATTTAATTTGACTTGTTTACTGAAGGACATCACTGGCAGGGATAACTGCAGGAGGGATAGAGCATGTTTCTCTGCTCCACCTTCCTGTAATCCAGGTGTACTAGGTTCCTGCTATTTCCTCTCCACAAGAGGAGTAAGTGGAAATGCAAATAATTTTACTTTTGAGCTCAGTGGCGAGACAGATGGTTACATCGGTGCTGGCCTCTCTCGAGACAAGAGTGTAAGTGATCAAATCCAGTTGTTTTTTAATCGTGTTTCTTTTAATTAAATGTAATAATTAAACACTGTAATTTAAAACCCAAAGTATTGTTCCCTGACTAATTTACTTTTCACATCCTCAGGGTCAAGGAGCCACTGTCTATTCTTGTGCCAAAGTCAATAGTGAACTGAGGTTTTTCCGTTCCACACTGAACAATCAAATACTGACTCGGGATGACACAGTAAGACTCTATTTCTTAGAGCCTGCAGTATAAAAAAAACACTATGCCAACATTAGCAAAGGATATTCTTAACAGTAAACAATTTAGTAGAATATGAAAAAAAGGGAATGGTACTGTCCACACAGGTCTCAAAGATTGCCTCTAAAATCTGTGTAAAGATGCAATGATGCATAAAAGTCAATTAGAATATACTGTAAAATATACTAAAATAGACTTTCTCACAGCACTGTATATGCCACCTCAGATGTACTGTAAGTTCTGTGCCATCTTTGCAGTGTAATATTCAGTAATATTATTTCTGTCTTGCTGCAGTTCATCCCTGGAAGTTTCCGTGGTTCGATGAATGGAAGAAAGATCCAGTGCATTTTCAATGCTGAAGGTCTCAGCAGCACTGCCCGTGCTGCAACCACAGACAATTTTGTCTTCTTTTTAACAGGCAGCGTTTCAAATGGTGAGTGTGACACTTTGATCAAGTGACATTATTGTTATTATTATTATTATTATTTTTATTTTTTTAGCAAAAGTAAATCTTACTCCTCCCTTTACTCCTTTTCCAGGTTCTCTGGATTCTCCAGTCACTAGACTGACCACAAATGAGTCAGTGGAGTTGAGCAACCCAAACAGCACAGATGTTTCAGTAATAACACCCACTACAGATGCCACCACTACAGCCCCAAACACCACTGCATCTACTGTCACTGCACCATTGAACACCACAGCACCCTCAAACGCCACTGCATCTACAGTCACTGCAGCATTAAACACCACTGCATCTACTGTGTCTGGAGTATCTACAGCTAATATTGGTACAACAAATGTAAGTGGGAACAGACTGGCAAGACAGTTTTTTGTTTATATTTACATTTGTGTTGTTTTTTGTGGTGAAGGTGAAGTAAAGTGTTAACAGCTATTGTATCGTGTTGGATGTCAAATTGCTGTAGTATTTCTTTTTGAAGCTTGAATTTACTTGAGATTTTATGCATTTATTAAACATTATCAACAGATTTATATGAATTTCAGCATTGCATTTCAAGGCTAATATGAACATAACTTTGCAGAACAAGGTCACCAAAGACAACTGTAAGAAGGACAGGGCATGTTTCTCCACTCCAGCCAGCTGTGATCCATCCAGCTCGAGTAGCTGCATTTTTGCCTCCACAAGAGGGGTGAACGGAAACTCAGACAATCTCACTTTTGAGCTCAGCGGGGATGCAAATGGTTACATCGCAGTTGGCCTGTCTCCAGACAAGAAGGAGGTCTGAAAAAGATCAAATTTATTTATAATATATGTCCACGTTTAAAAAAAAAGAAGTACATTCCCTTTGTT
The DNA here is from genome assembly GCA_027422415.1 of Schizothorax lantsangensis. Classification (NCBI taxonomy): domain Eukaryota; kingdom Metazoa; phylum Chordata; class Actinopteri; order Cypriniformes; family Cyprinidae; genus Schizothorax; species Schizothorax lantsangensis. The sequence goes on along the minus strand of CM049839.1, from coordinate 3,397,679 downwards.
AAGAATGTGATTTGGAAAAGAAAAAAAAAATCTCAGATTTGGGTTCTCAGACTTATTTAACTTTCCTTCTCATAGGGTGATGATGACACTGTCTATTCTTGTGCCAACGACAATGGTGTAGCGAAGTTCAACCGTGCCACACTGAATAATGCCATCCTGACTCTGGATAAGACTGTAAGACTCCCTTTTACAGAGCATTTTCTTTATTGCCAAGCTCTGCACAAAAGATTAACGACTATAAATTATGTGGTAATGAACAGCAACGGGGATGGGTTTAAAGAACAAAGCATTTTGAGACAACTATACAGTAGAACAACAATACAAATGTTTGTTCAACAGCAGTGAGTGAAAAAAGAGAAACCCTGAGTAGAGCTGGAGGGTTTATGGAATGCTTTGAAGTGAATGGAAACTTCACTCACTCTGACCACTAATTTGCAGCAATAAAATTGTTCTTGTTTTGTCTTACAGTTTAACCCTGGATCCTTCCGTGGCTCTGTGAATGGAACAAGGATTCAGTGTATTTTTGTAGCTGCAGGTCTCAGCACCATCACCCGAGCAGCAACCACAAATACTTTCCTCTATTTCTTCACTGGCAACTATACAAATGGTAAGAGCGACACTATGAACGAAATACTGAAAAATATTTGAATTGGTAGCCAAATTAAAATGTTTTCTTTATTTCCATTTCCACAGGCACTCTGGGGTCTCCAGTCACACAGATGTTTACAGCTTCACCAGTTGATCTAACCAACACTAACAGCTCAGATGATGTGATAACACCCAATACAGATGTCACCACTACTACTGTTTCTACTACTACTACTACTACAGCAAAACCTGCGACTACCGCAGGGAGCAATGCACTGCATCACGCTGCATCTCAGGGTAAGAACTCTATACAGCCACACCAGGCCAATGTCTTGTAGCCAGACCAGGCAGAATCTGCATTTTGAGAGAACATATACAGTGTGTTAAAAAGAGAGACAGAAAGCACTACTCTTTAGTTGCTAAATGTTCTTATTTGATATGAGTTGGTGCATGATAGACAGAACAGCATTTACAATGGAGGACAATTTCTAGCCAATAGAAGCAGCATACTTTTTGTGATGTGCTTTTCAAGAGTCAGTTACCTGAGCAAAAATATTAGGATAAAACATTTGAAGTTCTTTAATAAACAAATTAATTATTCCTTTTTCGTGTCTTTTCAGCTGCTCTGGTAATTCTCTCAGGGATCCTCGCAGTCCTCCTGTTGTAAGGATGCTGCCAACATGTCATATGCTTTCTGAAACTGGTTGATGAGCACTGAAAGCTTGATGAACCCAACACTAATGTTTATGTAATTCAGCATATTTATAATTGTGCAATATTGCGACTCTGGGAACAGTGAAGAAATGAGCTGAAAATATGGGGAAGAGGGCAATACATCATTTATTTAATCTGTGCGTATGTGTGAGAGACATTGTGTTTTTGAGTGTGATTTTGTGAACATTAGTGTTTGTATTCTACTAATGTACTGTTGCTTAAAATCAGGCTCCTGCACAGAGAGGGCTGATAAAAATTAGTATAACCAGTCTATTAATTTAATTGTGCAAGTGTGATGCCACCAAGTGGCTGAAATTATCAAAGAGAATTATTTTTAAATGTCTTAATTTATTTTGCAACTGTTGCATCAAACCTATGATTGCCTGTAAGTTTTAAATAGTCACATGTATATTTTTTGAAGAAAGTTATGCATAATAAAATGTTCAAGTAAACAGTGAAACTGCTGTGTGTGTGTGTGTGTGTGTTTCACCAGTGCATGGACTAAGGGATTAAGACTGCAGCAAAGAACATAGCTAAATGCAAACAGTATGCATACAGTAGTCAGGAGAGTGCAATGGAGAAAACCTTTGCATATTGTTGATGTCAAAGAATTCAATCAACCAGGGGTGTGTTTCCCAAAAGCAACTATGGTCGCAAGTTCCATCATAACCAACAGAGTTCAATGGAACGTGCAACCATAGTTAGCTAATAATGCTTTTAGGAAACACACCCATGTATGGTATTTTGCAGGACATTTATGACACTCAGTAGAAGTCAAATTACACAGACGAAACATGGACAGGTTGTGTGACGTTGTGTCATGCTCAAAAATCATTAACAAAACCACAAGAGAGCAAACATGCTTATTTTTTTGCATAAAAGAGATGACGCAGAACCAAAAAAAAAAAAAAACTTTTGCAATAGTATTTTATTTTTATTCCAATTTTTGATTTTATTTTATTTTTTACAATTTTGAAAGCTGTTTTTTTACAGTTATACTTAAGGCTTAAATATAAAAAAAAATTATATCCTGTATTATTATTCTATTGATTTTGCTTTTGTCAAACATCTGAACATTTAGGCCTAATTAAAATACACAAAATAAAATACTTGCACTGTAAAGCTGGTTCGTCTGGCCAGAGGATAACTGGCCCCCGACTGAGTCTGGTTTCTCCCAAGGTTTTTTTCTCCATTCTGTCACCGATGGAGTTTGGGTTCCTTGCCGCTGTCGCCTCTGGCTTTCTTAGATGGGGACACTTATCGTCGACTTGATTGAACAGAGACTTTTAGAACTGAACTGAGCTGGACATCACTGAATTCAATAATGAAATGCCTTTAACTGAAAATTGAGTGTTTAATCTTGTCATTTTACATTATTGACACTATTTTCCTATTTTGATATTGTGCAGTTGCTTTGACACAATTTGTATTGTTAAAAGCACTATATAAATAAAGGTGACTTGACTTGACTAAAGCAGTGGATCAACTTTTAAATGTTTATCATCCAAAAATAGTTTTTGGTCTGATTGCAAACATTCATTGGTCCTTTTTGTTCCACCATAATATCACATTTCATTCATATCCATCAACAGTCATTTTCTGAGCTTCTTTACACACACACACACACACACACACACACACAAAAAACAAACAAAAAAAACATGACATCAACATTATTTACATAGGCAAAAGAACTGCACAAACAAGTTCATCGGGGGCAGTCATTTGTAAAAATAAGCAAGTAAGATTTGTGGCAGATTATTGTAAAGATTGTAGGTGAAGTTTGAAAAATGTAAAACACATAATGATGGCCTGGTTGCTTTCAAACCCCAAGACACCGGTGCAGACGCAGTCATAGTCATAGTGTGCTTCCTCACACGCTCATGCTCTTCTGAATAAACAATTTGGAAACATTCAAATTTACATTTACATTAATCTTCTTGGTTTTTGGAACGTGTTTTCTAAGCAAACGACTTGAAGAAAACTCGCTGTGAATAAGAAAAACAAGTGACATTCTAAGAAGTGAACAGCAGTGGCTGTAGATGCAAATGGAAAAGAGTGGCAAAGGTTTACTACATTGCTATATGAACTCCTTATGTGAATATTCAGATTTTAAAGCTTTGTGTTATCTAGAAATAGATATTCTCCTCGTGTCAGACCAGATGCTTGACTTTGTTTGTGTGCTGACAGGACATGCAGCCTTCATGCATAAAACAACAAAATGCAAATGTCCGTTGATCTTGAGAAGTCTGTAAGATGAGGGAAAAAAAATACAAATGGCAGGTGCAACACTCACATGGAAACAACACGCAGTATGACAGATAAAGACTGGAAAAACAGTCATATGAAGAAAGATAGATCAAAGAAAAATTTAGAACAACATGGAAAATTGACAAAATCTAGGTAAAAATGTGATGACACTGAATATGAATGCAAAAGTGAATACAAACCTTGACCTGCTTTAGATAAAAGAGTCTGCCAAAGAGATGAATGTAAAATTTCAATACCACTGACATTTTGATATCATTAATCACTAAAACTGAAGTTGCAAGTTTGCACCATTATTTCCAGCGAAAATGTGTTCACTTGTTTTGTTGATAAAAGATGGTTTAAAAAATAATGGTCTGTATTTATTTTATTTTAATTTTTCCCCCTAAACATTGTTCCATCTCCTGTCAGGGAGATAAGTGGGAGGAGAAACAGGATCATGTGACTCTGATGTAAAGATGAACTAATGTGTTTCTCCCAGGAACACAATTCATTCAAACATCTTCAAATAAAAGAAGAAAGAATCACAAATTGCCTGAAATGAACATGAGGGTTTTCTACAAGAGTCTGCTGTTTTTACTGGGTGAGTAAAACATACAATCTGTCTCATATATTACTGACCTACAGTCTGTTTTCAGCTTCATCTATCAGACAGAGAAACACATAACACAAAACTTTAAAACATGATTGAATATGTTGTTCTTGGTTAAACCCCCTTGAACAATATACTTGATTTTAGAGACCATACAGAACTTTATCCAACTGGCAAATAATTTTTAGGTGTAAATCTAACAAAATGTAGTTTTATACTCATAAGGGAAATGTAAATACTGCGTATCATTCTGTGTTTCTCATTTCAAGGGTTTTTCTCAGTTCAGACGAAGGCAGGAACAGAAGGTGAGATTTTGTGAATTAAACACTTTTATTAGTTATTATTAGTTATTGCACCTTATTATTAGTTTGTGCTGCTATGACACATTTTCAAGGCTCTACAATGTAAATATTTCAGATAAAAACTCACGAACTTAAAGAGTTAAGCAGGACTTTCTGACGGTCTTGTTTGTTTGTTTATTATTTGTATAGCACATTTAAAAGCAACACATGTTGACCAAAGTGCTTTCCAGTAAAAACAACACAAAAATAATATAACCAAAACTAAAACAACAAGAATATAGAAACAACATGACATAACACAAAACCATCAGATATGCACCGACTAGCACACAACAAATGCCTGGGCAAGTAAATGCCCTCTTAGAAGTGTTTTAAAATGACCTAGTGATGTACAACATCTAATTTCCAGTGGCAGGTCATTCCAGAGGCGAGGGGTCGCCACCGAAAAGGCACAGTCTCCTTTAGACGTTAGGCGGGATTTAGGGACCTTTAATAAAAACTTTTGAGATGACCTCAATGGCCGTGTCGTAGTATAAACTTGGATCTTGTCCGAAATATATTCAGGAGCTAGACCGTGCAAGGCTTTAAAAACATACAATAAAACCTTAAACTGAACTCTAAAATGAACTGGCAGCCAGTGCAACGAAGCTAGCACTGGGGAAACACTGACCTGTTTCTTGGTTCCAGTCAGCAATCTAGTTGCTGCGTTTTGTAATAATTGAAGACGATTCAACAGAACAGCTGGAATCCCCAAATACAGTGAATTACAGTAATCCAATCTCGATAAGATAAGTGCATGTATAACATGCTTGAAAACGTCGAACGAAAAAAAATGTTTTATTTTTGCAATGTTTCTTAACTGAAATAATCCTGCCTTTACTACAGAGTTCACTTGCTTATTAAATTTAAGCTCCGAATCGAAAACCACTCCCAGGTTTCTTACTTGTCTATGCAGATTTGAGGCAGTAGAAACTAAACCGGTTAACATATGTGATGACGTTATAATAGAGCCAAATATTAGGCATTCAGTTTTAGCCTCGTTTAACTGTAAAAAATTCTGTGCCATCCATGACTTAATCTCATGGTAGCAAGTCATCAGTCCACCTAACTCATCACAATCACCTGCATTCAGCGGGAGATAAAGTTGTGCATCATCTGCATAAAGATGGTAAGCGACATTGTATTTCCGGCAGATAAAACCAAGCGGAAGCATATATAAGGAAAATAAAATGGGCCCCAAAATTGATCCCTGAGGAACCCCACAAAAGTAAGCTGCAGAATCAGAAACGTAATTACCCAGCTGGACTACTGAACTTCTATCCTTTAAATAAGAGCAAAACCATTTAAGAGCATTTCCCCGAATGCCAACCCATTTACTTAGTCGATTTAAAAGGATGTCATGATCAATCGTGTCAAATGCTGCCGTAAGGTCAAGAAGAATCAGAATGGCACCCTTTCCCGAATCGGCAGCGAGCATTAAGTCATTATGTACTTTTAAAAGGGCAGTCTCTGTACTATATTTTGATCTAAAACCAGATTGAAATTTATCCAAAACAGAGTTTTTATTTAAAAACGAGATGAGCTGATGATAAACAGCCTTCTCTAGTATTTTGGATAAAAAAGGAGCTTAGAAATGGGGCGATAGTTATTTAAATCTAAAGGATCCAGTCTAGGCTTTTTCAAAAGAGGTTGTATTATAGCATGTTTTAGGCAAGATGGAACAATACCATTTACTAGACTACTATTAATAATACTAACCATCTTAGTATTATTAATAGAGAAATCAATAGAGAAATAACTGAAAGGTTTGCAACGTAATGTGAAATGAAGACATAGTACATAAAAAATCATGCAGATTAAGTCCTGCAGATATTGCCTGATAACCATACCGAAGTGATAAGGCAATATTGAAGATCCACCCCTCCTAACAACATCTCAAGATCATCGACTGTGAATTTATTTTATAAACTTTTGAAATCTTTAAGAGAGCAGCAATGAGCATCAGTCAATGAAACTAAAATAAGACAAAAAGAGCACAAGATGAGAGGGAGGGATAGGGAGTGTGTTTTTGAAAGAAGATTATGTTGCATTTATTTGATCATATAATAATATCATCAGATAATAATATTATGAAATATTATTTCAGTTTAAAATGAATGTTTTCTGTGGTAATATATTGTAAATAGTAATTTATTTTTGTGATGCACAGCTGAATTTTCAGCATCATTACTCCAGAGTCACATGATCTTCAGAAATCATTCTAATATGCTGATTTGCTGCTCAAGAAATATTTCTGATTATTATCAATGCTGATTCTTTGTTGAACAGAAATCTCAAAAGAACAGCATTTCTTTGCAATAGAAGTATTTTGTTACATCATAAATGTCTTCAATGTAATTTAGGATCAATTTAAAGCATCCTTACTAAATAGAAGAATCAATTTCTTACAAATAGTGCTTTTTTACATACTCATTATTTCAAAGCAGAAGCTCATGATACATTACACGTAAAATTCCAGTCAGAGCAGAAACAAATAACTGCAATTGTACATGAGTTTTCTCTTGAACATATTCCAGTGAACATAGCAACATGGGGAACAGCCGATCAGTCGACATTGTATTCTGACTGGTATGCCCAAAACGCTTTGGATGGGTCGAGCTCCATCTGTACTCATACAAACACACAGAGTGACCCGTGGTGGAAGCTGGATCTGATGAAGACGTACAGCGTGAACAGAGTGACCATCACTAACAGACTCAACTGCTGTGAATACAGGATCGACGGGGCAGAGATTCGGATTGGAAACGATTCTTCAGATCTTCTCAGCAACCCAGTGTGAGTCTCTCTGATATATTCTCTGATATATTGGGAAGGTTACTTTTGAAATGTATTTACAATAAGTTACTCGATTTTAGTATCTTATTCTGTTTACTTTGGAATGCTTAATGTAAGAGCCATATTAACTTTGATGTCTTGTTTTTGTGTTAACATAAAAATGGGTGGCATGGCTGTATTTAAAACAATTATAAATGCATAAATAATGTTGCGACATTCATATTTTAAATATAACATATTGAACATAGAACTATAAAATGATAAGGGTAAAATAAATTGTTTTTTAAATATGAAATTAAAACCGCCAATAGGTAGTGGCATTTTAATGAAAGAGTCATGGAATCACTTTGATTCGTTCAAAAGGACTGAATCATTCAGGAATGAAGCAAGTGATTTTATGAATGTAATTGAATCATTCACTCAGCTGATTTGATAATAACGCAGATTCACAGATTCACAGATGCTATTAATACTTAATGAAAACAATGGCAGATGTGTGATGGGAAAATGAGTTGAACGAGTTCCGCAAAAAGCGGATTCGAACTTGGGCCGATCACGTCAAAACACGCACTCCAACTTCACCTCCGCACCAGGAGCGAGTCAAACAAGTATAGAAAATGTACAGTGCTAGTAGCGCATGCTCTTCAATTGCATGCACAATTGCACCGGCGCACGCTGTAGCCTGTATCTTTTCATATCAAAGTGTGAAATAAACTACATGCATGCAGTCTTGTAGTTATGTCTTCAATTAAGTCATTAACTAATATTAGCTAATAAGTAAAGGACTTATTTAGGTCCTTTGTCAGCCTACTGTCATGACCAAATAAGGAATTTAGGAGTTGTATTTCGATCCAGATTTGAAATTCGACAAGCAGGTTAATGCTGTGGTGAAGAGTTGTTTTTTCCAGATTAGGTCTCTTGCTTGATTAAAACCTATTTTGTGGATGAAAGATTTAGAAAAGGTTATTAATGCCTTTATATTGTCTCGTCTGGACTATTGTAATGTTTTGTATGTTGGTCCTGTCAGACCTCTATTTCACGCTTACAATTAGTTCAGAATGCAGCAGCTAGGCTGCTTGTGAGTGCTAAGAAAAGTCAACACATCTCTCCTATCTTGGCCTCACTCAGATGGTTACCAGTGGGTTTTAGGATAAAATATAAGGTTTTGTTGTATGTGTTCAAGGCAGTGCATGGCATGGCTCCTGCTATGTGTCTGAGCTGATTATGTTCCGACAGTCATCTAGGTCTTTGAGATCAACAAATAAGTTTTTTCTTACTGTACCACAAACTCATTTAAAGCTGAAAGGGGATCAGGCATTTGCTGCTGCAGGTCCAAGGCTTTGGAATTGCCTACCATCTGAGATTAGAGAGATTACATCCATAAATGTTTTTAAAGCTGGGGTTAAAAAATATTTCTTGTCATTAGCTTTCAAGGATTTGGGCTAGTATCTATTTTTTTATTATTATTATTGGATTGTTTGTGTTCTATGTATTGTATGTACCCATATGTTGATTGTACAGCACTTTGGTCTGCAGGTGCAGTTGTAAAGTGCTTTATAAATAAAAGGAATGAAATGAATGAAATGAAATTAAGTTACCAAATAGGCAATTTGTATTTGTTATATATGAGTCACATTTAAGAAATGTTTTTTTAAAACTGTCTCAAAGCAGCCCAGCACTGTCTCCCTCATCTATCACACCTGATTCAACTCGTCAGCTAATAAGTAGAGACTTAAGTAAAGAGAGTTGTGAGAAAATAGGATATGCGTGTCAGATCCGCATCACATTTAGCAGCAGCAGCTCTTAAAGTAATAGCAGCCACATAACCTAATAACCACACTGCTGTAATGTCTGTTAATCAAAGATCAAAATTCAATTAAATTCAAGTTTATTTGTATAGCACTTCTCACGATACTAATTGTTGCAAAGCAGCTTTACAGAAAATTAAACATTCTACAATATATTAGTAGTAGCTTATCAGTGGTGACTATGCAAAGTTGATGTACATATAGGGGGTATGTGTAGGGGTGTAACCCCGGTGTCCTGGCCAAATTCCCTCCACTGGTCCTTGTCTATCATGACCTCCTAGTAATCCCCATCCACTTGATTGGCTCTATCTCTCTCTCCTCTCTACCTGTAGCTGGTGTGTGGTGAGCGCACTGGCGCCGTTGTCCTGTGGCTGCCGTCACATCATCCAAGTGGATGCTGCACACTGGTGGTGGTTGAGGAGAGACCCCCTCATATGATTGTAAAGCGCTTTGGGTGTACAACAATACACAATAAAGCGCTATATAAATGCTTCATTCATTCATTCATTCATTCATATTCATTCATATGGCAGAAATGTACGGTAAAATCAGTTATTGGCATAATCAAACAGACAATGAACACTATTAACAGCAATTATTATATTTTGCAATCATCTGAGGTCCTCTGAGGGTTGGCATCATCTCTTCTCAGGGGTTCTGGATCCAGACTGAAGCTTGTGTCGTTCCTAGTTACCAGAAACAGAGAAACAAACAGAGACAAAATTAGCATAGCTGCTATTCCAACCAAGCAAAAAATGATTTGTTCAACCCAAGCTAAAGAATAATAATGTGCATTTTATCAGATATAACTGCAGTACAAGATTATGAGATGCATTATGTGAATGCTTGGCTAAAGAGATGTATTTAATCTAGAAAAAAAGAGAAAAATAACTTCATCAAAAGGATTCATATATATTTAATTTAGAGTTTAGTGTTTGGTAACTTTATTACATTTCTGCATATTTCCTACTTGCTGAAGGGCACAGGTAAATATGACATTTATTATAATGGGTTTATGTGAAGATTGTTTTAAGTTCACTTAAATTAGAAGGTATTTTTTAAGACTAATTAATGTTAAAATTGATAGCTCTCAATTATACTGTAATGTTAAATGCCTAGTCAATGGTTAAATATTAGGGAAAAAAACTATTTTATAGAGACATCAGTGGTATCAGTGATACTCGCCTTCAGTCATAAAAAGATGCCATTAAACAATATATTAATAATATATTATAATAATATTCAAAATATACTGTCTTAATTAATGTTACTCAAACACTAAACATTGTTCCAGATGGAAAACAAAGTTAACATATTCTCTTCGTAGAACAAACAAAGTTTGATGACACCATTCCTCTCTGAAGCGTCACAGAGGCAAGAAGAATAAAAACACAAAAACTTTTTAGTTTTAGGTCAAAAAACAAAACATTAAAATAACACAGGTTAAATAAAATAACTCATGCACGTTCATATTCCCCGCTGCTGTAATGTTAGCAGTTGTATTAAAATACTACGCATTTAGCCCAATGTGACGTCTGTTTTATATTGTTTATCAACAGTATACATTTTTATATTGTTTGGATCAACTAGCCGAGTAAGTTAGACAGATATGAATGTTTATTCATAACCATACTGAAAATAAGTAAATATTGTTACCTGATGCTAACTGTCTAGCTAACAAGCTTGCTGGTGCTAAGTTGAGGACATTTTTAGATATAAAGTCCAAATATGTTTATTCAACCACCTAGATAGATTACATCTGAGGTAAAAAGAAAGCATGTGATGTTCAGAACATAACTACAGTAATTATCAAAGTGGGAAGTGATGCCCTCTGGGGGCATTTGGCCAGGAGTGTTTTTACACCACAGACAAGGTTTGAGAAGAAAAAAAGCATTATGAAAATATAATTATACTTTCCTTAAAATGTTCTTCCTAACTTCAGGCCTTATTCTCATGTCATATATAACTGTGACGTTCTGCAAAACATTTTTTTTTTAACTGGTGAAAATTAGATGGTCAAATCTGTTTTCTCTCAGGTACATCACAGTGTAAGCTTCACAGTGAACATTACTACATCACTCTCATCAACATAGTCCAAATCAACAACAAAATATATATCTTGACTCCATATAGTGGTTATTTTGGGAAAATCCCAGGTATTTTGAACAGTAGGATTATAAAAATATGTGCTAATGTAAAATTAAATAAAGTAGTCTATATAAAATTGTAAAATAAATCTATCTATCAGTACTTTTTTACTTAAGTACATAAAAAATCGCGTACTTTTGTACTTTCACTCGAGTAAAATTGAAAAAGCAGTACTTTTACTTTTACTGGAGTAATATTTAATTATACGTATCTGAACTTTTACTCAAGTACTTGCTCTGTGTACTTTGTCCACCACTGCAAATGAAGAGTCATACTAATAATGAGCAACAAAAGCACAGGCGAAAATCACTTTATCATCTTTCTCCAGATGTGCTGTAGTTTCTACTATTCCAGCAGGAGCTACCTACAGCTACTCGTGTCGTGGGATGGAGGGACGTTATGTTTTTGTGAATATTCCTGGAACTTCAAAGATTCTTACTCTCTGTGAAGTGGGAGTCTATGTGATTTTTCCAGGTAATTCTGAGCTACTTAACAGAGCTATTTGCGATTTCCCCATTCAGGTAGACAGGACTTGGTCTTGAATGTCTGAAATAGCTGCTCAGAGGCACTACAACGACGACCGCAAAGTATAAGATATTCCTTGAAAAGAACTTTGTCAAGACTTGACAGTTCAGAAAGATCTGATAGAAATGCATTATAGATTGAAGTAAACTTCATGAAAAACTTTAAAATATAAAATATGATGATTAAAAATGTTTCTTGACACTATGACATTTTCCAGATAATTTGGCAGCAGGAAGAACTGTCACACAGTCATCAACCTATGGCAACTGGTCTGCTGAACATGCCGTTGACTTCAATCCTGGTGTCAGAGAGCTGTGGTCATCGTGTTCATCAACCGATATTCAGACTAACCCGTGGTGGAGGCTGGATCTGAGTTCTGTGTACAGAGTTAATAGAGTCGTCATCACAAACAGACCAGACTGCTGTCCAGAGAGAATAGACGGAGCGCAGATTCACATTGGAAACTCTTTGGAGAACAACGGCAACAACAATCCCACGTGAGACCCTCTTTCTTTGGCTTAATATCCATAAAAATCCCTGAAAACACATGTGAAGAAAGACTAGAAGTCTAAATGAGGTTTTCTCCGTCTCTCTTTAGATGTGCTGTGATTTCTAGCATTCCAGCTGGTGTCTCCTCCACTTACATATGTAACGATATGGAGGGTCGATACGTGAATCTGTTCATTCCTGGAGATTCAAAGTATCTTACTCTGTGTGAGGTGGAGGTCTATGGAGAAGGTGTGATCAAACAAGCAGATTTAGTGTTTTGGGAAACTATTAATGGCTTCACAATATTTGAAATTTGGCAATTTGTGTTTTTTTAAAATGTGAAACTTGTTGCATGCCCTCAGCTTTCAAAAAATCGCTACATAAAACACATTTGTGTTTGACACTAAACCATATCCATCCTTATTGCAAGTGAAACTGTATTTAATTTCATCTAGGTGTTTTTTTTATTTTAATTGGTGTAATTTTGTTCATGATTTTTGAGGATCATCACACAACCGCTCACTGCATCCATTTAATCTTAAGTGACAGATGCATTTGCACCAAATTGCTGTAGATATTGTAGTCACAATGCATTTTATGTATTTCTTATTTGCATTTAGCGTTTGCTTTTCCCTTCTGTCTGTGTTCACTCTCATGTCTCACTCTTCAGATCCTATTTTCCAAGAAGACCCTTGTGAAGATGAAATTGAAGACCAGTTCGAGTTTGTCTGAATCTGAAATCAAATCACATTGATAGCAGTTTTAAGAGTTCTGTTAATTTCAGCTTCAGTCTGCTTTGGTGGATTGAGGGTTTTCTGACGTAATGCTGCAGTGGTCTCAACCACCCAAACAGGAAGTGATGTGGAAGGTAGCAATGTGAAATCAATGTGTTCATAAAAGCTGAAAAGGAATGTTGATTTTTGAAGTAAAATTATTCAAATAAATATGCATATATTTGATGATTTGCTTTGATATTCTTCATTTACAGTCTCAAATACTCTCTGTTCCTCAATGTTGATCACAATAATGTTGTGTGAAAATTGAAACTACTGATTCCCAAAAGTGAATTTTGAGACATGCAAACTGATTTCTGTAAAGCTGCTTTGTATTTTATAAAGTGCAAGTTCTTCACAATGTAGAGGCAGTGTTATTTAGGTATAATTTATATACTTTTATAGTTTTCAGTTATATATTTTCATGTTTTTAAATTTCATTTCAGTTAACTTTTTTTTTTTTTTAAGTTTACTATAATAACCATGTGTATGTAACCATGTGCAACAATGGAATCCAATGGTGTGGACAAATGTATAATGTGTGTCCGTGTTTTACTTGCACTTCTGCAAAGTTCACTTAATTTATCAGGATTTAGGCAAGGCAAGGTTTATTTATATAGCACATTTCATACACAGTGGTAATTCAAAGTGTTTTACATAAAAGAAAGTGAAATAGTCATAAAAAATAAAAACAAGGAATTAAAATAATAATAATAATAATAATCACAACAATAAAAACAAGGAATTTAAAAACAAAAATTGAATTAAAATGAATTTAAAATAGTTAAGAATAGAAAATGATTATACTTAGTGCAGTCAGTTGGGACGCAGCACAGTGTTCATTCAACAAATGCACAGCTAAACAGATGAGTTTTGAGACTGGATTTAAATGTGGCTAATGTTTCAGCACATCTGATCTCTTCTGGAAGCTGGTTCCAGCTGCGGGCGGCATAATAGCTAAAAGCGGACTCCCCTTGTTTTGTGTGAACCCTTGGTATTTCTAACTGACTCGATCCTAATGATCTGAGTGGTCTGTTAGGTTTATATTCAGTGAGCATATCTGCAATGTATTTAGGTCCTAGGCCATTGAGTGACTTATAAACGAGTAAAAGTACTTTAAAATCAATCCTAAATGTAACTGGAAGCCAGTGTAAGGACCTGAGGACTGGTGTGATATGCTCAGATTTTCTGGTTCTAGTCAGAATCCTCGTTCTGGATGAGCTGCAGCTGTCTAATGGTCTTCTTTGGAAGGCCGGTGAGGAGACCATTACAATAATCCACCCTGCTGGTGATAAAGGCATGAACAAGTTTCTCCAAGTCTTGACTGGAAGAAAGCCGTCATGTTTACAAATGTGACGACGAACGCTTATCAGGGTCAACTAAACGCTGGATTTTCAAAAGTATGTGAAATATTTAAAGTTCACGGCATAGAATCTTTAAAATAAATCCAAGAGTTTCACACACCGGTTTGTTATTGTGATGACATTTCCACGCACCGAAACGTGACGCTGAACGAAATTAACTATGATTGGTTGTTTGACATGTTGGTCAAACGGCCTCATGGGCGGGCCTTGTACAATGAACGCGGAGATCTATTCCAGACCTTCAGCCGTCAGTCTGAAGGTCTGGCTACGCGAGACTACCTGTGCGCTTCCACAGTCCTCTCCATTGTCAAATCGGAGCACGCGTGAGCCGAAGCATTGTCAGTCAGACTAATCGATTAGTGATTTATTAGAAAAAAAGCGGTCAAGTCAGTGCAATTTGGGAAAGAAATCAATTAAATCTGTATGTGGATGTGCGTAAATATTCAAATGTAACCCCCTTTGTAATCGTTAACATTTTCATAAGTAACTGTAATTTAATTACACATTTTTTCTTAGTAACTGTAACTAATTACAGTTACATTTATTTGGTAATTAAATTATGTAACGCCATTACATGTAACTAGTTACTCCCCAACACTGTTGGTTTGTTAGGATCTCATGACCCAGGGTCGCACCCTGGCCGGAGATAAGAAAACATTCTCACCAGACCAGGGGTATAAATTTCATCTAACAGTAGGGGGGGACCGAACGAATATGAGTTCGGTTCATATGGTTCACCACACGGTCATATTATAATTATTATTTTGCGTCCTCCATAGTATTTTAGGTTTCGTCTGGGACCGAGTACGTCTCTTTAGATATTCAACTGCATTAATCCTGCTGATCTGCCACTTAACATCATATTGAGCAAAACCCAACACATCGGTAGGGCTACAATATTAGCCCAATATCAGTTCACACACAGGCTTATTGCCATGTTAGTTGTAGTGGGTGACAAGCTACGGTATTAAGCTTGGTAACCTTATAATCGCTCATAGAAAATACATCGGATATCATCATTTTTTTGTCATGACTAATTTATTAATGATCCAGCATCATCTGTATTAAAGAGAAATAATCATTTCACCCGATGTTTAAAGAGAATAAAATAGCCTTGACAACCTAATTTACTTAAACATAACTACTGAAGAACTTGGTATCTCCCATCGGACTCTTGTGTGTGTGAGTGTGTGGGTGCTTCTCAATATCCCTCCTCGCTTCCTCGCTCCTCCGTCCTCTATCCTATGACCCGGAAACCGATCGAGCTCAGCCATCTTGAAGGACATCTCAATTCTCTAATAGAGTGGGGGAACTATGACGTCACGTTGTAGGCGGATCGGCTGAAACTGGTTCCTCGACAAAAAGCCAATAGGATTTTTCCATAGGCTTTTGGATTATCGCAAAAAATAAGCTCTGTGTTCAATCATAGTTCATGAAACTTACACGTTTTGTCCATCAAGATAATCTTCACAAAAAAATATATCTTTGACGAATTTTGAAGCCTAAATAAAACAAAAAGCTAAGCTTAGGCTATAAACAAACTACACCACCACAGTCGCTCGCTTTCAACGTCACCACCACCACGATAACGACAACTTTCTCAAACTTATTTTTAATGTTCAGTGAAACATATTTACTCTATATATGAATTTTAATCCACGCTACATGAACCGTTTCATATAAACTGGAATAAATACAAAACTAGAGCCAAACTAAAACTGAAATGAGACAGTAGTAATAAATAGCATAGTGAATAAATGAAATAATCTTAACTAAAGGACATTTAAAACCATGTATTTCTGTACATTTTGAAATTAGGTGCATTAAAAGTCAATAAATTCTTGATTAATATGAATATTTTAATTAAAAACGTATCCCCGTGTATTTAATCTTTTAAATAACAGCAGAGTGCGCAAGTTTTTGGATATGGTAAGATTAAACTTATTTTAGTGAACAAAGTACCACATTTCAGCTCTCATTTTGTTAGGATGGGTACAAAAGGTTATTTTATCCTTGCTTCTAGGAAATCCTCAATCTATATGCTTTCTAACAGCTTCATTTGGCCGTACACATTTCATTTTAACGTGGCTTTAAGCATGCATCATTAAAGTTTCACTTTCACCAAGTAAAGCCGGTAAATAATAATTGTAATATGAGTTTACCTCACGGTACGAACCCAGAGTCTCCGCATCAGTAAAAGCGATAAAACGAGCATCTTCCCTCCGAAGACATGTGTTGCATTGCGGGGCAAAGCAAACAAAAACAACAACATTGTCGAACAACAATATAAAATGCGGGAAACTATTCGTTGGTTATTTTAAAATTAATTGTATTACAGATTATACTACAGCTGGAAAATACTGCAAATTGATAAACTGTTCGGCGTGATGACGTTGAATGTCTCTGACAGCGCCTGTAGTCCCATTGAGCAACTTGTTAGCAACCGTCATTTTTAAGAAACGTAACAGTTTAAAAAAATCACGAGTGGGGTGTAACTGGTGTGTTTATGTCGTAGAATAAAAAGTGAAAGTATCTTGAGCTTGTGTGAACCACAGACCTTATTTAAGGGATTTAACCAAAATCCCATAAAAAAAAAACATTGACTCTGGGACGATGGAACCGGAAGTGCTAAAATGCTAACTCGCTTCCGGGTTTTCGCCTACAAAGTGACATCATAGTTCCCCCACTCTATTGCACCGCGAGGAGGCGAGGAACGAGGAGTGAGGAGCCTTCCAGAGGAGCTATGATCAAGGATACTCAGGTGTATCCTATGCGGAAGTCTTTTTCATCGAAAAACCTGATGCACGTGTAAATTCTCCTCCCCCTTCTCATCTGTTGTAATAATTTTAATTTATATTTTACCTTTGCAATTTAAATAAACCATACATGTCATATATTTCAACAGGGCTTCTTGCTTTATTAATATTTATTTTGAATGTCTTAAAAAAACAAACTTTAACAACATATGGGCAGATCCATTTTGCGCAGCTGATGATGCTCTGATGTGACGCTAAAGGGAGCGAGGATATATCATTTCACTTGATTCAATTCCTCCGTCCTCGTGCATCCTTCCCTTGCATCCCGAAGGGGTGGAGCTAAGATGCGAGGAAATGAAGCAAGGAAAGGAAACGAGGATGCACAAATAAGAATTGAGATGCACCCTGTGTCTCGGTAAAAAAAAAGCAGGCAGTGGACCAAACCACTTTGAGGCAAGGGAGGGGGAATCAAAACATTTCTGAACTTAAAACGCTTTTTTTGCGTTTATTTTGTTTTACTACTTACACAATTATTTTAAGTATATGTCCATTATATTATTTCCAATACACAGAGTCGCTTGTAATGATATTTTTAGGGGGGACTACACTCAGATGGGGGTCCTGTCCCCCCCGTCCCCCTCGGGATTTACGCTTATGCACCAGACGCTGATGGAGACACACCCCTTTAGAATCAGGACAGAATTCTTAAAAAGTTTTCAATCTTTCTCATAAAATGATTGACTGCTGTGAAATTGAGACCAATTTACTGATCATTTACCGACATTTTAAATGATACCATACATGAAAGGGTTAAGATCATTCATTATTAAGATATATTAAATGCAGTATGTAAGTATAGTAACTTGAGTTCTTCACACTTTTAAGTCAATTTTCAGTGACCCGGGCCATACACCCAGGAGGGAAGGAGGGAGCTTAACGATAAAGGATAAAGTGTCAGAGGACTGCTAAGTGCATTAAATGCAGTTCTTAATATTAATTCACACATAATGTTTGGAATGCTAATATTTCTCACCACTAGATGTCAGCAGCAGCATCTTTACTGATGCTATAAAAAACAAGCAAGTTTTGTTATTAATGATAAAATATTACATTGCACATTATAAAATATGACATGATCTAAGTCAGCTAGTTTTTTTGCCATTACTTTAACTCATCATAATTTACTAATTTCCACTTAATTTTAAGTTGAATGAGATTCAACTAGACAAGATTTTTTTTAAAAAAAGTTGAATTGATTTGTACAGACAATTTGATTACACTTAAAACTTAAGTTCAAATAAGTACATGTTTATTAATTTATAATTTATGTATTTATTACAGTGACAAGGAATAATTGTGAGCATCAATAGTTGCCATGGTGAGAAACCACTAGAATAAAATAATTCACAATAATAAAGAGAGATTTGAAACTGCAAGACATACAAGACACACAATCCAGCAGCAAATACTAAAATGTTTGGTTCTTGTTATTTTAAATATGGTGGTTTGGATCGACTGGCTGAAGCTAAAAAGCTAGTGATGCCAGCAGTAACGCAAACTGACCAATGCAGAGTATCTGTGGAAGTGAGATGAAGAGGAGAATCTACACACACGTAAGGACGTAATAGATTTAAAGTCTGAATAACTTGTTTCTTCACTTTCTAACCACACGGATGTCAGAAGTTCTAGGCCTTTGACTTATAAAATAGATAAATATTTAGGTTATTTACCTCAAAATTAACCAGGTTCATATAAGGACAAGGACTGAAGACATTGATCTTCTGTGATGCACATACAGTAAGAAAGAATTCCGTCGAAAAACAGAAAATTCCCTAGCAAAAATGATCAGTATGTTTTCGGTTAAGTAAATCAAATGTGGTCCACTTATGTTTCAGCAAATGTGGCCCAGGTATGTTAAAATGTATCCTGGGCCAGTTTTGGCAAAGATATGGCACAGTAAGTCTTAAGAAGGCTACATACCCAGCAATTTTTTTTAACATGCTTTTAATGGCATTTTTTTTATATACTGTATATATATATATATATGTAACGGAGGCCAGCGAGTAGGTGCTGTGCAGGTAAACCTCACTCCCCTGATCTCAAGAGATGCGCTAGCGACTGACGCCAGTGGCTGCAGCCATTTAGCCTCCTTGTTAGAGCGTCCACCTCCCACGCTGGAGACCCGCACGGAGCAGGTGAGTGGGACCCGTTACATATTAGTGCTGTCAATCGATTAAAATAATTAATTGCGTTAATCACAGTCATGGACTGTGATTAATCATGATTAATCGCAAATTTAAAATACTATGATTTACCTGTAAATGTGTTGAAATAAAGAAATGCATGACCAACTAGTTTAAGGAAACAGAACCTTTCACACTTCCGCCAGGTATGAGACATAATCCTTATTATTCTTTTATCATTATTCATTTGTTTTTATTCAGCCATTATCAGCCTTTATACTGGCAATAAAACGTTCACCAAGCCACATCGCTTCAATCCCAGTATACATTTACCCAACTATTATCAAAAGTAAATAAAGTAAAGTAATTTAGTTTTCTAAATAAATAAAACAAAACATTTTCTTGTGACCTTACGTGAAGTATTATGACAAAATGCATGATGAAGAAGAATTGGACCTGTTCTGGTGCATTAGAGCTAATATTAGCATCATGCTTCATAAGACAATTTACGAGATTAATAGTACACTTTTACTCAGAACTCACTTCAAACCACCATCGAGTGTTTGTAATAAATTCCTTTTGCGATCACATGTGGAATTTGGTCGTTTACTGTTAAAATATGCTTTTTATAGCCTTTTATATCGCTGCAAAAATTAGCATTTCAGCTGTACACGTTAATCTTAATTAGGGGGAAGTCGTGGCCTAATGGTTAGAGAGTTGGACTTGTAATCCAAAGGTTGTGGGTTCGAATCTCAGGTCCGGCAGGGATTGTAGGCGAAGGGAGTGAATAACCAGCGCTCTCTTCACCCTCAATACCACGACTGAGGTGCCCTTGAGCAAGGCACTGAACCCCCAACTGCTCCCCGGGCGCCGCAGCATAAATGGCTGCCCACTGCTCCGGGAGTGTGTTCACTTAGGATGGGTTAAATGCAGAGAATACATTTCACTGCTGGTTATATACTCTCTATATAATCGTGTATGTGACAAATAAATAAATCTTATCTTATCTCAAGAAAATCACATACAAACCATATCCTATCGTAATAGTGTGTTTATTATCTTCTATAATCTATAGTGGCTGTTGTCATGTTTATTTCTGCTGTGTAAAAGCCTTAACATGTATGCTCTGGCTGAAACTCACGTTGTTTGTGATGTTTCAACCGCCTCTCCATTCTTAAGTTGCCAGGTATACATTCCAAGTATAATACACATTAGTAAAATGATCTATTTTCATTTTTATTTATCTATATACACTTTGGGCGGCCACGGTAGATTATAAAAGTAGGCCAAAAAACCGCAACCCACGGCTCTGTAATTTTTCCCGTGGCAGTATTTTCAAAATAGCCCACAGCCACTTGTGCCGCTACCCTGGCAACTGTTCACTGTACCCTCATCACACAATGATAGATAACCTTCCGCGCTGCGATGACGGGAAGAAATTGGGGTCAAACCTTATCAAATGATTAATGCGTTAACATTTTTAGATTAATCACATTGAAATCACACAGCGCGTTAAAGTTGACACCCCTAATATATATATATATATATATATATATATATATATATATATATATATATATATGTGTACTGTGGAGCATAGAAACAGAAGTGCGCTATAATGATAACTCTTACTGTCACGGTTTCTGTTAATTTAGACTTTGTCTTCCTTTTGCACCGTTTCCCTTGGTGTGTTGATTGTATTATTCTGTTCAGGTGTGCCTAGTTAATTATCCTTGTTTGGTCTGAGTACTTAAGTTCCTGTATGTTCACTTCAGGTTTGTATGGTCTTACGTCTGCATGTCATAAATGTTGCTGTGCTACATTGTGTTAGGATTTACCCTTGTTTGATTAAAGACTTATGATATGTAACCTTTCATCTTCGTTGTGAACTTTCTAACACATCATAGGAAACTTACAGGCTTACTGTGTAGGTAGAGTCTGAGTGAGAAGCATTTAGGTTAAAATTTGTGAAGAACTGTTTTTAAAGTCTTGGAATGTGTCTTTGAATACTTATCTGTGACATTTGAATTGCTGCTTCTGCAAAACTTGGGTCGGGATGATTTTACCATGTAGGACATATTTCTGGAAATTATTTGAACGTTTAGGGAGAACATTTTTAAATTTCTCTTTACAATATGTTGAGTATTGTTGATGCATAACTCACTTAAGGCTTAGTGTGGCCCAGATAATGTATATTTGTGGTTTATTTGGTTCATTGGTCTCATCCTGGGGGGCGCTGCTCTAGTGGCGACCTGCAGCAGGTGTTTGGTGTATGTCCTTGTGTGCCTTCACTTTTGTCATAATTGCCCCTTTTTATGGTTTTCTTGTATGGAAAGTTTTGTTTTGTTTATCTTGTTGTGCAGTAAGTTTTATGAGATTGTGGAAAAAATTAAGCTGTTTTATATTAAGATATTGGTACTTTTATCAGATGAATCATTTGTCTCCCATTTGAGCAAACACAAAGATACCGGTATTTTCTGGAATTTCTTTTGGGACTTCGATGGAGCTCACGGGACTATGTTTTGCCGATGGACTAATTGCTGGATTTGTTGCTGCCTCGGGGAGGAAAAGGCATGCAGTCCTGTGAGAGAGCAGTTGTGGATCCAGGGGAAAAGCCTAAGGAGAGTCCTTTTCGAGCGGTACCAAGAAGGAGAAAACGTGGAAAAATGTGTAAGGAGTGAAATGATTTTGTTATGAAATTATCTCCTCATGAAACCAAGTGTTAGGAACTCATACAAAACAGATGCCATGCAACAAAACCATAAAACTAATCTGGAGAAGAGATCTCCAAAGAGAGCAAATAACACCTCTCTCCTTGCTCATTTACGACCCCCTTCTCCCCTCTGCCTCTCCCTCTTTCTCCCCCAAAAGGTTCCACTCAAAGTTCATTAAGAATATGTTTATACCACATATCATATATCTTGTGAATATATTGCTTTTCCCTTCATGTTTGGCATCATTCTAAAGGTCTCAGTGTGATTAGTAAATTGGTCTCAATTTTAAAGTAGTCACTTATATTATGAGAAAGATTGAAAACTTTTGAATAATTCTGTTCTGCTGCTGAGGGGTGTGTCTGCCTCAGAGTCTGTGAGAATGTTTTCTTATCTCCAGCCAGGTGCGACCCTGGGTCACGAGAACCTAAGTAAACCAAAAGGTATTTTATGTTTTTACAACTGATTTGAAGATTTCTTTGTTTTTGGTAGCCTATATAAGTAACATTGATGGTGCCGCACATGGCAGCCACAGTGCTTAGCTCTCCAGTGTTTGTAATGTTTTTGTTAGTTTTTCCTGTTTTTTGTTTCGCAAACACAATCAGTTTTACCAGGAATGAACTGCTGAACATTCGGCAGAACACACCACAAAACATTTTACCGGATTTCGATTATTCTGACCTTTTGCTGGACATTGTAGTTGGTGGAGCAAGTGGTGCTGGTCAAACGCTTCAGGACGCACAGAGGGGGGAAGCGAGCCGGCATGCTTGTGAAGCTTCGACAACACGGATTTAGAACACCGTTGCCTAGCATCCATCTGGCGAATCTCCACTCTCTACCCAACAAAAGAGACAAACTTCTTCTGCTCTCCCAGACAAATAAGGATTTTTTAATAAAAAATAAGATATAGAGAATAAAATATAAAATATAAAAGAATGTGCAAACTCTGCTGCTCTGTGTTTCACCAATCACAAAAAAATAAAATAAATATAAAAAATAAGGAAACCTGGCTGAACGGTATGAGGTAGAGAATAATGAGTGTGTGATTAGTGATTTGAAGTAAGTCGCCATTCCTGACAGCGCGTTACATCTGCCGAGCTTTCAGCTGATCAGATCGGACCGCGACACCGCGATTCTGTTTTAATCATTCTCAGGGACTTTAATAAAGCAAATCTCTCACCTGAACTGCCAAAATACAGACAGCATGTTACATGTCCCACCAGAGACAGTAATATATTGGATCGCTGTTACACAGCAATAAAGGACGCATATCACTCTGTCCCTCGAGCAGCTTTAGGACTCTCTGATCACTGTTTGGTTCATCTTATACCGACCTACAGGCAGAAACTGAAATCAGCTAAACCTGTATTAAGAACTGTTAAAAAATGGACCAATGAAGCAGAGCAAGATTTAAAAGCTTGTTTTGAACTCACTGATTGGACTGTTTTTGAAGCTGCTGCAAACGATCTGGACGAGCTTACAGAGACTGTAACATCCTATATCAGTTTCTGTGAAGATATGTGCATTCCTACTAGGACTCATCTAACCTACAACAACGACAAACTGTGGTTCACTGCAAAACTCAGACAGCTCCGTCAGGCCAAAGAAGATGCTTACAGGAAGGGGGACAAAGTCTTGTACAAACAGGCCAAATACACACTGGAAAAGGAGATCAGAGTGGCAAAGAGGAATTATTCTGGAAAGCTAAGGAACAAATTCTCTTCCAGTGATTCTGCTTCAGTGTGGAAAGGTCTGAAAGACATTACCAATTACAAGACACCATCCCCCAGCACTGTGGAGAATCAACAACTGGCAGACGATCTGAATGAGTTCTATTGCAGGTTTGAAAAAACACCATTCACACCTTCTGCAACACCCCTCTCCACCACACCTGCACTGCAGATAAGAGAAGATGACGTCAAACAGGTCAAACATCTTTTTCAGAA
Source organism: Schizothorax lantsangensis (assembly GCA_027422415.1). Taxonomy (NCBI): domain Eukaryota; kingdom Metazoa; phylum Chordata; class Actinopteri; order Cypriniformes; family Cyprinidae; genus Schizothorax; species Schizothorax lantsangensis. The sequence continues at coordinate 3,373,677 of CM049839.1, read as the reverse complement.
TGTAGATGTCAAGAAAAGTCCAGGGCCTGATTACATAGTAGGTAAGGTGTTAAGGATCTGTGCAGATCAATTATGTGGAATTTTTAATTATATATTTTTTAGAGTCTCTTAAAGTACATAAAGTCCCCAAAATATGGAAAAAAAATCTAACATAGTTCCTGTGCCAAAATGTAAAGTTACCAATAATTTAAATGATCTTAGACCAGTTGCACTAATGTCATTAATTATGAAATGCTTTGAAAAAAAATAGTAAAGGAATTGATTTTACAGAAAACTGAGACCAGGCTTGACCCATTACAGTTTGCCCACAGAGAAGGTAGAGGTGTGGAGGATGTTATCCTTTATCTTTTAAATCTGGTTTATAAACATTTAGAAAAACCAAAAACGTGCACCAGGCTGTTGTTCATCAATTTTTATTCTGCTTTTAACACCATAAAGCCACATTTGTTAATAGAGAAATTACACAATTTAATATTGATTTAAATGTTGCTGTATGAATTTCAGATTTTTTAACAGGGTGTTGTGTTTTATATGTGAAGGTGTTGTCTGTAGATTATGTATTGTCTGTATGTGATGTGACTTACTGCTGCAAAACTAGTTTACCCTAAGGGGGACAATAAAGCTAAACAAACAAACATTATTAGCTAAAATGTGGCTGTACTTAGTGGCCCACTGCCAAAATGCCACCATTCCATGCAGCATGTGGCCCACACGAGGAATGTGGGGAAGACCCGGGTTAGAATAAAATCAACTGGCCAGTTTTGGTTTATTTGGTTGGCTTACATGCGGCAATGCTAAGGCTTACTTGAGGCCCAAATCTGGCAAACAGTTGTGGTCCACCCAAATGCAATCATTCCACGCGGTATGTGGGCCAGAGCAAGGTGTTGGATCTGGGCCGGATCTGAGCCAGAATTAATATCAATGTTGGGCCAGTTCTGGTTTATTTTATTTATTCATTTATTTATCTTCATGGCTGACATGCCTCCTTGTATCCCCTTATTAAGTAAAAATAATAATAATAATTAAAAATCTAAAACACATCATTTAATTCAATTATATTATTTACAAATTACAAATACATTTGAAAACTAAAACAGTTGTTTGATTGATTTTATAGTCAATCGGTTTCAATTAATTTTTGTAAGGGTTGTGATGTCGTTTTTGTTGAAGAAATGCAATAATCTATCACTAGTAAGTGGATATTTGAATTAGCCCTTTTTCTTGTTTAAAAATGGAAATGATAAAAAATAAATTGTTTATTTTGTATTACATTATGTATTTTAACTGACTGCTATAATTATTAATTAACCACTCATTATTGAAATTAAAGTTGCTTTTAAATAACCACAACAAATATTATCCTAATTGATGAAAAGTACGTTTGGTTTTATTGGTAGTAAAACAAGTTATCTTGTGCGTTGTTGGTGGTTATGCCCAGCATTTATGTTTGTTTTTCTTTTGTTCTTTTTTCTTTTCTTGAGTTTAATTTGACTTCTTGTACACTGCAGGATATTCCAGGTTCACCATAAAATTATTTTTTTATAATGTAACTAAATAAAAATCTAAACATGCAGGAATTTTAATATTAATATAGAGATTTTTTTTTTTTTTTTGAGAGCATGTTTTTCCGCTCCACCTTCCTGTAATCCAATAATCTATCACTAGGTGTTTAAAAATAGAAATAATAAAAAATCACAAGGTTTTAAATGATGAAAAGTACCTGCTATTTCCTCTCCACAAGAGGAGTAAGTGAAAATGCAGATCATTTTACCTTTGAACTCAGTGGCAAGTCAGATGTTTACATCAGAGCTGGCATCTCTCGAGACAGCAGTGTAAGAGATCGCTCCGGTTACTAACTGAGTAAGCTAATTTGGCCTAGTGAAACAACTGCTTTAGTGTATCCAGTGATTTACAAGTATATCGACTAAATGTTTTGGACTGAAGGGAAACACCCACTTCACTGATTTTGTTCCGACAGCATGTCACATTTTATTCATCACCAGCAAGAGTCATTTACTTAGCCCTTTTCCAAGAAAAAAAAATGACAGCAACATCATTTACATAGGCAAAAGAATTTTAAGCCTAGTCAAATGAACTGCAAAACCAAGTTCATCGGGGGCAAGAAAAATACTATTAGCAGACATTTGTAGAAATAAGCAATATCTGTGGCAGATTATAGTAGGTTTAACTTGAAAATTAAAAACGTAAAACACATAATGATGACCTGGTAGTTTTCAAACGTAAGATACCAGTACAGACACAAACAGTGCGCTTCCTCACATGTTTGTGTTCTTCTGAGTAAGCAATTTGGGAACATTTACATTTATTTATTTTTAGATTTCTAAACAAACGCCTTGTAGAAAACTCGCTGTGTGTTGTCCAAAATAGTTTCAAACACACATCAACCATTCAATCATCCAGTTAAATTAATTTAAGTGCATTTTAATATTTGTATTTAATCAGTAGCTTAACATTGTAAAGCAGGAGCTGTTAAAATTACCAACATTTAAAATCTGACAATGAAAAAATAGATCAAACGTGCATGATATAAGAGGTGGTCAGTGTTGTCAAAACACATAAACATGAATCCATAACATGTCCATATAATATTGATAAAATAAAATAAAACTAAAGGAAATCAGAATAAGAAAAACAATTGATGTTTTAGGAAGCAAACAGAGCAGATGATGTAGATGCAATTGGCATAGAGTGGAAAATATTTAATAAATTGCTATATGAACACCTGATGTTAATATTAGTATTTTAAAGAGTTTTATTTATAATAGACTTTTGTCATCTAGAAACAGATCTTCCCCTCATGTCGGACCAGATGCAGGACGGTATTTGCGTGCTTTTAGGTAGTTGTGTTTTCATGCATAAAACAAAATGCAAAAGTCTGTTGATATTGAGAAGTCTGTAAAATGGGAAAGAAAGACAAATTTAAAAAGGCAGGTGCAAAACTCACAAGATGGAAACAACATGCAGTATGACAGATAAAGTGTCAAAGTGTCAAATTAACCATTTCTGGGGTACCGTTATGTTTTTTTTTGTAGTTTTTTTTTGTGATTATGGAATTTTACAGCTTCAGTCATTCATTCACTTCAAAAATTCACACTTGGTGTTTCACAGAAAGAAAGTCACAGGTTAGAACGACATGGAATAAGGACAGAATTTAAGTACAAATGTGATTCCACTGAATTTGAATACCAACGTGAATACAAACCTTAATGTAGATTGTCTGTCAGTTTTTTTCTCAGGAGAAGCAGCAATAACCAGTTGACATTCCAGTTTGGTGGATTCTGCTATTGCTATTTACACCTAGCATTTATTGCAAGTATGTCAACATGACATGTATACCTTAACTTGCTTTAGAGAAAAGAGTCCTCCAAAGAAAAAGATGTAAAATTCCAAAACAATTGAAACTGCATGTTACCATTATTTTCAGTGAAAATGTGTTCACTTGTTTAATTTTTTTAATTTATATATATATTTTTTGTTGTTGCTAAAATACGTTTTAAAATAATAATAATTAAAAAAAAAAATACTGGTCTGTTTTTTTTTTTTTTTTTCTGTAAACATTTTTCCAGCTCCAGTCAGGAAGAAAACTGGGAGTAGAAACAGGATCATGTGACTCTGATGTAATTTAAACTAATGTGTCTCTCCCAGGAGCAATGCTCATTCAAACATCTTCAAATGAAAGCAGAAAGAATAGAGACGTGCTTGAAATGAACATGAGAGATTTCTACAAGAGTCTGTTGTTTTTACTGGGTGAGTCAAACATACAAGCTGTTTATTATCTTAGTGACCTATACAATGTGTGTCTAGCTTTATCTTTCAGAGACAAAACTGAATGTGTTGTTCTTGATTAATGTTATCTAAACACCCTTAAACAATGCTTGTGTGTTTTTTTTTTTTTTTTTTTTTTTACTTGAGAAGCTAAAATTGTGTAAGACATTAAAACATGATTTTGGAGATCATACTGAATTTTACCCAACTCTAACAAAAATCTAACAAACTCTAATTTGTAAATCTAACAAAATGTAGGTTTATACTCATAAGAAAAATCTGTTTAAATTTCTAAATACCGAGCGTTGTTCTGTGTTTCTCATTTCAAGGGTTTTTCTCAGTTCAAACAAAGGCAGGAAAAGAAGGTGAGATTTTGTGAATTAAATACTTTTACATCTTTTGTGAGTGAGTTTGTGCTGCTGTGAAACATCTTCGGGATCTACAATGTAAATATTTCATACACATTGTGAAAACTCATGGACCTAAATATCCCAGCAGGACAACTTACAATTTATTATTTATTTTACTAAGTATGATTGATGCCAGTTTGAAAAAATAAAAATTAAAAAATCATGCCGACTGAGTCCTGTGGATGTTGCTTGATAACCATCCAAAAACGTTCATGCTATATAGAAGATCCACCCTCATAACATCATCTCAATGACTCAAGATCATTGACTGAATTTATTTGATAAACGCTCAACATTCCTTCTATTCTTTGATGAATAGAAAGCTCAAAAGAACAGCATTTATTTGAAATTGAAATCTTTTGTTACATTATAAATGTTATTAACATTATTTCAGATAAATTTAATGCATCCTTCCTGAATAAAATAATACATTTTTTAGTGACCCCAACTTTTGAACACTTTTTACAGTACTCGTTATTTCAAAGCAGCTTCACAGAAACTCATAATTTTGTTTATATTATATTATTATGTAAAATTCAGAATATAAATAAATCATTGTAAGTAAGCTTTTTCCAACATATTCCAGTGAACATAGCAACATGGGGAACAGCCGTTCAGTCGACATTATCTAACAACTGGTATGCCCCAAACGCTCTGGATGGGTTGAGCTCCACCTGTACTCATACTACGACACAAACAGACCCGTGGTGGAAGCTGGATCTGATGAAGATGTACAGCGTGAACAGAGTGACCATCACTAACAGACCTGACTGCTGTGGAAGCAGGATAAACGGTGCAGAGATTCGGATTGGAAACCATTCTTCAGATGTTTTCAGCAACCCAGTGTGAGTCTCTCTGACATTCTTATATAGCTACAGATTCTGGCCAGTTGGTCAGCAACTTCACAATTTGTTTTCTCATATTTTCACTATTTGCAGGTGTTTGTTAATATTGGTATAAGGACACAAAATAAAATTAAATATCTACAGAAAGCAGCAAGAGTTCACTGGAATTGCCTGAAGGAATTCAAAATCACCTTATCCAAATCCTCAAGAAACATAATGCATTTTCATATAAATAATCCAAAACTTTTTTTCAATTCTATACATACATCACTGAAAATACTGTAAACTTGCTGTTAAGTAAGTGAGTCAGGTCGATTCTGTTCAGTGAAGGATTCGTCTGACTTAGTGTTGTGCAATATGCTCCATAGTCATATCGTTCTATCGTCAGCCTGTGAGAACGCCAATACAAAATAGTATTGTGCTAATTTCTTTAATACTTACTTAGTTTCATAGCCAGAGAGTTATTCGCACCCGCGACCGCTCGCACCTCATGTTTGCGGCTGAATGCAAATGATCATAAGTGATGGACAACTTGTCTATGCCCGTGAAAAGACAACAGCAATCCGGCGCCGAAAAAGAAAAAGAAAAAAAAAAGATGAAAACGAAGCCCGTGCATCACTTTCAGGTAGGCTACATTCATAAGCCTGTGAAACTTTTTTTGGCTGTTGATGTAATAGCTAATTTCACCACCACCAACGCATCTAATATTCTCTCGGAGTTTCCATGTTCCCTTAGGAAAATTAGTCATGGTTTTAACACAAATAAAACCAAAAATCATGGTTCTTCTAGCCATGGTAACCACAAATTAACCATGGTTTTGTTACTTCAAATAATCATTTACAAAGAAGTATTAAGATAATATATATTTTTTGTGGTTATTAAAACTGACCTAAGCCAACAACAGCCTTTAAAATGACTTAAAAGGCATTATATAAAAAAATGAGGCAATAATGATTGGTTAATTAATAATTATGGTTTCATTGAATAACACTGTTATAATACATAAATTTATTTTGTATTACATTATGTACATTACATGTTATTACAAATGCCTGCAAAGGGAGCCAAAGGCCTGGTAATTGCTGCTGTTACACTTACGGGACGATCATATCCTTGTTTAATAGGCTATTGACCAAACATTTGAATCAAATATCCACTTAATCTTTAATTTTTGGCCACATTTTGGTATAGATGACACAGCCTCTATAATTTATTCAATAAAAAACATGTGGACATCACAACCCTTACAAAAATTAAGGGTTAATTTTCTTTTGCGTGATTTCTGGATGCTTGAGACCATAAAATCAATCAGACAACTGTATTAATACAATAATAGCCATAGGTAACTGTCTAGAGCTACAATTGTAATTTGTAAATAATACAATTTAATCACAATTTATTTATTTTTATATTTTATTAAAGTTCTATTTTGACCCCTACAGGTGTTTTATTATTTTACTTCCATGATATTTGAGAGAGGGGGCACAACAACACAATCCTGCTTAGGGCACCCATTTGGCCAGCAGCGGCCCTGCCTACACCTAACCCTGCCCCTAAACCTACCCGTCACGGGGGTCTAGACAAATCGTACAAAATCGTACAAATGAGGTCGTACGAATTTGTGCGAATTAGCCACCTCGTAAAATTGGTCGTGAGATAGCATTGGACATGTCGCGCCTGTCAATTTGTGTGTGTACACCCATTCAGTTAGCCTGTAATTTGCATTTGTGTGTTAGAAAATATTAGAAAAAAGGACTTTAAAAAACTTGCACTGATGAGGGAAAGAACCCATCCATCAGTCCGCAAAACTTTCAGTTCCAAGCGCAGGCTGATCATGTTCATTCTGTAAAGCCAGGAACACACTACTGTCAGACCGATTATGAATGTCATTTGAGCTCAGTGTTTTCAGTCGGTGTTTACAGTCATGGAGTGTGTGGTGTCTAAATAATTTAAGACCAGCTGTTGCCAGTAGTCTTCACAAAGATTATTTTTATAAATTTTGTGACGCCGGTGACTAACTGCATGTGTTTCCGAATATGTAGGTCTACTAATTTAAATAACGAATTAACAAATAAAATAAAAAATCACAAACATGACATTTCTGAATAAAATAATTTTATACACTTAAATTATATATAATATATCTGAGGAAATATGATGATAAAATACAGTGCCTTGAATAGGCCACATTTGGGTCATTCCACGAAATCAGTGCCTTTTGCTTCCTTAAGAAATAATCAAACATATATTTAATATAACAATAAATACATTTTTTTATTTAAAAACATAATTATACTATGTATTCTTTCATCAATATTACATTAAAAAAGTCAATTAAATATTATTTTAAATAATTTGAATAGCATTTGTTGATAAGGGTAAGGTTTTTGGCCTGTCCCTCACTATATCTTTTTTTATTTTTCAGCAGGACTTTTAATTTGCCAAATTAAGGCAAAATGATATTTAAAATATAGTCTCATTGTTAAGCAATGTTTTTGGCACAAGTATGCATTTTTTCTATAAAATTTAAATATCATACAGTGTCAATACTGCTACCATATTTAAAATGTAAATTTAAACAATTATTTATTGCATTTAATATAATCAATATCTACAAGTAAAATCCTTTAAAAGTATACAGCATGTGCTTTTGTGAACTTGACTATTAGCTAGAAATTAGCAAATTACTTTGAAATTGTCAAACCTGTTACTGTCATCCCTGTTATTTTTCAGGGTAAAAGGTTTTGACATTTGGGTAACAGGAATGACATAGATTAGGTTTCACCCTGATTTTAAAGATTGTCTGTGTAAAATGCAAACGTGTTTAAAGGTCACCCTGGGTGTAATTTTAAGTTGATGCCTATATCATTCAGTGGCATATGAGCATGAGTTACATTTTAGTTAGTTTTACTGTTGTTGTTAATGACCAGGATAGGATGATCAGTCTCAATAAAACTACCCCCCCCCCCATAACTCATTGTCAATAATGCATCCATGTAAATTCAATTACAAACAAGAGCAGCAAGGTGACTACAGACCTTCACCTCAGTCTTGCAATGTTCAAGAAAGTCTAAATCTTGGTCTGGTTTCAGATGATCACAGAAAGACCAAGATCTGATCATCTTTCTTGCCTAATAATTGAACCAGATCAGTATATTTGAAATTCTGTGAGGGGACACAGACAAACAGATGGACGCATTATCTAATTACAACACCCTTAAGACATTAGATCTCTTATAAATGTATTGTGCTAAATCAACAATGAACTGACTTTAACTGAAAAACGTCTCAGGTTACGTATGTAACCATAGTGCCCTGAGATTAGGGAACGAGACACTGTGTCCTCTAGGGGTCGCTATGGGGAACGCCGTCAGCGTGACCCGTGTCTGAAGCATACATACAAAAACACCACCTGTTGGCCGGCGACAGCCTATGACGTCACTACCGGCGCGACCACAGTATAAAGGGGCGCCGGGAAAATACGTCATCCACTTCTTCGTCTGAAGCTTGCGTCCGAAGCATGGCACCGCGCCTAGAGGACGCAGTGTCTCGTTCCCTACTCTCAGGGAACCATGGTGAAATACGTAACCTGAGACGTTCCCTTTCAAGGGAACTTCGAACTGCGTCCTCTAGGGGTCGCTATGGGGAACGGAATACCCACGCCGCCATGCTGAGGGGAGTGCAAGCCAAGCACAAGAGGCGAGCACTAAGTACCAACTCTACCCGGCTAAGGGAGTTGCCCCTGGGACGGTTAGACGGCTGTCAGTGACATTATCCCCTACGGCCAAAGACCCGAGCTGCATACCCTGAAACTTACCTGTTAAGGGCCGGGACTCCCGGACCCAGGGTAGAGCTCGAAGGCTTAGAATCATAAGAAAGATTCATTTAAGGGGATACAGCCAAGTGCCTAGGATAGTAGCTAGGTCCTGGCCTGTCACCCAGGGGCTACCGCTTGCTCTGCATGAGCTCACTGAGGGAACCGTCTCAACAGACCCTTGGTAGCAACACCCTGTTCAAGTCAGTATCACTGTAATACATAGGTAGAGTGGGGCCCAAGGTGAAACCGGGGCCTAACCAACTCAAAGAAAGGGCACGAAGCCGCAGCGCATAACCCCTACCGTACAGGATTTTATAAAGAAAGCAAAACACTTGATGTGCGATCTTACCACAACGTGGATTTTAGAAAGTGCACAGAGACTAGCGTGCGCACTTACCATAACATGGATTGTAAACACCATTCTAGGGAGTCACAGAGGCTGTTACTACCCACAAAGCGAGCCACTTAACAGGGAGGCTGAGAGGGGCCTAACAAACTGAAGTTGCTGACTCAGAGCTCTGGGGAGCGGAGAACTTAACTCTCAGCATGAGAGGGAACTCAGACGCTCAGAAGGGAGCGGCATGCTCATAGGTGATCCTCTATGGAGAGGGAAGCAATGCTAGCTCGACCAACCAGGAGAGCATGAGGCTGCTGTGACAGCTCCGGAGAGCGAGAACTCAACTCTCAGCATGAGAGGGAACTCAGACGCTCAGAAGGGAGCGGCATGCTCATAGGTGACCCTCAATGGTGAGGGGAGCAATGCTAGCTCGACCGACAAGGAGAGCGACCTAACAGGGAGGCAGAGAGAGGCCTAGCAACCTGAGGCCGCTGAATCACAGCGCTCGGAAGGGAGCAGCATTGCTCATAGGTGACCCTCTAAGGTGAGGGGAGCAATGCTGGCTCTACCACCAAGGAGCTCAGAAGGGAGCGGCATGCTCATAGATGACCCTCTATGGTGAGGGGAGCGATGCTAGCTCGACCATAAGGAGAGCATCTCCAAATCACAGAGCTCTGGGAAGCGGAGAACCCAACTCTCAGAATGAGAGGGAACTCGAACGCTCGGAAGGGAGCGGCATGCTCAAAGGTGACCCTCTATTGTGAGGGGAGCAATGCTAGCTCGACCAACAAGGAGAGCAACCTACCTGAGGCTGCTGAATGACAGGGCTCTGGAGAGCAGAAAACTTAACTCTCAGCATGAGAGAGAACTTTAACTTATGGATGCGAGAGGAAAACGGCTCTTTTTTTTTTTTTTTTACTCCGCAGCGCCGCCATCTTGCCCCGCTTCCACGGCAAGTCAAGCCTCGCCGTGTCGAGTTCCATAATCTCCAACAACTCGTTATACGCAGGGCAGGAGGACTGAGAGGGCTCAGTCTCAACTTTTTCGCCCTCAGACATCTCCTGCTCTTCCGGGGCATAACCCAGCAGAGCACTAGCCACTGGATCAGAGGATGTCAGAAAGATCTCATCATCCAGCAACTCACCCTCGTTCGCGGCCGATGAGCGCGAGAAGGAAAGCCCCCTCTCTAACTCATCAGCCAGATCTGCCTGCGAGCCCCACGAGCTCATTTCCCTCCATGCCTCGGCAACCGTGGGTCTTGAACCGCGGGAAGCAGACGGCTGCCCCTCCTTCCTCGAAAAGAGAGAGACAGACGAGAGCAGAGCTTTCTCATAGAAAAAAGCTCACAGTGCATGCATATTGCCCCCTCGAGGACATCGTGTGCGTGCTCCTCACCCAAACAAAAGACGCAAAGATTGTGTGTGTCATCAGGTGTCAAATAACGAGGACACGGATGCACACATCTCTTAAACGCCATGCTAGTGCTCGCCATAGTAACAGTAGAAAAATCGTTCTTACCAGTAGAATGCACGCTTCAAACAAAACAGTCATTGAAGACGAAGAAGAGGATTACGTATTTTCCCAGCGCTCCTTTATACTGTGGTCACGCCGGTAGTGAAGTCATAGGCTGTTGCCGGCCAACAGGTGGTGTTTTTGTATGTATGCTTCAGACACGGGTCACGCTGACGGCGTTCCCCATAGCGACCCCTAGAGGACGCAGTTCGAAGTTCCCTCGAAAGGGAACTGACTTTTATTATTGTCATACAACTATGTTAAGTAAGTGCAAAACAATTTTATGCAATTTAAAGTTGTAAAACTGTACATCACCTGTAGCTCGTTAACAGAGCGTGCCTGTGACTGAGAGTGGAGTATAGGATTATAGTTGCTAACCTGAGTTTGTGTAGTGAATTAGCAGTGGCTAATAGCACTTTAGTTGTGAACTGTCTAAAAGTAGTATCTGTTTTTGCTCACTAGTTAAGCTAAATATAAGTACAAGAGTATATATATATATTCTTTTGAATTATGCTATTGTATATTGTTTTGAGTTAAAAGGGAAGCTGTAGGGAGAGAGTGCCTTTTTCTTTGGATTCTACCTTCATCCCTGTTTTTGGTTTAGTTAGGGAGTTGAGGTGAGTTTTATGTTGGTTATTTCTCTTTTCTTTTGGGGTTTTTGAGGTAAGTTAGTATTGCTCCCTAAACTAGTTAGAGAACTGTTTTGTTTATTTTAGGCCTTGCTCTTTCCTGAGCCATTGCTCCCTATCTCTTTGTTAAGCTTATTGTCCTTTTTATTTGTAAATAAACCTATTTTTGTATATATCTGAATTGGTGTCATCTTCACTCTGGGACAGAGGAGTGAAGTGTTTTCTTGCTGTTTTTCTTTAGGATTTTATGCTTTTTCCTTGGCTACTTCCCTTCAAGTCAAGTCACCTTTATTTATATACCGCTTTTAACGATACAGATTGTCAAAGCACTTAACAGTATCAAATTGGAGGATAGTGTCAGTAATGTATAATGATCAGATTAAACACTCAATTTTCAGTTAAAGGCATTTCATTATTGAATTCAGAGATGTCATTGTCTAGCTCAGTTTAGTTTAAATAGTATCTGTGCAAACAAATCGACAATAATCGCTCGAAAGTACATGTTCCCAACTGAGGAAGCCAGAGGCGACAGCGGCAAGGAACCAAAACTCCCTCTGAGACAGAATGGAGAAAAAAAAAACTTGGGATAAACCAGGCTTAGTTGGGGGGCCAGTTCTCCTCTGGCCAGACGAAACCCGCAGTTCAATTCCAACCGCAGCATGTCAGATTGTGTAAAGGGCTTATCTGATTCCCGTGGTCTTGTCCCGATGGGGCATTTTAATTTATAATTTAATGTATTTGTTATATTTGTGTTTTATTCATTATTTGAAGTTTTTCATTTATATGATTTATTCATTTGCTATAATTGTAATGTATAGTTTAATGCATTTATTGTTCCTCAGTCTATTTTTATAATGTATATTTGTTTATTTATTATAATTAAAATTTTTAGTTTAATTCATTTAATATATTTCTGATATATATAAATGAATAAATACATTATAAAAAAATAAATAGTATAATATAAATGTGTATATATACAGTATATATATATATATATATATATATATATATATATTATATATATATATATATATATATACGTTTTTAAATTTTTCACTCTTTGTTATTTGCATTTGCTATATATTCATTTTTTTCCTCATATACACACAGCACCCCATATACAGAAAACACAGAATACATATTTTTGCATATAAAAAAGAAAAACTATATGGTCCTAAGTATATTCATATATATATATACTATTTATTGCATTTTAAAATGTATTTATTCATCTTTCTCATGCTCATTTGTATATTAAGAGCTGTTGTTAATTAAAATTTTAAATGTATAAATGTATTATTTCTATTTTTATATTGATGCAATTTCTAACAATAATAGTATTATGTAGTTGGGTATTTTGTTATATTTTTAGTTTTATTGTATTTTAGCCGAGGCAGTTCTGGTCTCCAACTGGGGATATGTCTCTGGGGCTCATCGCTGACGATCATCAGGTCTTTCCTAATCTCCAGTCAGTGGGACTCTGCTGATCCACCATCTGATACTGGATACGGAAAAATTCTTCTGAGAAACTTAAATGAATAATAACAAAGAAAAAATTTAATGAAACAGTACAATTATATTAGCATAGATGCCATTCTTCTTACGATGTAACAGTACATTGTGTGTTATGGGGAGTGTTCCCGGTTGATCTAATTAATGCAGCCTAACAATCCTTTAAAGGATTTGAATAATAGAGGTGCATCAGTGTGTTATGTGTAAGCCATGTTAAAAAGATGTGTCTTTTGGAGATCACGTGACCCTTCGACCTCGATGCACGCGTAGTCTTTCGCTCTGCTGACTTTGCCAAACATTTTATTATCCTGTCAGTAAATTTCAAACCATTTTGCATCGGACTCATTATGAATACTTCAACAGTCAAAGGCGATCGGAAAAGAGAGATTGAGCAATCGCCATTAAAGAAAAAATTCAGGGATGCCACCATCTCCAGAGAGGATATCGACGAGGCTATTGCTAACGGCATCAAGCTGGCATTTAAAGAACAACAAAGCACTTTGGATTTGATCGTGACTTCGGCAGTGAGAGATGCTGTGGACTCTGTGCTGATTCCAGCATTACGTAAACTGAGTGAGGACATACAAGCGACTAACAATTCTGTTAAAGAGCTAAGAGAGGAGTTTGAGGCCATGGCTGCCGCGGCGAAGCAGACACGTGACCGCGTTGATTCTGTGCAGGCAACTACACGTGAGGATCGGAATGCAGTCACGGACTTAAGAAATCAGCTGGAGCGACTCACCGAGAAGATGACGGATATGGAGGATAAAAGCAGGAGAAATAACATACGACTGGTGGGGTTACCAGAGGGGATGGAGGGATCCGATGTGGCTGGTTTCCTGAGAGTTAATCTTTCCAAGTGGATTCCTTCTCTGAGGGGTCGTAACATCGAGATTGACCGGGCACACCGCGTGTATGATGGAAGGAAAAACTCCGATCGGCCGCTTACTCTCATCTTCCGTGTGCTGAGATGGCATGACAGATTGGAGATTCTGAAGGGTGCTCGGCAGGCCTATCCGGTGAAATGCACGCAGGACAATGTCACGCTACTGTTTTTTCCTGACTTTAGTCCAGTTACAGCCGCCAAGAGAAAAAGCTTAGTTCCGGTTTTGAGATCGATGACGGCGCTTGGTCTCCAGCCCTTCCTCGCTTATCCTGTGGTAATTAAACTACGGCACGAGGGTGAACAGAGATGCTTAAATTCTCTTCGGAAAGCGGAGGATTTTGTCGGCTCCCTGTCACAGAGTGGGACATTTGCTGCGGATCCACAGGGCAGCGGGAGGGCGGCGGCTGCCCTTTCTTCGATCCGACGGGAGGGGCTTGGTGACCGGTATGGAGGAGATGGTGGCGGGAGAGATATGGATGATTGCTAGATCAATTTCTTCTTTTTTCTTCTTTCCTCTCTCCTCATGGGATAGTATTTTTTATTTTTATTCGATACAATCGTCCCTTTGCTGGTAAGACTAACCCCCCTTTTTTGTCTTTCTTTTTTTCTGGAGGGGACTAATGGAGAGTAGGTTTCATTACAATAATGTTTTGGTTATGTGAGCCTTTTGGGAGGCTCGTTGTGGGCTGAGGTGGCTCGGTCATGGATCATCACAAGTTTTTGTTGTTCAATCAGACCTATGTTCTCGGTAACGTGCGGCCTGAATTGTTTTTTGCCTATAATTGTCGGTCATTTCTGTCTGTGTTGCTTTTATTTTTTAAAAAAATGCTTTTATTTACTTACCTTGTTTTTAAGGGGATTTTTCATCCAGTTAATCACAAAAAAAAAATGGGAGATGTTCTTTCATTTGTTGAATACTTTAATTGTGAATATTTAATGTATACTAAATTTAAAATATGACTTAAATTCTGACAGTGTGTTAGTATTACTCCGTAAAATATGTGATTGTATGGAGGAAGGACTGTTTTGTTGTTGCCTCCTCTCTCTCTCTCCCTTTGAACAAAACATGTGTTGTCTGTTGTTTTGTTTTGTTTGTTTTGAGGTAGTTGTTGTGTGTGAAAAAAAAAAATTGTTCCAAAAAAAAAAAAGAGTTTTTAATCTAAATTTAAACTGGGTGCTAAATAGGAAAAGGATCTGCCGCCCGCAGTCGATTTTGATATTATGTATTATCAAATGGCCAGAGTTTTGAGAACGTAGTGGACGTGGAGGACTAGCTATAATGCGATAAGAGCTCGCTCAAGTACTGAGGAGCTAAGCCATTCAGGGCTTTATAAGTAATAAGATCTTAAAATCTATCCGATGTTTGATAGGGAGCCAGTGCAGTGTTGACAGAACCAGGCTAATATGGTCATACTTCCTGGTTCTAGTAAGGACTGTAGCTGCTGCATTTTGGACCAACTGTAGTTTGTTGATCAAGCGTGCAGAACAACCACGCAATAAAGCATTACAGTAGTCTAACCTTGAGGTCATAAACGCATGAATTAGCATTTCTGCATTTGACATTGAGAGCATAGGTCGCAATTTAGATATGTTTTTGAGATGAAAAAGCGCAGCTTTACATATGCTAGAAACATGGCTTTCAGATGAAAGATTGCTATAAAACAACACACCTAGGTTCTTAACTGATGAAGAAGATTTGACAGAGCAGCCGTCAAGTGTTAGATAGTGTTCTAGGTTATTACATATGGGGTTTTTAGGTCCGATAATTAACACCTCTGTTTTTTCAGAATTTAGCAGTAAGAAATTACTCGTCATCCAGTTTTTTATATCGACTATGCATTCCGTTAGTTTCTCAATTTGGTGTGTTTCACTGGGCCGCGAATAAATATAGATCTGAGTATCATCAGCATAACAGTGAAAGCTAACCCCGTGTTTCCTGATGATATATCCCAAGGGTAACATATAAAGTGTGAAAAGTAACAGCCCTAGTACTGAGCCTTGAGGTACTCCATACTGCACTTGTGATCGATATGATACCTCTTCATTCACTGCTACGAACCGATGTCGGTCAGATAAGTATGATTTGAACCATGCTAAGGCACTTCCACTAATACCAACAAAGTTTTCTAGTCTATTCAAAAGAATGTTGTGATCGATAGTGTCGAACGCAGCGCTAAGATCCAGTAGAACTAATAAAGAGATACAACCACGATCAGATGATAGAAGCAGGTCATTTGTGACTCTAATGAGAGCAGTCTCAGTACTATGATATGGTCTAAATCCTGACTGGAATTTCTCACAGATACCATTTTTCTCTAAGAAGGAATATAATTGTGAGGATACTACCTTTTCTAGTATCTTTGACAGAAAAGGGAGATTTGAGATCGGTCTGTAATTAACTAGATCTTTGGGGTCAAGTTGTGTTTTTTTAATGAGTGGCTTAATAACAGCCAATTTGAAGGTTTTGGGGACATATCCTAATGACAATGATGAATTAATAATAGCCAAAAGAGAATCTATGACTTCTGGAAGCAGCTCTTTTAGTAGTTTAGATGGAATAGGGTCTAACATACATGTTGTTGGTTTAGATGATTTAACAAGTTTATACAATTCTTCCTCTCCTATAGTAGAGAATGAGTGGAATTGTTCCTCAGGGGATATATAGTGCACTATCTGATGCGATACTGTAGCTGACGGCTGCATGGTTACAAATTTATCTCTGATAGTATCGATCTTGGAAGTAAAATAGTTCATAAAGTCGTTACTGCTGTGCTCTTGGGAAATGTCAACACCTGTTGATGCTTTATTTTTCGTTAATTTAGTCACTGTATTGAATAAATACTGGGGGTTATGTTTTTCTTCTAGAAGAGACTAAAAGTAATCAGATCTAGCAGTTTTTAATGCTTTTCTGTAGGATAGGGTACTTTCCCGCCAAGCAAAACGAAATACCTCTAGTTTAGTTTTCCTCCAGCTGCGCTCCATTTTCCAGGCTGCTCTCTTTAGGGTGCGAGTGTGCTCATTATACCACGGAGTCAGACTGTTTTCTTTGATCTTCCTTAAGCGTAAAGGAGCAACTGTATCTAAAGTGCTAAAAAAGAGAGTAGAAAAAAGAGTCCATAGTTTCTGTTATATCATCAAGTTTTTCTGCGCTGTTGGATATGCTGAGGAATTGTGATAAATCAGGATGATTACTTACAAAGCAGTCTTTTGTGGTAGAAGTGATGGTTCTACCATACTTGTAACAAGGAGTAGAATGTATAGTTTTAGCTATATGGAGTTTACACAAGACTAGATAATGATCTGAGATATCATCGCTTTGCTGCAGAATTTCAACACCACTAACATCAATTCCATGTGACAGTATTAAATCTAGAGTATGATTTTGACAATGAGTAGGTCCTGACACGTGTTGTATAATCCCAATAGAGTTCAGAATGTCTATGAATGCTGATCCTAATGGATCTTTTTCATTATCGACATGTATATTAAAGTCGGCAACAATTAAGACTTTATCAGCAGCCAGTACTAACTCAGATAGAAAATCAGCAAATTCTTTAATAAAGTCTGTGTGGTGCCCTGGTGGCCTGTATACAATAGCCAGTACAAACATCACAGGGGATTTATCACTAACACGTGTTTCTCTAGATAATGTTATACGCAGCACCATAACTTCAAACGAGTTATACTTGAAGCCTGCCCTCTGAGAAATACTGAGAATATTGCTATAAATTGTAGCAACACCTCCCCCTTTACCTTTTGGACATGGCTCATGTTTATAACAGTAATCTTGGGGGGTAGACTCATTTAAAGTGATGTATTCATCTAGTTTTAGCCATGCTTCTGTCAAACAGAGCAAATCTAGGTTATAATCAGTGATCATATAATTTACAAAAAGTGCTTTTGTAGAAAGGGACCTGATATTCAGTAAGCCAAGTTTTATCAATTGTTTCTCTGTATTGTAAAAAAAAATATTTGTTGAACATAAATTAAATTGTTACTCTTAATTTGGTTTGAACGTTTTCTGTATTTTCTAGTTTGGGGGACAGACACAGTCTCTATAGTGTGATATCTAGGTGAAAGAGTCTCTATGTGCTGAGAATTAACTGACTTCTGTGACGTGAGGCGGCTAGCAGACGGTCGGTTTAGCCAGTCTGTCTGCTTCCTGACCTGGGCCCCAGTTAGTCAAGTACGAACTCTAAGACCATGTGCCATTTCTAGAGAGAAGAGCGGCACCACCCCAGGAGGGATGAACACCATCTCTTTTCAACAGGTCAGGTCTGCCCCAAAAACTCGTCCAATTGTCTATAAAACCTATGTTATTCTGCGGGCACCACTTAGACATCCAGCCATTGAGTGACGACAGTCTGCTATGAATCTCATCGCCACGGTAAGCAGGGAGGGAACCAGAGCATATTACAGTGTCTGACATCGTACTTGCAAGTTCACACACCTCTTTAACATTATTTTTAGTGATCTCCGACTGGTGAAGTCGAACATCATTAGCGCCGGCGTGGATAACAATCTTACTGAATTTACGTTTAGCTTTAGCCAGCACTTTTAAATTTGCCAAGATGTCAGGCGCTCTGGCTCCCGGTAAACAATGGACTATGGTGGCTGGTGGCTCTATTTTCACGTTCCGTATAATATAATCACCAATAACTGGAGCACTTTAATCAGGTTTCTCAGTGGGTGCATCACTGAGTGGGGAGAACCTGTTTGATGTTCTGATCGGAACGGAAGAGCGTTTTTTTTTTTTTTTTATCAACATTTTTTATTTTCTTTTTTCACACACAACATCACAACATAACATCCACTCAAAACAAACAAAACAAAACAACAGACACATACTCCATGTTTTAAAGGTCCAACCAAAGGGGAGAGAGAGAGGGAGGGAAAAAGTAACAACAAAACAGGTCCTTCCTTTATATAATCACATTTTAGGGAAAAAAAAAAAAATATATATATATAGAAATAAAGTAATAATAATATGCAATCCAATATGCCTCTCCACACACATGCGGCTCACACCAGTTCTGCATCATCGTCCTCCTTGCAGCCGCAAAACCAGCAAACAGCCCTTTCCTTTGCATTAGGCTTCAAGAATAGACAAACTTGTATTAGCAAAGCAATCAGTCCGCACTCCGCAGTGAAGAAGACAAAACCAGGTCCACATGCGTCCACATATCCATTACCACAGGACACTCCCAAAACACATGAAGAGAAAATACCCGATGACGTAGTGTTACATATCAGGGCACCAGAAATAGACTTACGGTGTAAATATTCTAACACACAGGTTCGTTTAACAGCAGAATTTAAGCCCGTCACATTCAGTAATAAAATATTTAGAGTATGCATTAAATATTCATAATCTCAAAATTGTATTCAACAAATGAAGAGAAGCAAACGCTGTAAATGACATGTAAAAGTTAGTGTGCGTTCTAGATATCAAAACACCTAGATGAAAAATCCCCTTAAAAACAAGGTAAAGTAAATAAAGCATGAATATCTGTTGTAAAAAATACCGTTACTGAGAACATAGGTCTGATTGAACAACACAAATTTGTGATGATCCATGACCGATCCACTTCAGCCCACAACGAGCCTCCCAAAAGACTCACATAACCAAAACATTATTGTAATGAAACCTACTCTCCATTAGTCCCCTCCAGAAAAAAAAGAAAGAAAAAAAAGGGGGGGTTAGTCTTACCAGCAAGGGGACAATTGTATAGAATAAAATATAAATACTATCCCAGGAGGAGAGAGGAAAGAAGAAAAAAGAAAAAAAGAGATCAGCAATCATCCATATCCCTCCCGCTGAAGAGCGGTGTTTTGACCCGCGACTAGGCCGCCTCACAGTCACCCAGTTGCCCTGCTGCACGGGCTCTACCGGAACCGAACAATGTACAGGAGTCCCTGAGCTAGTCGCATCCAAAGCAGTATCTACAGCCCTCACATTCTTACTATCCTCAACTAAAGTTTGGATGCGTGTCTCTAGTTCTAAAATCTTCTCTGTCAGCCTAACTATTTCCCTGCATTTATCACATGTGAATCCCTCGTCGCCGACAGCGACAGATAAACTGTACATGTAGCAAGCAGTGCAAACAACAATAGCAGGAGAAGAAGCCATTACTCACCGTGATTGATGAATGATACCAACTAAACTTACCACTTACCACTGTTGTTTGATGAACCGGCTAATGAATGCTAACACACTGCACTCGCGGTTTTAAAAGCGAACGATCAAATTAGTTAGATTAGTTTGAAAGATACACCAGAAATATGGCGGGAATTAAGTTATATATTATCACTTTAAACAACAGAGAGTGAAAGTAAGGTAGAGATTCAATAAAAAAGCGAAGCTACACGGAGCTACAATCGCAAACCTTTCAGCAGCACAACAGACAGGGACAGACTGAAGCAATCGAGTCAGAGACAATCAGAGCAGTGTTCATACCTCACAAACCCCTAGACACGAGGGGAACGTAACAATTGACAAATATAAAAATATACAAAAAATCCAAAATTTGAAACAATCCCAGAGAAAAGAGGGACTAAAATGCTGAAGCGGGTGGCTCATATACATGAGAACTATCACATAGTTCTAATTAAACTATAGTATCTAGTAACGCTTGTCGGTAACAGGGTTGACAAAAATACCGAAACATGAGGTAGAAAAACAGTCATAAAAAAAATAATTACATAGCCTGAGATGGCACAATACAATTTCTTGTCATTTTAAGGTGTCTTCATTTCATGGATATTTCAAAAATGTTGATTAAACCTTATTTTATTTTTTTTATTTTTCCAAGTGGAAAAGGCACAGATTTCATGGAATGACCCATTTACTGTAGAATGGTCAGTGTTGGGGAGTAACTAGTTACATGCAACAGAATTACGTAATTTAATTACAAAATAAAAGTAATTGTAATTAGTTACAGTTACTAAGAAAAAATGTGTAAGTAAATTACAGTTCATGAAAATGTTAAGGATTACAAAGGAGGTTACATCTGATTTTTTCACACACACTCCCACATACAGATTTAATTGATTTCTTTCATAAATTGCAGTGACTGCTCTAAAATATGAAACACCAATATTTCAGAACTTTATAACATACTTATCCGATAACTCTTATATTTCCTACATGGGTTTATGTATATGCTTTATTTTTTTAAGATTAACTGTTTTTTTTTCTAAGGCATTGTTAGATTCCAGTGTTTCCTGTGATAGCTATGCAAAGATTTGATTTCAAAAACAGTATCATAGCTATTCAACTATTTCTTGTTATGATTTTAAATCTGTAAGTCTGATTTTGTGGTGGCTGTGATTTCAAAGGAGACATCGGATGCCCATTTTTCCACAAGTTGGTATTCTTGAAATGGTCTCAGTGGTCATGTAAAACAACACAGCGACTCGTTTCGGTGCATATCTATTTACATGCTAATGAGCTCTGCTCACCCCACCCCTCTCTTTTGTGGAAAAGCAAACACAATTAGTAAATAATCATAAAAAATATAAAGTGTGAGACTTACTTCTTCTGGAGGTGCAGCTGGATCACGAACAATGGGTACTGATCCTTCGTTGAGTTTTAACTTTTTAACAAATCCTGCCTTGAATTGTCCATCATTCAGAAATCAGTCTGGAGTAAAATTATTTGTGCAGCCAGACGTAAACGAATTTGGTGAAAGTGAAGTGACGTGTGGCTAAGTATGGTGATCCATACTCGGAATTTGTGCTCTGCATTTAACCCATCCAAGTGCACACACAGTAGTGAGTAGTGAGTAGTGAACACGAGCACGCGCACACACACACACACACACACACACACACACACACACACACACACACACACACACACACACAGAGCAGTGGACAGCCATATTGCTGCAGTGCCCGGGGAGCAGTTGGGGTTTTGGTGCCTTGCTCAAGGGTCTCACCTCAGTTGTGGTATTGAAGGTTGAAGAGAGAGCTGGTTATTCACTCCAAAAATCAAAATGGCTTGATATTTGAGACTGTTTAGGTTTTTGGGGGAATAAAAAAAGGAGTGAATTTTTATCATTGTAGGGTATTTGTGTCCACACACTGCTAAGACACATTTATATGCAAATGAAGATATTTTGCATCCAATGTCTCCTTTAAAATTAAAATAATATCATCTTAATTCAAGTGATGAAGGATTTTGAAAGTGTGACAGTAATCAGTGTTGTGTTCTACTGTAAAGTTAGCCCTGCCTGGTTTACATGTTTGAAAATGATTAACAGTTGAAAACATTCGAAATTTAGAAAAATAATAATAAAAAATAATCAAATGTAATCAGTTACATTACTTTAATAAAGTAATTGAAAAGTTACACTACTTATTACATTTTAAGTATGGTAACTTGTAATCTGTATCGTAATACATTTCCAAAGTAACCTTCCCAACACTGAGAATGATGAAATTAAAATTTAAATATGCAAATAACAAATTAATTTTATACAAAGTCATTTAAATGACTTCTGTTTCAGAATACATAAAGCCTTATTTAAGTTTCGTTCTAACTGCTACTCAGGTTTTGTATGTGGACAGGTTGTAGCTACAGTTCTCTTGTTGGTCGATATTGTATGACTTAAGTGACAACTGATACAAGTTCATGTCTGTGATTTTATTGGTATTAGTTGAGCAGACGTGCATTAGTGACCCAGCGTGAGAGATTCTTTCTACACAGTTTCACAGTTTTTTTTAACCTACTGTAATCTGCAATAGTATTTAGGGATTGGGGCTATTGTGAATTAATTTAGGTTATGTTGAAATTGGGCACGTTCGTGATGGTGACGGAGATATGGCTATGTGTGTCTTTCACTGTATTCTACAGTTTATTTTTCAGTAGGATCAAAGAAAAGAAGATCCGACTCGTCCGTTAGTTACTAGTGATCGCTCACTTTTGCCCGGGCCCGCCCAAAAATAAAATTCTGCCTACGCCACTGCAGCAGCTACAGAAAACGCGCAAAGAACATTTACATTATCAATGAACATCACTGATTTTTATCTAACGTAAGTTTATGCACTTTAAAAACACTCCCGTTATAATCAGTGAAGCTATATAAACTGTATGATGAATACATCTCTTATACTTGCTTCGCACATACATCTGCACTTCGTTGTTTATGATGAGAGAATTTGCGAGAGAGCAGAATTCAGTCAGTGAATGCACACACTGAACAAAACTGCCTTGTTTCAGCGATGACTCATCTGAACGCCTCTGATTGGCCACTGCATTCATAAACTCAACAGAACAGTGTTCTTTCGCAGTAGCAATATCTGTGTAGAAATACTGATTTACATACCAGATTAAATGTGCTAAAGATCACACGGTTGATGTTATTCGCTTTTTAAAATGGCAGCTCGCATCCCACAGGCAATTTACTCAGAGGATGAAACCACGCCTCCAGTGATCACAGAATGAATTGCCACGACCTACAATCAAATACAACACTAAACATTGTTCCAGAATATAGAAAATACTTGTGTTACTACATTCCTTGGGTTGTATTACATTAAAATATAATGTACAGATCAAACACTGAGGAAAACATGTAGGATACAGGTCAAATGCTCAAGGCGTTAATATTGGTGGTTGCCTTGATTACGAGAACCTTAGTAACATTACAAAATTCTACAACACCGTTTAAATATAATAATAATGCTTAATTCGTGTGACAAATAATTGTACATTTCTATTGCAGCTAGATGCAAAAGAAAAAAACAATAGTGCAAAACATAAAGTATGATTGTATATAAAATGCATTAAGGCAAAAGAGAAGGAAATACAAGTGAAGTGAGTCAATGAGCAAAAAAAACACAGGAGCAACTCACTTTTTTTTATCTTTCTCTAGATGTGCTGTAGTTTCTACTATTCCAGCAGGAGCTACCTACAGCTACTCGTGTCATGGGATGGAGGGACGTTATGTTTTTGTGATTATTCCTGGAACTTCAAAGATTCTTACTCTCTGTGAAGTGGGAGTCTATGTGATTTTTCCAGGTAATTCAGAGCTACTTAACAATCTGGGGTGAGTTTCCCAAAAGCATCGTTAGCCAACTATGGTCAAAAGCTCCATTGCACTATATTGGTAGGGACGGAACTTACGACCATAGTTGCTTTCAGGAAACGCACCTCTGGGCTACACCTTTTCTGGGGGAATTTTACTTTTTTTGTAAAGCTATTCTCATTTCATTACAGTAGTTTTTAATATAGTTCGCTTTAGTCGAGATCAGGTCCAAAGACTTAACATATACTCAGACGTTGCTCGCATATTATTATGAATGGGAGAAAGCAAAATATGCAATTTGGCAGAATAAGTCCTGTCTTCTGAATAAAAGAGCGAATTGGCAATTGGTAAAGTCATCACGCCAGTGCAGATGCCGTTAGAGACTCTGGTTGCCATAGAAAGAGTTAGTTCTGAAACAGGAGTGCCCATGTGCGTTGGCTGGACCAGCGTGAAATATAAGCTTTTATAACGAGCATAAGACACAACATTTAGGGGGCAGTTTATGTCAGATTGTGTTGCTTTAAAGGGGTCATTTGATGTGTTTTCATGTTTTACCTTCTCTCTAGTGTGTTATGTTTGTGCATGTGTAAGATCTGCAAAGTTACAAACCTCAAAGTCTCCCACAAAAGGATTTTTTTCTATTTATAAGTGAAGGCTGACCGAAACATGCTAAAAACGCAGCGACTGAATTCTCCCTGATATGTCTACATCACTATGCAGCAATATTTTCATAATGCCGCCTAAATGTATATGCAAAGAAAGAAGGCATGGTTTCAGGTATCGCAGTAGTGTTGTTGCCACCATGTTGTGGAGATGCTGTTGTGTTTCTACGTGAAAGCAAAAACACTTTATTTGGCCCTCTGAAAGTGGACGATTAGGTATCAGTGGTTAAGATTTATTTACAACACTGTTCCAGAACAGTACAACCCAAATGTTCGAGTGTGTGCAGCGCATTTTACGAAGGACAGTTTCCTTAACACAAGGGCGTCTCTAAAAAAAAAAAAAAAAAAAAAAAAAAAAAAAGGGGGGGGGGGGGGAATTCCAACTTTGCTAAGACAATCTGCCGCTTTTGAATCAGAGCTCTTAAAGTGACAGTTAACCCAAAAATGATCATTATCGTGCCATGTAGTCACCCTCATTGCGTTCCAAACCCGTAAGACCTTCGTTCATCTGCGGAATTTTAGCCCCGATTTTCACTCGCCGACAGGTTTTGCGAAATCGCTGACAAATGCCTGAAATCTGAGGCAAATCAGTGCTCGTTCACGTGAATAACAATCATGCAGTGTGAATTATCAAAGACGCGATCTGAGAGAATCGCCCGTGAAATATTTGTCATGCTAAATAACTGGACCTGTCGGCGACTCAAAATCCTGCTGTGTGCAATAAGTTCTGACTGAAAAATACATCAGTGATGACCTACAGCCAATGAGAGAGCAAGATACAGGGCACCTGGAAGTTCGGGGAGGAGTTATATGAAACATAGTTTGCAGACCAGACAGAGTTGTCGACGATTCTTCCTATTGTAAAATCATGCAGTGTGTAACCTCTTGTCGCTGATTCATCGTGCAATGTGAACATAGCAGCAACTGATTGCTACTCCAGATAGTCGTGCAGTGTGAAAACAACAGTGATCCGACAACTTTGAAAATCGTGCAGTGTGAACCCAGCATTACAGGTTTGAACAACATGAGAGTGAGTAATTAATGACGTAATTTTAATTTTTGGGTGAACTATCTCTTTAAGTGTTTCATTATTTGCTATTGACTCTTTAAATGCGGAGTTAGGTGTAGAGTAACGTATTCATTCATTCAAGCAGCATGGGCCTGATGTGCTTTCACACTGACAGTGTCATGTGCAGCTTAGCACTCTGATATGTTCAGCTCAAATTGCGCTTGCAAAGTTGGTTCCAACTGATCGGTTTGGTCATCTGCATTTTCCGAATCTGACTCGGGCTCGAACTGACATAAAACTGACGTCATTATTAATTGTTCTTATAATTGCTTTCAAAGCTGAAGCTCACGGTTATGGTAAAGGGCGTTACATTTCTGACACACGCTTGAGATGTTTGTCCAATCACAACGCACCTGGTCAGCTGGCCAATCAGGGCACCCTGAGCTTTTTGAAGGAGGGTCTTTGTAGAAATTGAAACGTATCAGGAAGACTGGGCATAGAGGAGCTACAATGATGTACAGTATGTGAAAAATAATGTGTTTTTTGAACATTGAAGCATACTAACATATTCGATTACACCCAATACACATTTTATATACACATATACAATTTTGTCAAAACTCGACTAGTTCAGACAGATCTGATAGAAATGCATTCCTAGATTGAAGAAACCCCCCTCAAACACATTCAAAGAGTATAAATTAAGCCGACTAAAATAATCTCTTGACACTATGACATCTTGCAGGTAATTTGGCTACAGGAAGAACCGTCACACAATCATCAACCTTTGGCTCCTGGTTTGCTGAACAGGCCATTGATTTCAATCCAGGTTTCATACAACCACGGTCATCATGTTCCTCTACCAACAGTGAGACTAACCCATGGTGGAGGGTGGATCTGCGTTATATTTTCAGAGTAAATAAAGTTGTCATCACAAACAGACTAGACTGCTGTCCAGAGCTAATAAATGGAGCAGAGATTCACATTGGAAACTCTTTGGAGAACAACGGCAACAACAATCCCATGTGAGACTCTTATATCAGTGGCTTAATATCCATAAAAATCCCTGAAAATACATATGAATAAAGACTAAATTAGGTTTTCTCCATCTCTCTTTAGATGTGCTGTGATTTCTAGCATTCCAGCTGGTGTTTCCTCCACCTACACATGTAACGATATGGAGGGTCGCTACGTGAATCTGTTCATTCCCGGAGATTCAAGGTTTCTTACTCTGTGTGAGGTGGAGGTCTATGGAGAAGGTGAGATCAAACAAGCAGCGTTAGTGTTTTGGGAAACTATTAACAGCTTTATCTTTTGAATGTAATTTATTGTTTGAAAATGTGAAAGTTCAAGAGCTACATGCTCTCAACAGTCAATAATTCGCTACATAAAGCACATTTGTGTTTGACATTAAACTATGTCCATCCTTATTGCAAGTGAAACTGTATTTAAAGGGCACCTATTATGCAAAATTCACTTGGTGTTTACATGGTGTTTGAACATAAATGTGTGTTGGCAGTGTTTGTACACAACCACCCAACGAGAAAAATCCACCCGCTCCATTTTTTAAATCCCTATAAATCATATGCAGTGTCTCAGAGCAAACCGATTACATAATCCGTAAAATATGATGTCACATTTTACAAACCCCGCCCACAACTGTTGATGGACATTGCCGCATTAGCAGAGACTCCGCCCTGAGTGAGCCGCACACAATCCACCATGTTTATCTTTACATTTACATTTATGCATTTAGCAGACGCTTTTATCCAAAGCAACTTACATTGCATTCAAGTTACAGTTTTACATTTTATCAGCTCTTGCTTTCCCTGGGAATCGAACCCATGATCTTGGCGTTGCTAGCGCCATGCTCTACCATTTGAGCTACAGGAAAGCCGCTAGAGCACTTTATGCTAGAGCACTTAAAAGCAGCATTCGAGTAAGAAATGTCTTCTTATTGAAGCTATAGACGTTATTCAGTCCAGAGCAGTGAGTGATTTTCTGCTTTTATTTAGTTTGGGTCATATTAACAGTATAGACATTTACATTTAGTCATTTTGTAAATGCTTTTATCCAAAGCGACTTACAATTGGGGAATACATAAAGTGATTCATCTTGAAGAGGCAATCAGACAGAGTAAGTGCTCATAACACCAAGTCTCAGGCAGTGTTGGGTGTAACGCGTTACTGTAATTAAATTACTTATCCACTGAAAAAGTAAAGTAAGGGATTACTATTCATTTTTAGGCAATTTAATTACAGTTACTTATAAAGTACTTGCGTTACATACAGTAAATAATTTCAGCAGTTCTAAAATCAATATTGAATTTGAAATGTAAATTTACCATCTAAAGATAAAATTGAATGCAGCGCTTCAACCCTCCGCACGCCAGCTCATTCACTTTCAGATTTTCCTGATTCACAGAGAAACCTTAAATACTCAGATACATATAAGACTAAAATCAATAGAATCTAAAAAGCTTGAATTTTACTTTTAAATGAACGAATTCAAATCAAAAACTAATATTTCTGATTATGTAATCCCTATGAAAGTAAAGCGAGGTACAATCTTTCCTGTATCTGAAAGCCTGAAATGTCTATGTTTAAATGAACGAATTAAAATTGAAAACTAATATTATCTGATTATGTAATCCATATAAAACTGAGGTACAGTCTTTCCCATATCCATACCTTTCAACCCTCCCGTTTTTCCCGGAATTCTCCTGTATTGTACCATTCTATCCCGCTGTCATCCCGTTTAAATATTTTTCCCGTATTTCTCCCGTATTTTTAATCTTGCTATAAAAAATAAAAAAAATCCCACTGGGCATATTTTATATGTTTACATTCACCTCCGGTAAAACTCCCGTAATTTGTATGGCCCAAACCTCATTATATGAATAATCAAGTCAATATATTCCAAGGTTGTCCGGTTGCAGATCTTGTATGAAAAGTATCCTTCTCACACAATCGACACATACAAATTCCCTCAACTTGGCAACTATACAACCCAGAGATGCTGTTGATATCTGCGCACTGTGCGCAGTAGTGATGCACGGATGGCGGTTATATCCGCGGGCGCTGTGGATAATCCGCAGGTCGGGTAATAAAAAAAATGCATTCTGATTATTTGCTGGTGGGTCGCAGGTGGATAAGATAAATCATTAATGTTGCAAATATTAACTACGTTTTCTAAAATATAAACGTGTTTTAAATATATATTTTTTCATCAGGCATACGATTTTGTTTGTGTGAGCGCTGCAAGTTTCAAAGTCAGGTGCAGCGCTGCTTTGTTTACTGCGGTTACCGGGGAAACGGCTATATTCCTGGCAAAAAAGACTCCGCCCCCTTCTCCCATAGACACGCACCCAAATCATTTCTGTAATTTATTCTTACCTAGTTAACGTGTTATTTTTACATAAATATGTACGGATTTTACTAGTTGGGCTTTTTCTGAACATCTTGCCAAACTGAAATGTATTGTTTAACTTTTAAGCTTTTTTGTTCTATTTGCTAACCAAAGAAGGTAATTTTTTTTTATTAAAAAAAGTTTAACTATTACAGTTGTTTTAAAGCTAAAAGGCTAAACTATTCTATGTTTGACTCAAATTGAAAGAATACATAGTTTAATTTCTATTAAGGTTTATATGGATTTTAAGATGTAGCCTAATTAGCAATTTGAATAATTAAGTTACTTATTGAGTAACTAAGTTACTTTTCAGACAGAGTAATTAGTAAAGTAATTTAAATACAATATTGATGAAGTAATTAGTAACTGTAATTAATTACTTTTTGAAAGTAACTTTCCCAACACTGGTCTCAGGCATTGTTCAAATAAGTACAAGCTAGCAAGGGAAGGAATAAATAAGGAGAAAGATAAAGTTTTTTTGTTTTTTTTCAGGATGAAGTCAAGTAGTGTCGAAAGAGATGAGTTTTCAGTTGTTGCTTATAGATTGACAGGGATCCAGCATTCCGGATAGGGGTGGGAAGATTATTCCACCATCCAGGAACGGTGGACGAGAATGTTCTGTAGAGTGATTTTGAGCCTCTCTGTGATGGTACCACAAGGCGTCGCTCACTAGCAGATCTCAGACTTCTGGAGGGGATGTAGATTCGTAATAGTGAGAGGAAGTAGGAGGGTGCTGAGCCTGTGGTCGTTCTGTATGATAGCATCAATGTCTTGAACTTGATGCGAGATGCAACCGGTAGCCAGTGCAAGGAGATAAAGAGAGGTGTAACATGGGCTCTTAACATGGGCTCTTATACATATATATATGTAAATAAACACAATATCCAAATGAATCATTGTGTATATCAAATCCACCTGGCCTCTGCAGCTGTCTCCTCTGTAACACTGTTGTTTTCACTGATCAGTTTAGTCAAATCTAGCCTACTCAATGCAAAAATACTACATTCATTTATAATTAATTTATCAATTTACTCATTTAACGTTAACAGATCGCCAGGTAGGCATACAGCAGTGACAGACAGACACACATAACGGTGTCCTGTATGGAAAAATGTTTGCCAGCTGACAGTAATCCATTTTCACCTGTACAAGTGAACGCTGAGCATCGGCAGCTAATGAGGCGCATTGGAGTGACGTCACCGCCCCTCTTCGACTGATTGGCTAGAGGAGGAGCTGTCAATCAAGAACTAGTGGACCAATGATGACGCTTGAGCCCGCGCTGATTTACATGAAACTCTGACCGCAACATTTGGGAAAGCAAGCGCAGAATGTGGAAACAAGAGCAAAAGGAAAAACAGCATAAGCAGACAAAAAATAAAAATATGAGCAGAAAATGTCTGAGCGCACAAAAAAACGAAGAAATATAACCAAGGAAAACATGATTTTGTGTGCAAGTTGGATAATTTTGCATTAATATTTCAGTTTTGTGCAATATGATTTTAAATGTGTTTAAAGGTGCCATAGAATGGAAAAACTGTCTTTACCTTGGCAGAGTTGAATAATAAGAGTTCTGTACATAGAAATGACATACAGTGAGCCTCAAACACCATTGTTTCCTCATGTAAATTTCGTGAATAAAAAAGACCCCTGAAAAATAGGCGAATCAGAACATAACACCGACTATGATGTAACAGTCGGGATCACTAATAGTTACGCCCTCAACATATAACATGCATATAACCGCCCATGTTCTATGCCAGAAGCCAGCCGAATCATCAGAAGTTCAGCAGGTATTGTGAAGAAACAAGCGATGACAAAAGCGAAAATGGCAGATTATGGAAATAAATGTTATGTTCCAGGCTGTGCAGGGGATGTGAAGTGCAGGGATGGGTTGGTGTCTGTATTCAGAAATGCACGGAAAGCAAATAATTAATTCTAATAAAATAACGCGAGCTACTAAAGGGACATGGTTAGCTGCTAGAGGTAACCTGTTACAGTACATAAGATTTCACTTACCACATAAACAGAGTAAGGAGAGATGAGGATGATGGAGAATGATTTACAGATCCTGAGCACCACTGACAAGCATCTGATCTTGTAAAATGTGTGGTAAGTACTGCCGCTCCATTGTATAAACAGAGTACGTGCAATCGTGAATCTCGAAAGTGAAAGTGAAACTAAAAAGCAATCGTGCATTTGAAAGCAGTTTCAGTGCCCAGCATATTAATAGCGGCTCCCTGATGCCCACATTTTATTTACAGTATAATTACCCAACGATTTAACTGTGCGAGAAAGTATTGAAATATATATTTTCCCTGTGTTTCCTTCCTGAGAGCTACTGAAATGAGCCGCACTGTGAAACAGCCAATCAGAGCAGAGCTCAACATTATTATTCATGACCCTTCCAAATAAGCCAATAACAGACCGTTTCATTCTGGGGAGAGATTCTAGGTTTGTAAATGGACATGTAAAACTGTTTCTGGAGAATCTTTGCCATTACCTAAGCCACATACCTTCTATGTAGTTATAAGAGAACAATTTAAAATATTGTATCAATGCATTCTATGGCACCTTTAAAGTTTTGATTTACGCTTATTATCTTTCGATCCATGACCATTGTTTGCTATTCTGAAAAAATCTGCTTTCATTTAAAAATGTTGTGCAATATATTTGTACTTGCCTTTTTAAATTTTGGTTTCATGCTTATTATTTTTTATCCGTGACCACAATAGTTTTGACGGGAAAATGATCCCATAGTTTAACTTCACAGATATAACGTAGACTAACCATGTTCCGTACACAACAATGTTCCGTACAGATGACGTTTTAGCGCTGATAAATACTTTCAGGTCATAAATAAACTACATATCTGTGTCATCCTTATTTCTCCCTCAAGTAGCAAATCAGTGCTCGTTCACGTGAATAACAATCATGCAGTGTGAATTATCAAAGACGCAATCTCAAAATCCTGCTGTGTGTAATAAGTTCTGACTGAAAAATACATCAGTGATGACCTACAGCCAATGAGAGAGCAAGATACAGGGCAGCGGGAAGTTCGGGGAGGAGTTATATGAAACATAGTTGTCGGCAAATCTTCCTATTGTAAAATCATGCAGTGTGTAACCTCTTGTCGCTGATCCATCGTGCAATGTGAACATAACAGCAACTGAATGCTACTCCAGATAGTCGTGCAGTGTGAAAACAACAGTGATCCGACGACTTTGAAAATCGTGCAGTGTGAACTCAGCATTACAGGTTTGAACAACATGAGAGAGTGAGTAATTAATGACATAATTTTCATTTTTGGGTGAACTATATCTATAAGTATGTTTCATTATTTGCTATTGACTATTTAAATGTGGAGTTAGGTGTAGAGTAACGTATTCATTCATTCAAGCAGCATGGGCCTGATGTGCTTTCACACTGACAGTGTCATGTGCAGCTTAGCACTCTGATATGTTCAGCTCAAATTGCGCTTGCAAAGTTGGTTCCAACTGATCGGTTTGGTCATCTGCATTTTCAGAATCTGACTCGGGCTCAAACTGACATAAAACTAACGTCATTAGTAACTGTTCTTATAATTGCTTTCAAAGCTGAAGCTCACGGTTATGGTAAAGGGCGTTACATTTCTGACACACGCTTGAGATGTTTGTCCAATCACAACGCACCTGGTCAGCTGGCCAATCAGGGCACCCTGAGCTTTTTGAAGGAGGGTCTTTGTAGAAATTGAAACGTATCAGGAAGACTGGGCATAGAGGAGCTACAATGATGTACAGTATGTGAAAAATAATGTGTTTTTTGAACATTGAAGCATACTAACATATTCGATTACACCCAATACACATTTTATATACACATATACAATTTTGTCAAAACTCGACCAGTTCAGACAGATCTGATAGAATTGCATTCCTAGATTGAAGAAACCCACCTCAAACACATTAAAAAAATAAATTAAGCTGACTAAAATCATTTATTGACACTATGACATTTTACAGGTAATTTGGCTACAGGAAGAACCGTCACACAATCATCAACCTTTGGCTCCTGGTTTGCTGAACAGGCCATTGATTTCAATCGAGGTGTCATACAACCACGGTCATCATGTTCCTCTACCAACAGTGAGACTAACCCATGGTGGAGGGTGGATCTGCGTTATATTTTCAGAGTAAATAAAGTTGTCATCACAAACAGACTAGACTGCTGTCCAGAGCGAATAAATGGAGCAGAGATTCACATTGGAAACTCTTTGGAGAACAATGGCAACAGCAATCCCATGTGAGACTTATTTCAGTGGCTTAATATCCATAAAAATCCCTGAAAATACATATGAATAAAGACTAAATGAGGTTTTCTCCATCTCTCTTTAGTTGTGCTGTGATTTCTAGCATTCCAGCTGGTGTTTCCTCTACCTACACATGTAACGATATGGAGGGTCGATACGTGAATCTGTTCATTCCTGGAGATTCAAAGTATCTTACTCTGTGTGACGTGGAGGTCTATGGAGAAGGTGAGATCAAACAAGCAGCGTTAGTGTTTTGGGAAACTATTAACAGCTTTATCTTTTGAGTGTAATTTATTGTTTGAAAATGTGAAAGTTCAAGAGCTGCATGCTGTCAACAGTCAATAATTCGCTACATAAAGCACATTTGTGTTTGACATTAAACCATGTCCATCCTTATTGCAAGTGAACCTGTATTTAAAGGGCACCTATTATGCAAAATTCACTTTTATGTGGTGTTTGAACATAAATGTGTGTTGGCAGTGTTTGTACACAACCACCCAATGATAAAAATCCACCCGCTCCTTTTTTTAAATCCCTATAAATCATAAGCAGTGTCTCAGAGCAAGCCGATTACAGAATCCGTAAAATATGATGTCACATTTTACAAGCCCCTCCCACAACTGTTGATTGACATTGCCGCATTAGCAGAGACTCCGCCCTGAGTGAGCTGCACACAATCCACAATGTTTATCTTCACGCTAGAGCACTTAAAAGCAGCATTCGAGTAAGAAATGTCTTCTTATCGAAGCTATAGACGTTCCTGTTCAGTCCAGAGCAGTGAGTGATTTTCTGCTTTTATTTAGTTTGGGTAATATTAACAGTATAGACAGCAGAATAGGTACTGTGTATTATGCTGCTGTCACTTAAATTAGTTGTTCATTTCCAGAACAAAAATTTACAGATAATGTATTTCTTTCTTCAGTCGTAAATAATTTTTTTTTTGAGGAAAACATTTCAGGATTTCTCTCCATATAATGGACTTCTATGGTGCCCGCGAGTTTGAACTTCCAAAATGTAGTTTCAATGCAGCTTCAAAGGGCTCTAAACGATCCCAGCCGAGGAAGAAGGGTATTATCTAGCGAAACGATCAGTCATTTTCTAAAAAAAATAAAAGTGTATATACTTTTTAACCTCAAACGCTCGTCTTTTGTAGCTCTGCAATGCGCATGCATACTCTGTGCACTCCGGTTCAATACAGTTAGTGTATGTCGAAAAACTCCCAGCTCATT
The DNA here is from genome assembly GCA_027422415.1 of Schizothorax lantsangensis. Lineage (NCBI taxonomy): Eukaryota > Metazoa > Chordata > Actinopteri > Cypriniformes > Cyprinidae > Schizothorax > Schizothorax lantsangensis. Next base: position 3,339,316 of record CM049839.1, on the reverse strand, counting down.
TTCTTCTCCAACTTCAAAAAGTACCGACCCAGAGTTTACAAAGTGAACATGCAAAGAAGGTAAAACACCCTTTATAAAAAAGATAAAACAGCGATGTAGGACGATTTAGGATGATTTTGAAGTTGGAGGAGAAAATGAGATGGGAGTTTTTCGACATACCCTAACTCTCTTAAACCGGAGTCCACATTTGAGGTTAAAAAGTATATAAATTGTATTTATTTTTTTAGAAAATTACCGATCGTTTTGCTAGATAAGACCCTTCTTCGTCGGCTGGGATCGTTTAGAGCCCTTAGAAGCTGCATTTAAACTGCATTTTGGAAGTTCAAACTTGCGGGCATCATAGATGTCCATTATATGGAGAGAAATCTTGAATTTTTTTCCTCAAAAAACAATTTCTTTACGACTGAAGAAAGAAAGAAAGACATGAACATCTTGGATGACAAGGGTACATTATCTGTCTTTTTTTTTCTGGAAGTGAACTACTCCTTTAATACACAATAAACACAATATTTATTTCCCAGCTGTTTAACTTCACAGATATAACGTAGACTAACCATGTTCCGTACACAACAATGTTCCGTACAGATGACGTTTTAGCGCCAATCACTGAATAAATACTTTCAGGTCATAAATAAACTATATATCTGTGTCATCTTCATTTCTCCCTCATTTCACCCATTCATCCATTCCCTCATTCCTTCACTTCATTTCACCCCCGATAAAGACAGAGACCCACCTGCTGTTCGTTTCAGTGAGATTTGAGTAAGTTTGCTAGGTGCACCCACTGCGCTTGAAAATGGACGGTGGGCAAGCTACACTTCAAGACTGCAGCTTAGGAGGGGAGACAACTAGAGCAGCGAAAATCTACATTTCTATTTAATTTATGTTTCTCACAGTACTACAGTCTTTATGAAATTAATATTATGTTATCACAAATTATTAAATGTATTACCTTTTGTTGATTAAATGCTTTAAAATGGGAATTTTTAAATGTTGATTGCGGGCGATGACCACTTAGCGCTACTCTCACCTAAGACAGGCAGCAGATAGGCAGCATATCTGTCAGCACAGGTTACTCTACGTTAACCGAGTGTGTTTTTGTAACTTATGCGTGTTTTTAACATAAATCTATGTGTGAAAGAGAACTTAATTTAGTACTCACATGCGGTATGACAGTTGCTTTCTGTGCGCGTGCTTCGGATATGTGCGCTCAGAAAACCGTATATCAGAAGTTCAAGTTCAAGTTCAAGTTTTATTTGTCACATACACGACTATACAGAGATTGTATAACCAGCAGTGAAATGTGAGTCAGGTCCGCTCCATGGACAGTGCAAATATAGTAGAATACAACACAAAGGAAGTATACATAAAATAAAATGAATAAAAAATAAGATATAAAGCACAGAATATAAAATATAAAGTATAAAAGAATGTGCATGACAGTATGCTGTAGAATTAAATATTAAGATAAGCATGACTGTACGGGAGGGGAATGTGCAAACAGGTTGAACATGGTTGACATGAGCAGCAATCACAAAAATAATAAATATAAAAAATAAGATAATAAGATATCAAGATACAGAAAGTGTTGTGTGCAAATGACACTGTCAGTATGAGGTAGATAATAATGAGTGTGAATATATTACTGATTGTGAGTGATTAGTAAGTGGAGTCATGTTGATGTTAAGAGGCTGGGTTCAGTTCAGTTTGAGTTCAGGAGCCTGATGGCCTGGGGGAAGAAACTCCTCCTAAGTCTCTCAGTTTTTGCCATCAGGCTGCGGAAGCGCTTACCAGATGGCAGCAGAGTGAATAGAAAGTTTCCAGGGTGATTTGAGTCCTTGGTGATTTTGCCAGCTCTGGTTCTGCAGCGTTTGAGGTAGATGTCCTGCAGAGAGGGGAGAGCAGACCCTGAGATGCGCTCAGCTAAGCGCACAACTCTCTGCAAGGCCTTGCAGTCTTGGCTGGAGCTGTTTACATACCACACTGAGATGCACTGAGTCAATACACTTTCTATGGTCCCAGAATAGAAAGTTTTCAGGATTGATGGTGAGACCCTGAATTTCCTCAGCTGTCGCAGATGGTACAGTCTTTGCCTGGCTTTCTTAACCTGTGTTTGAATGTGTGTAGTCCAAGTCAGGTCCTCGGAGATGTTTACACCGAGGTACTTGAAGCTGCTTACTCTCTCCACAGGGGTCCCACTGATCATAAGAGGAGTGTAGGGCAGCAGGTGTCTCTTTCTGAAGTCCACAATCAGCTCTTTGGTTTTGCTCACGTTCAGAGAGAGACAGTTGTCCTGGCACCATGATGTAAGTCTCTCCACCTCATCCAAGTATGCGGTCTCATCATTGTTGGAAATGAGGCCCAGAACCACAGTATCATCAGCAAATTTGATAATAGATGTGGATCTGTGAGAGGACACGCAGTCATGTGTGTAGAGAGAGTAGAGCAGGGGACTCAGGACACAACCCTGCGGGGCTCCTACGTTCAGGGTGATGGAGTTTGAGGTGTACTGGCCTACCTTCACCACTTGATGTATGCCGGTGAGGAAGTCTTGAATCCAGTCGCAGAGTGAAGTGTTTAGGCCAAGGCCTGTGAGTTTATTAGTCAGCTTGATGGGGACTATGGTGTTGAAAGCTGAGCTATAGTCTATAAATAGCAGCCTTGCATTGTTCCCATTGCTGCTGTCAATGTGTGTGAGGGAGGAGTGGAGAATGTGAGAGATGGCATCATCAGTTGATCTATTGGGACGATATGCAAACTGAAGAGGGTCCAAAGTAACAGGGATGGATGAGCTAATGTGGCTCTTAACAAGTCTCTCAAAAACCTTCATGACTATAGATGTGAGGGCCACTGGTCGATAGTCATTCAGGCAAGAGGGTTTATTGTTCTTAGGCACAGGGATGATGATGGATTTTTTAAAGGAGGTGAGAACTACAGAGGTAGCAAGGGACTCGTTAAAGATGGAAGTGAACAAACCAGCAAGCTGATCAGCGCATGATCTCAGAACCCGGCCAGTAATTCCGTCAGGTCCAGCCGCTTTCCTGATGTTCACTCTCTTTAGTGCCCTCCGAACCTCGTCCTCCGACACGGTGATCACATGATTCTCGCTTCTCTGCCTGCTGCTTCCTGACGCGCTGCTCGGCAGAGCCGCGCTGCCGCCTTTGCATTCAAAGCGGCCGTAGAAGGCGTTTAATTCGTCGGCCACTAACGGATCTGCTCTCACCTCCGCAGAGGATTTGTTTCCAAAGGCACAGATGGTCCTTAGTCCCTGCCACATGCGTCGAGAGTCATTGAGCTGAAAATGAGACTCAATTCTCTCTTTGTATCGATGTTTGGCGGCACTTACAGCTCGTCTGAGAGCATAACACGATGCTTTATACTCGCTCATATTCCCAGACAAAAGAACCTCGTTGTATGCGGCAGTGCGTTTGTTAACCACATCACGGATTGTTCTGTCCACCCACGGTTTCTGATTAGGGAAGGTCCTAACAGTTATTGTTTCTGTAGCTTGTTCGGTAAGTGTGTTTACAAAGCTCACTGCCACATCCGTGAACTCGCTGACGTCAGATGAGCTCGCCCTGAACGTGTCCCAGTCGACGTCATCAAGAGCCGCCTGCAGCATAGCTTCCGAGTGGGAGGACCAACGCGTCACTTCCTTCTTCACCGGGGGTTCCTGTGTGAGCCTTTGTTTATATTCCGGTGTGAGGAAAATGGCGGCATGGTCCAATTTACCAAAAGCCGGTAGAGAGCGGGCTCTGTAGGCATTCTTAAACTGAGAGTAGCAATGATCCAGTGTATTCGGTCCTCTAGTTGGACAGGATACATGCTGGTGAAAGTTCGGCATGACCTGCCTGAGGTTGGCTTTGTTAAAATCCCCTGCTATGATAAAGGCAGCGTCAGGATGTTTGTTAATGTAGCCGCTGAGCACGTCGTGAAGTTTAGACAAAGCCAAGCCGGTGTCTGCCTGAGGTGGAATGTAAGCAGCAGTAACGATGACCGCGGAGAACTCGCGGGGTAAATAGAATGGGCGGCAAATAATGGATAGATGTTCCAGATGAGGCGAGCAGGATCGCGACAGAGAGGAGATATTCCTGGGGTCACACCATTTCTTGTTAGTCATGAAACACACTCCTCCACCTTTGGATTTACCGGCCTCGGTTGTTCTGTCCATCCGTAAAACAGAGAAGTTGTCAGACGGCGTTACAGCAGTGTCCGGAACCGAGGGCGTGAGCCATGTTTCAGTCAAACAGATGATGTTACAGTCCCTTATGTCCCGTTGGAAACTTATCCTGGCTCTAAGATCGTCCATCTTATTCTCCAAGGATTGGACATTAGCGAGAAGAATGCTCGGTAAAGGAGGACTGTGAGTCCTTTTCCTCAATCTGTTTCGAATTCCAGAGCTTTTTCCACGGTGTTTCTTGTTCCGTCTCCTATGGCCTTTGTTCTCCGCGTTCCGAAGAATCTCAAGAGGCCACGATGGATTCGGATTCGGTGATAAAGTGTCCTGAACCAGGTTATTGAAGTGGTTTCCAATGTCCAAGAGTGTGCTTTTGTCGTAGGTGATCAGTGCCGACGTTATGTGTGTAAAAAGAGAAATCAAAAATAAGTAAAAAAGTAAATAAAAGCACAGTCTTAGCGGAGCGACCCGGACGGCGACCGAACATAGCAGCGCCATCTTGGAATCTGGAAGTTTAAACTGATATGGTTTTAAAATGCTTGTTTTCAGTGCGATAGACATAATAATCAAAACTAAACATGTTTTTAGCAGAGTATGAGGCATGAGCTGTAAAGACACAGCCCTATTCTGGAAAAGGGGGCAGGGAGCAGCTTATTTGCATTTAAAGAGACATACACGAAAACAGCGTGTTTCTGCTTCCACTCAAAATAGCCATTTTCCATATTATATAATAAATTATCTGTGGGGTATTTTGAGATGAAACTTTACAGACACTTTCTGGGGACACCTGAGACTTATATTACATATTGTAAAAAGGAGGATAATAGGTGCCCTTTAATGTTATCTGGGTATTTTTGTTTCACACTGATTTTTGAGAATCATTACACAACCTCTCATTGCATCCATTTAATCTTAGGTGACAGATGCATTTGCACTAAATTGCTGTAGATATTGTAGTCACAATGCATTTTATGTATTTATTATTTGCATTTAGCATTTTCTTTTCCATTCTGTCTATGTATTTTCACTCTCATGTGCCTTTTTAGGTCCTGTACTGAAGAAAACCTTTGTGAAGATGAAACTGAAGTCTAGTTCGAGTTTGTCTGAATCTAAAATGAGAGCCCAGCTCCTGTCACAGGTGAGAGAAACATATAAAAAAAATCTAAGTGCATTGATAGCAGTTTTAAGAGTTCTGCTCATTTCAGCTTCAATCTGCTTTGGTGGAACGAGGGTTTTCTGACGTGACGCTGCAATGGTCTCAACCGCCAAAAAAGGAAGTGATGCAGAAGGAAGCTGCACCAGGTGAGTGTGTTCATACAAACACTGGACAACAGAGAAGGAATGTTGATTTTGAATTAAAAATATTCAAATAAAAACGCATACATTACAAATTAAATGGAAAATTAAATTTTTATGATGCAATGAACTGTTTTATTTGCAGCTCAATGTGCTGTAAGAAAGAGATGATGATGATGGGAAAACCTAAACTCTCTTCGGATCAGCTTTGATGTTTTTCATTTAGCTTGAATATTCTCCAGTCCTCAATGTTGATCACAATAAAGTTGTACATGAAAATTGAAACTACTGATTCCTGAAACTGAATTTTGAAACATGCAAACTGATTTCTGTAAAGCTGCATTGAGCAACAACAACAGTTGTGTTGACAACAGTTTTATTATTAATGATAAAACATGGTACACAGTAAAATATGATATGATATATGATCAGTAAGTCATTTATTTAACTAATAATAATTTAATCAATTTCAACTTATACTTAAACTTCAAGTTAAATAAGATTCAACTAGGGAAGATTCTAAAAACTGCGGTGAAATGATTTGTACAACCAACTTGATTATATTTAAAATTGAACTTAAGTTCAAATAGATGGGATTTTTACTTTCATTGAATTTGTCAAAGCTAAATGTGATGATGTCAGCAGTAAAGAGAACTGATCAAAATCAAGGATCTGTGAAAGTCTTAAAGTAAATGCTTGTTATAACTGCTGGCTTAGGTTGTGCACATGAGCCAATGTCAATTTCAATCTCTTCCGGTAATCAATTGAACATAATAAAAATTACTTAATTACAGACTTGTGTGAGTGTGTGTGGTAAAAGTGGTATAAGTTCCCTACACCATAAGCCTCCTATAACTCTATGTGAATGAAACGCCTGCTTGGGAGCACATAACGCACCCAAGTGGTGACAGCCCAAGATACATTTACATTAATAAGGCAGCGGTTATTTGCACTAAGTGAAAATAGCAGTATTTTTTAGTGATATGCTATTAACACTAAGTGCAAATAGCCATAGATTCTATTTACACTATGTTAAAATAGCAGGATTTTCTGCTATGTATACTACTTATCAGGGGCGGACTGGGTTGGCCCTGGACTTTTTGGCACAGAGTGGCCCACCAAACCCGGTCTGCAACACACTGCACCACACCATAAATGAGTGGCATACTTCTTTACATTATAATTAGTCTTTTCTGGTGTATATGGCAAATAGTAAATCATTTTAAAGATTTTTTTACGAGGGACAGTTTAATATCACTAAAGTTAAATACCAATATTATCAGTCCATATGACACAATGCTCTGGTATCGTCTAGAAGACTTGAATAGTGCAGAATGCGGACTGTTTTTATGGGCCTTTCTATTGGTCATATACAGTATTTGTCCTTTTGCAGGAGCTTGTCATCTATCATTTTAAGGAATAGAGCTCCAATTGTGGAAAAGAGTGTACAAATTATTTTGATGATGAAAAATACAATAAACAGTACTGTGAAATATATAATGTTACAATTTAAAATAGCTGTCTTCTGTGCGAATATATAGTAAAATATAATTGATTGCTGTGATCAAAGCTGAATTTTCAGCATAATTTATCCAGTCTTCAGTGTCACATGACCCTTCAGAAATCATTCTAATATGCTGATTTGCTGCTCACAAAACATTTCTGATTATTATGAATGTTGAAAACTGTTGTGCTGCTTCATATTTTTGTGGAAAATGTGATACTATTCAGTCTTGGGTAAGATTAAAAAATATAAATAATTTTTTTTCTTCAACGATGTTGCATTAAATCAAAGATTATAGAATACAAAAATGGACTTTGATTAAATTGATTTAAGTGACAGTAAAGATATTTACACTTATTACGAAGTACTTATATTTCAAATAAATGCTGTTCTTTAACTGAGAACCGTTATACCAATAATAAAACCATTATTAATAATTGATCACAAATAATAACGGATAATAATTAAGCAGCAAATTAAGCAGCATTAGAATGATTTCTGAAGGGACACTGAAGACTGGAGTAATGATGCTGAAAATTCAGCTTTGATCACGGAAATAAATTACATTTTAAAACATCCTAAATAGAAAACCACTATTTTAAGTGTAATATTTCATAATATTATTGTTTTACTGTATTTTTGATCAAATAAATTCAATCTTCTTTCAAATAAATAAAAAGCCTTAATTATTTCAAACTTTTAACCACCAGTGTGTATATAAATAGGCTAATGCATGTGAATTAATAAGCACATTATATTTTTATTAGGCCTATAATATAAATCACTTTCCAATGCACAGCACTCGAAAGCAAAAGTCTTCAGATTTACAATGTTCTAGAGTAAGATTGAGAATGATTTTTATAGATTTTTAAACATTTTCTTAGTCACGTGAAATCACTGAAGAAAGCCTATATAGAGATATACATTAACTCTTATCTCATGTCTGCTGAAAACTGCTATGTTATGTAGCCTACATTGTGACGAATAAAGTAATGGCATTAAAATCTGAGAAATTTGAAAAGGTCAGTAGTAGTTTGCATTCCTGAAAATTAATGTCTGTCGTTTAACTTATTTATTTATTTTATCGTAAACGGTTGGCAAATATTGCTGAATTGTCTATTCATGTTTAGCTGCTTACATCTTACCTCAGCTCGCATTCAAGTCGTGCGCAACACAGCGTCTATGAACGGTAAATCCTGCCTTCTACACTTTGATTGGCTACTTCAAACATTTTGACATTGACGAGCGCTTTTGAGCCGCTGCACTGAGCCGAAGCACGCTAAATTAATTAGAATATTTGAATGAAGTGGGCTGCGCGGCCCGGGCCATTCGTCTGGGCCGATAGAAGGATATACGTACATTTACTACAATCCATTTTATATATATATTACGCAAAGGGCCGGCCCACATTGTAGAGCGGCCCACCGGGAAAACTCCCGGTGCTCCAGATGGCCAGTCCACCACTGCTACTTATTGCAAATAGTGGCAATTATCTGCACCTCAGTATTGTAATACATTCTACAACAGCATGCAATAATAACTTGAGTGTAAATTTTAATTTTAATTCAAATTATTAAATGAATGTCACCTTATTGGGACAAAAGCCCTCCCTACACCTACCCGAACTCTACCCTATACTTTATTTTCAACTTTGGTTATTTCCTTCATTTTTATTAAAAAAAATGTTTCTGATGTGATCTGAAATTTGAAAAGGGAGAAAAAAAGTTAGTCAAAAGGTGGATTCGAACCCGGGTCGATCGCGTCAAAAGTAGCCACACGCTTAACCATCTGGTAGTGATAAGTCATTCTTGAACGATTCGTTCATTTTTAACGAATCTTTAATGTGACTTGGGAAGGAGTCGTCGTCTTGGGGAGTGATTCATTCAGTCGCGCATGCGCAACATTCTATAGGTTCTTCACTGGAATTAGTTCACGGCCGTTTCTCAAATGGAAGGCTGCATCCTCCGTAGGTCACATTTGTAGGCTGCATACATCATAAAGAAGACCTTATTTTAGAATATTAACAGTTATAAATTTGACCACTATTCTTAGTTAAGTGTAAATTGTTGTAATATGCTTTTGACTCGCAAATGTAATGCTCAGTTAACTGAAATAAACCAAGCTTGATGACGTATGCAGCCTACAAATGTGACCCATGGAGGATGCAGCCTTCCGTTTGAGAAATGTCACACCTGTTTCGAGTATTCGGGTTTTTCGAGTCGTTCGTTCATCACACGTGACAGCCCCATACGCATAACCTATGCATTCTGAGCCGGAAAGAGAATTGATTAGTTCATCTCTCGAGTCTTGGGGTTTGAGTTGTTCGTTCATCACGTGACAGCCCCATAAGCTTAACCAATAATTAATATTAATAATAACCAACTCTTTAGTTTATTACCTTTGTTACCACATTCAGTGTTATGGAAAAGAACCACCATGACAGAAATTCACACATTTATAAACTGTAAGAAATAAAAAGCTACAATTTGAGACCAGAAACGCATCACGTAACTGTAAGTGTAAATAATAATAATAATAATAATAACTATGCACCCGTTTGTAAGGAAGGTTGTAAATTAACTAATTTCTCTATCCAATGCTGTCACATAATGTGACAAAATAAATAAAGACTCAAAAGACTCAAGAGATGAACTAATAAATTCTCTTTCCGGCTCAGACTGCATAGGTTTAGCTTATGAGCAATGCTCCCTCTAATTTTTTTTCTTGCTGAGCAAAACTTTTCTCTATTGGGCGGACATTTCGGCCACCTGAGCAAAAACATTCTTTATACCTTGTACAGCGCACACACAAAAAAGTGTGTAACTTTTAACTTTGATGTGCTATTTATATTTGATTTGACCCTTTTAAACTAAATTATGTACATTTTAAGTTACCTTAGAAAACATTTTTACAGTATAATACACTGCCGTTCAAAAGTTTGGGATCAGTAAATCTTTTAAAGAAGTGTTTTATGCTCATCAAGGCTGTAGCCTATCTATTTGATAAAAAATACTGAATATTATTTCACAAAATAATATTGTGAAATATTATTGCAATTTAAAATAAACGTTTTCTATTTTAATATACTTTAAAATAGAATTAATTCCTGTGAAGCAAAGCTGAATTTTCAGCATAATTACTCAAGTCTTCAGTGTCACATGATCTTCAGAAATCATTCTAATATGCTGATTTATAATCAATGTTAGAAACAGTTGTGCTGCTTAAATTTTTTTGGGACTTGTGATATTTAAAAAAAAAAAAGTAAAAAAAGAACAGTATTTATTCAAAATATAAATTTTGTTACAATACCTGTATACACTATTCTACGGAGCCCGTTACATCACCTGTAGGAGAAGAAAAAAATCCGTAGCGACGGTTTTGCAATCCGTCTATCTATCTGTACACTAGGAATATACAAATATCAGATTGGGATTCTGGATGGGCAGATACCGAATATTCAATAACTCGGAATGGCGGCACAAAAAACCTGATCGGGACATCCCTATTTTTGTTATTTATTTACCCCCAATGTTATTTATTGTTATTATACATATATTTATGTATATATATATACACATTTATCTGCAATGTAAAGTATTGTTTGGATGTTAATAACTCATTTATAATATCTAGAAATTAAACATTTGAGACGGAAAGACGGAGATTTGAGCATATTGCCATATTCTAATTTAATTGGTTCAGTATTAGTATGTATTTATTTTATTGTTATTTATTTATTATTTTATTTTATTATCCAAAAACTTGTCAATGATTCCTTGCTGTGATGTAAGTTTTTTATGAGTCTGGTGCTGAATAAATCTGAAGAGTTTGGAAAGCTGCTATTTTGTTTATTTATTTAACTTTCAATTTGGAAACATTTATTTACAAGTTTAAATTAGATGTTAAATCCCAGATTATGGACTTTTGGACCCCACTGTACATAAACATTTATCTCATCTCACTATCTGCCCCCATTTCTAATATTAAAATGACATGAAATGAATGATTATGCAAGGAACCACCCAAATTGGCCCAACGACAGAATCCAATGGGTGGGCGAAGGTATTATGCGTGTAGGGCTTTTACTTGCGCTTCTGCAAAGTATTAGGATTTAGTTTCAATTTTAGTCTAGTTACATGTTTACTCTGACTCCGATTTCAAGTGATCATTAAATTTAGGTTGGGTTTTGATTTAAAAACTGATCACAAGTACAGTATAAATTGTGTATTAATTTAGATATTTGATTATTTTGAATATCCTACACTTTCAATTACTTGTTCATTAATGACCCGGTGTCACATATAATTGTGTAAAGTGTATTTTTTCTGTAATCACGAAAACTGCAACTTGTTAATTCAGCGATAGTCAGAAATCAGAAGGTCCCTAATGATGTGCCCTCTGCTTCACTCACTAGCCGCTTTTCCACTGTCGGGCCAGTGCGAGCCAGTGCTTTAAACGGGCCGGGCGGGGCTAATAGCCTCGGACCTGTAGCACTGAGCCCAAAATCACACTGCGTTTCCACTGTCAGTCCAGAAGCTCCGCTGCACTTCACTAAAACCCACCCTTTACATGCCTCTCTGGAACAACGTCATCATTTCACCAACAAAGAGAAGTTTATCAGATAACTAATCAGAAAATAATATTGGAACTAGCGAGATCACTAAACAAACATGATAAAAGCAGCCATTTGTTTGTGGGCATTTTTATTTATTTTTTTTACTTAAAAATTTAAATCCAAAAGCATCAAGGTTTTGCCAGTTTTACAATAATAAGTGATACATTGATCATAATGACTTAATTTGTCAGGATTGAAAATGAGTCACACAGAAGTGGTATTTACCATTATTACTCAAAATAAAGAGGGCACACATACTTCAGTTGCATCTGCTTCTGTTTAATTGTAGTCACAGTATACATCACATTTAGAAATAATTATCATTTCTATAATTTTTCCATCAAAAATATGACCTGAGTAATGTTCGCAGAGGGAGCTCCTGAACAAAAATGATTAGCCTATATATTTTATGACATACGTGGAGCTAAATATGAACATCAGACAGTCAGATATAGAGATGAGACTTACTGACAGACATGTTACTAAATAAATAAACGGTGCGACTGTGGAGAGAGTGAGCAGCACCAAGTTCCTGGGTGTGCACATCACAGAGGACCTCTCCTGGACCAACAACACTGCAGCACTGGCCAAGAAATCACAGCAGCGTCTCTACTTCCTCCGCAAACTCAGAAGAGCCAGAGCCCCGGTCCCCATCATGTGCACCTTCTACAGAGGCACCATCGAGAGCATTCTGACTAGCTGCATCACTGTGTGGTATGGCACTTGCAACGCATCCTGCCGCAAGTCACTTCAATGCATAGTGAGAGCAGCTGAGAAGATCGTTGGTGTCTCTCTCCCTTCCCTCCAGGACATTTACAGCACCCGTCTCACCCGCAAAGCCCTCTGCATTGCAGGTGATCCCACCCACCCGACACATAGCTTCTTCAATCTGCTGCCATCAGGGAGGAGACTGCGGAGTCTCCAGGCGAGGACCAGCAGACTGAAGGACAGCTTCATCCATCAGGCTGTCAGGAAGCTGAACTCCCTCCCGTCCTTCAGGTGGAGAAGAAAAGACACATGTTAAGGAACCATTTAGTCTCCAGCGTCACCATTTTCCAGAACTGCAACCTTCCTGGAGTCTCCAGAATTACAAGGTGTCAGGTTCTCAGAGACTTTGCTTGGGTAAAAAAAATCCTAAAGAATGACCCTCACTTAATAAGAATAACATGCTGAAGTGTTGTGAAATACATTAAGACTGATTTTTCATAGGCTTTTTGGGCAGATAAGTTGAGAGTGACTCTTGAAGGACCAGCACCACATCCTCTTCTTCACTGTTTGAATAATTTATCTTCCAGAATCTGGCAGTAAGTTTTAGGAGCTCATTTTTAGTCAATCTCCTATCCTGAAAAGTCTGTCTTGTAGGATTGACTAAAATCTACTTCGAAGACCTTGATTCAAAAGTAGTGGAGTGAAAAGTACGATGTTTGTCTTTGTTCGGCTGTCCCAGAAGAAAGATCATTCCTAAACGGTGGTTTTGTGTCAGACAGTGAGAGAGGTTCAAAGACCGCCGCTGTCACAGTCTTGTGACCAAAGATAGCTTGCAATCATTTTCTGACAATATCAGAAATTCAGCATGATCATCGCACAGTGTGTTTGCTGCTACGACCCACATTTACTGGCCAGCCAGTAAAAATGCAAAATGAAATGCCATGTTCTTCTTGAAGATTTCAGCTCCAACCCCAATCAAACACATGAAGCAGCTAATCAAGGTGTTCAGGGTTACTTGATAATTACAGACAGGTGTGTTGGGGCAGGGTTGGAAATGAAGTCTGCAGGAAGGTAGCTCTCCAGGTGCAGGGTTGGAGATCCCTGTACTAAGGGTTTAAGACAGCACCAAAGAACATAATTAAATGCAAACAGTATGCATAGTTAGGATAGTAAAAGGAGAATGCAATGATGAAAAACAATTCAATCAACCAGGGGTGTGTTTTCCATAAGCAACTATGGTCACGAGTTCCGTCATTACCAATAGAGTTCAATGGAACTTGCAACCATAGTTAGTTAATGATGCTTTTGGTAAATGCATCCCTGTACAACTTTTCACAGGAAATTTCGGATACTCGGTAGAAGTCAGATTACACAGATGCAACATGGACAGGTTGTGTGACATTTAATACCGTTGTTTAATTCCAACGGACATCTTAGGCCCCGTCCACACGGAGATGCGTTTAGCTGTATACATAAAACTTTTGTATCGTATTGGCGTTTTTGTCCAGACGGATCTGGCGTTTTGGGAGCGTGAAACCGCTATTTTTTGAAACCGGGTCCCAGAGTGGATAAATCTTGGGTTGACACAGCAGTAGGCTTATGTTTTACTTATTTTTTTTCCTTTTTTAGGCTATTCGAAATATTCCCAGTAATTAAACTGTAAGTAAATGCATTTTGCACCTTTATATATCATGTTAGTTAATCTATAACGGGCGATGGGCAAATTAGCCTAATGTTCTATTAGGATCATTCTATGGAAATGTCAATTTTTTTCTGTCCCTAGCCTTTACAGAAATATTACACTTCAAAAACACTTTAGGGTTATAATTTTAAAATGAAACAATCTGTTATTTGAACAATTACACCTTCTTGTTTTTTAAAATTAATTATATAGGCTTTATTTTGAGGTCAAAAACAGGTTTTTCTACCATTTAAAATACAATAATGTATTCATAACTATCAAATATGTAAATGACATAAAAGAACTAAATGGTGAATAAATATTATAAAATAATGAAAACAGTGGAGTTGTGTCACTGGTTTTACAGTTTAACAAAAATAGTTTATTTTGAAATAAAAATCACACTGATGACATCACTTGACTATTTCCTGAAGATCTATGAAGAAAGGCTCATGATAAGACCACTGTCTCTTTTCAGTTATCAGAAAGTTTCTTATTTATCTCATGATTTCATATGAAGCTTTTAGTTGAATTTTGCTTTTAGTTGAAAGTTGCTTTATTTTTAGGGAATTGTAAAAAAATTAGAATACAAATGGATTAAACTACTTAATTTAGTGAGTACACCATGACTGACGACATGTGGTTTGATACCTTGCAGCAGACATTTTGTAAAACGCATTTTTCATGAAAATTGTGTGTTACTGTCACTGGTGTCACCTTCCTTATGGGTAGATAAATGCACAAAAGATTAAAAAATAATAATAATAAAGCTGTAATTTATGTATATTCATAAAGTCAAAAGGTAATCTAATAAGGTGGTCTAAGTTTAAATGTTAGAAAAATAAATATATAAGACATCTTGCCATACCAAAAGAGGACATTTCTGTAGAACGACCCATTAACTATGCATAAAATCCGACTTTTTACATAAGTACCATATGGGTGTCATGCCTTAAAATATTTTATGACTGACTTTGTATTTAACATGAATTTAATAAAACGTTGTAAGTTACTAATTATATCACTTTCATTGTTTAGAACACAGCAAAGGAAACTTACATTATCAAAGAACATTATAATTTCATTATCAAGACTTCAGTCTCAAAAACTCCCATTATAATCACTGAAGCTGTTTGCACTGTGAAATGAATCTCTTACATCATACTCACTTCTGCACTTTGTTGTTTCTGATAAGAGAATTCAGTCAGCGAGCGCGCGCCCTGAACAAAACACCGCGTTTCAGCGGTGACTCATCTGAACGCATCTGATTGGCCATTGCATTCATAAGATCAACAGAATCGTGTGTGATTGGTTATAATGCAGCTAAAAACGCGTCTGTCTCTGGCTCAGCGCCAGCCAGCGAACTCAAATTTGAATTTAGTAGCTGGTGATTTGACGCACTGAATGATCTAATCACGCCAGTGTGGTTGTATCAAATATAAAAATATGATTTGGCTATTTTTTGTCTTTTGGAAGCTGCATTCAAAATCCACTTGGCTCAAATATCTGAGGGGGCACGTGCCCCCTTAGTTTCAATGGGCATGACGCCTCTGCAGCCAATCCATATATTTTGTGAAGCGATGATGTCCTCACCCCACGCCTCAACCCTAGTCAGACACTGCAACGTCACGTAACAGCAAAAAAACATGAACAAACACTGAACGATTGCTTTTTATTAACTAACATTAACACAGATTAATTAATGTATTGTTCCATGTTCGTTTGTATACAGCGCGCGAGGTTTATGCGCATAGTCCAAGTCTTCTTCTCTGTTTTTAGTGCATCTCTGTGGCAGAATTACAGCGCCACATACTGGTCTGGCATGTATACTACATTTTGTGTCTGTTTCATGGTTTCGTGTGTACGCAGATATTTCTTGAGACGAAGAAAAAAAAGATCGGATAGGGAAAGCTCTGGCTTCGTGTGGATGTGGTCTTAGATTTACGTATCGGTAAAACTATGCTTAAATATTCAATTTTAAATATTCTATATTATTCTGCTTGATTATTTATATTATTTGTCAAACATCTGAACATTTTATCTTTTGAACACAATTAGCATTAAAATACATAAAAAGAAATACTTGCACTTAAAAAAAACTTGATGAATCCAATGCTTCAGTGGATAAACTTAAAAGTTTATATATATATTTTTTTTTTTTGGTCTGATTGCAAACATTCACTGGTCCTTTTTGTTCCATCAGAATATTACATTACATCAGTATCTCCATCAACTGTCATTTTCTGAGCTTCTTTCAAAAAAAAAAAAAAACAAATGACATCAACATTATTTACATATGCAAAAGAACTGTACACCTAGTCAAAAAACTGCACAAACAAGTTCATTGGGGGCAAGAGACATTTGTAGAGAAAGCAGACATTTGTAGAAATAAGCAAGCAAGATTTGTGGCAGATTATTGTAGGTGGAGCTTGAAAATTAAAAACTGTAAAACACATAATGACGGCCTGGTTGCTTTCAAACCCCAAGACGCCGGTACAGACGCAGTCATAGTGCACTTCCTCACACGCTCGTGCACTTCTGAATAAACAATTTGGGAACATTTACATTTACATTAATGTTCTTGGTTTTTGGAACACGCTTTCAAAGCAAACAACTCTGAAAAAAAAATAAAAAACACTGAAAAAGAAAAACAAGTGACATTCTAAGAAGTGAACAGCAGTACTTGCAGATGCAAATTGCATAGAGTGGCAAAGATTTACAGCATTGCTATATGAACACCTAATGCTAATATTCACATTTTAAAAATAGCCTTGTGTCATCTAGAAACAGATATTCTCATGTCAGACCAGATGCAGACAGTGTTTGTTTGCTTACAGGTAGCTTTGACAGGAAGAAATCCTTGAGATGGGAAAGAAAATACACATTGAATGATTGATTTCACTTTATTTTGATGGTCCCCTTAACACATTCTGTTGACTATAACTAACGAGGCACCTAAATCTACTTAGTCTCACTAGAGTTATTAGTAGTAGACTGCTAGAGTTAGGGTTAGATTAAGTTGACATGTACTTGCAAAGTTACTTATTGTCAGTAGAATATCTGTTGGGAGACTATCACTATAAATAGTTAGTAGATATGAAGCATACAGGCTTATTAATACTCTAATAAGAGTTAGTTGATATGTTGGTCTTGTATTTAAAGAGCCGAAAAGGAAACAAGCATGCAATGTTACTTATTTTTAATTGTGAAAGTAAGAAATTGATCAATGGAAAGAGCTTTATAGAATTTTCATGTTTGCTAAAAATAAACCAATAAATGCCATTTGGACTAGTCATCAAAATAAGGTGTTACCAAATTATTATTATTTTAATTTTTTGAGATTTTGGAGCTTGACAGCTTCAGTTCTCTTTCACTTCAAAACCTCCCCTTACGAAAAAGAAGTTTATTCAAGTGTGCTATTAGTATACTTATTTTAAACTAAAATAGGAAAGTATACTTTTAGTCTACTTTTTATGTACTTCTCAGAAATGGGCTTTATGCACTTCTCAGAAATATACTTAAAATGACATTTAAGTATTCTTGACTTATACTTAGAAAAAGTCTAAATATATTTGAGCTATACTTGTTCTCCTAGAATCAGTGTATTCATTGTTATACAGTAGGGGGGCGTTAGTACATATCTACTGTGCAGAATTTACAAAAAAACACAAGTGAAGAAGAAACCAAAACAACAGATGCTTCCACATATAATCTAACACGATCATCAGACATAAAACAGCATCAAACTGTCTAACATTATGGAATAAAATGTCGACCAATGAAAAGGTAATAATGACTGTCAAGCTTTGGGTGTTGATTGACTCCATCTACATTTGATTATATCATTCTGAATCCAATTCATAGTCTTTTTTCAGCTTTTTGTTCAAAATTATGTTTATTTCTTTATTTTTTTATTCATAAAACTTACCCACATTCAATGATGGGTAATTCACGAATGCATGAAGCTAGAATAAAATGTTTTTGTTTACAAGCAGATACCCTGTTCATTCTTTGGATGTTTTGTATGTTCAGATATTCATATAACAAAATATATACAAATTAATACCTAAATAGGGACATAGTAGGATACTTAAAGTATGATGTAAAGTTCACTTAAAGAAAACTTACGAGTGTACTTGCAATATAAAACTACTAAACTAGTAGTTTACTGAGACTATACTTCAAAGTATACTTAAAATGTTACTACAAGTATTTAATTAGTAAACTATCAGTATACCTATAAGTTCACTTTTAGTATAGTTGCAGCTAAAAACTTTGATGTAAACTAGTTGTGTACTCAAAGTTTACTACTGTTATACTTAAAGTATACTTTTATATACTAGAAAGTGGGCCAATTTAGTCCCAAGGAGTATTGAAATTTGTGCACTTACAAGTATACTACTAGTACACTGATATTAGTATACTTACTACATAAAGCATACTTAAACATATACTTGAACTTTACTTAAGTATACTTAATAAAATAAACTTGAAGTATAATACTTTTTGGTAAAGGTTATCCTTGGTGTTTCACTGAAAGAAAGGCGTACGTACAGGTTAGAACGACTTGGAATAATGACAGAATTAAGATGAAAATGTGATGCCACTGAATTTGAATACAAAAACAAATACGAAACCTTGACTTTGCTTTAGATAGAAGTGTCTGTCGAAGAGATAAAATGTATTTATTTATTTTTTTATATATATCATTAATGACTGAACTGAAGTTGCAAGTTACCATTATTTTCAGTGAAAATGTGTTCACTTGTTTTATTGCTACGAGATGGTTTACATGAATGGATTTTTTTTTTCTCTGTAAAAATTTTTCCAGCTCCAGTCAGGGAGAAAAGTGGGAGGAGAAACAGGATCATGTGACTCTGATAAGAAAGTTGAACTAATTTGTTTCTCCCAGGAACAGCTTTCATTCAAACATTCTCAAATTAAAGCAGAAAGAATCACAAACCACCTGAAATGAACATGAGGGTTTTCTACAAGAGTCTGTTGTTTTTACTGGGTGAGTAAAACATACAATCTGTCTAATATTTTAGTCACCTACAGTCTGTTTTCAGCTTCATCTTTCAGACAGAGAAACACTCAACAGAAGACCATAATTATAACTGAATTTGTTGTTCTCGGTTAATGTTATCTAAATACCATTAAACATTATACTTTTATTTGAGGAGCTAAATTGTGTAAGATTTTAATGCATGATTTTAGAGATCATACTGAATTTTAACTAACTACATTTCTTAGGTGTAAATCTAACAAAATATAGGTTTATACTCATAAGAAAAATCAGTTTAGGTTGCTAAATACTAAGCATCATTCTGTGTTTCTCATTTCAAGGGTTTTTCTCAGTTCAGACGAAGGCAGGAAGTGAAGGTGAGATTTTGCTAATTAAACACTATTACATCTTTTGTTAGTGAGTTTGTGCTGCTGTGAAACATTTTCAGACACGTGATAAACTCATGGACATAAATAGCCCACCAGGACTCCTTAAGATTTATTATTTATTTTACGAAGTATGATTGATGCCAGTTTGAAAAATGATTATAGGTATTCATGAAACACTTATTTTATTTCAACTGATACTGTCCAAGTCATCAAAGGTTTGCTACTGTGCAACATGATGGGAAATTAAAACATAGTGTATAAAAAAAATCATGCAGATTGAGCCCTGCAGATGCTGACTGATAACCATCCGGAAGTAATTATGCAATATTGAAGATCCACCCTCCTAACATCATCTCAATGACTCAAGATCATTGACTGTGAATTTATTTGATACACTTTTAAAATCTGTGAGAAAGCAGCAACAAGAAAAAGTCAATGAAACTACAAAAGACAAAACGAGCACAATATCAGAGTGAGACATTGGAAAGAAGGACAAAACAATAAACTAGATTAAAAAAAAATAAGTTTGTCAAGACAAACTTTGAAATTGGCTTGAGAAAGCCAGACCAGAACATTTAAAAATAAGTTTTAAAAAGCTTGAAGTTTGAAGGTTTTCAGTTTGAAGTAGTTTGAAGTTTAAAACAGTTTTAAAGATTAAAGTTTGAATGTTTTGAAGGTGATAGATAGATAGATAGAAAGATATATATATATATATAGATAGATAGATAGAATGTCTGTGTAGTTGCTTAGGGTGTTACTATGCAGTTGCTAGGGTACTCAGTTGGGTTGCTAGGGTGTTGCTTTGCGATTGCTATGGTACCCAGGGTGGTTGCTAGAGTACTCAATTTGGTTACTAGGATGTTGTTACTAGGGGTGTTGCTATGTGGTTGCTAGGATACACAGGGTGGTTGCTGAGGTGTTGCTATGCGGTTGCTATGGTACCCAGGGTGGTTGCTAGAGTACTCAATTTGGTTACTAGAATGTTGCTACGTGGTTGCTAGGGTACCCAGGTTGGTTGCTAGGGTGTTGCTATGTGGTTGCTAGGATACACATTGTGGTTGCTGAGGTGTTATAATGCAGTTGCTAGGGTATCCATGAGTTTGAATAGCCTTGGCTCATTTTAACATTTCGTCAATATAAATCTATGGGTTTTTTATGATTTTTAATCTTCATTTTTTTATGAAAACCATGAGTCTGATCAGTTAGAAAAGATATTGCACACTAATGGGTGGTTCAGACTACACAATTTTTTTTGTTGGTCACAACAGTCACTGTGTCAGATTATGCGATTTTGACTCCCAAAATCTTGTCGTGTCGTGAATAAGAAACATGTTAGACTACACGTTCCTACCCGACGATTCATTGCATGCCGTCTTTAAAGCTGTGCGTGCTGTCATCGATACGGCGGGACTAGACAGTAGAGGTCTTCTCGGGTCCTAAAATCCGTACCTGACCCGAATCGACCCAAATCATTTCTTACCCGAACCCGACGTGCATAAATAATAATAAAAAAAAGATAAACCCGACCTGAGACAGACCCGAAGAAATTATATCTGAGTCTGACCTTACCCGACCTGACCACATTTATTTTCGAACCCGACTGGACCCGAACGTAAACGGCATTGATGAGTGCACAGCCTGCAGCCCTGCATTTGTCCGGAAAAATCCCGGGGTGACTGATTTGGCCACTGCTCCATTACTTTCATTCAGTTTATTTACTTATTTATTAGCCTATTACTTTATATGTCTGCATGGACGACTTTGGCTTTCATTTACCTGGATTTGAAATATAAGGGTGATAGTTTCATAAAATTTAAATCGTAGGTTAATAAATAATGGATTTGCTAGTTTTGTCCAACGTTATTTACCTCGTCTCCGGTGAAGGGCTTCTGTGCACAAAAAAAGAAAAGCCTTGCATTGACACGCAGCGTAATGAAGTAAGTGGATTTCCTGATGGATCTCATTTCTATAAGATGCATTTCTGAGGTTACAAACGTATGTTTCTTTTTTACGTGCGTTTCTCAAAAATGAACTTAACATGAACGCACAAGTAGGCTACGCATCCGGGAAAGTTTAAAAGAATTCGGGTCTAATCGGGTCCATTTGGGAAAAGCACATTTATTTTAATTACCCGAGACCCAAGGCTGCTAATACCGAACCCGACCTGTGTCCGAGGCACTCCTAGAAGTTTTGGGTCGGGTCGGACCTCGGGTTTTTGGATCCAAGTGGATCCGTGAAGACCTCTACTTGAAGGTGCCATGAGTATAAACAAACAATAGCAAACAGTATGTTTTGCTCTGTCTTGTCATCAGAAAAGCCCAAAAAAGAAAGAAAACCTGACAGTGGTTAAAATATATATTTTTTATTTTACCTTTTTTCACTCTGATGCGGTCATCCCTCAACGAAACATCATAAATTCAGGAGTATTGTTACCATAGCTCCACGAACATTTCATCCATTGTAAAATTCCCCCTAGCAGGACCAATGCCATTGCCTCTCTTTCGTTTCAGCTAGTTTGAAAACATGTATGAAGGCACTTCTGTGCTTCTATTGGCCAGTTTTACAGATGTGACTGAATTTGTCGTGGACAACCAAAACAAAACAACAAAATAAAATCAACATGCTAGTCTTTCTGTGGAGACGTTGTGAAGTGTCACAGACGTGGCATCGGTTGTCGTCCACTATGACACACTGCACGAGATGAAACGATTTAATCTTGCATCCCGGCGCCCATTGTCATTTACGAAGCCCCACGACACCCTATGTCAAGCAGATTGTGCCAAAATCAGGCTAAAATCATGTAGTCTGAACCAGCTTAATTCTACAGCCACCAAACTTTAGTCTTTAAATTTAGTCTTAGAAGAATAATAAGAATAAGTTTAAATAGCATTTCAACTTAAATTGGGAATGATAGATAGATAGATACATAAATATTGTGAAATAGTATTACAATTTTCAGCATTATTACTCCAGCCTTCAGTGTCACATGATCCTTCAGAAATCATTCTAAGACGCTGATTTGCTGCTCAAGAAATATTTCCTATTATTATCAATGTTGATTATTTTTGAACCCAACTTTTTCATGCTTTTTACAATACTCATAATTTCAAAGCAGAAGGTTAAATTTTGTTTAGATTACATGTAAAATTCCAGTCAGAATAGGAAAAAAATAATTGTAATAATTGTAAATAGGTTTTTTTTTCCCACTTGAACATATTCCAGTGAACATAGCAACATGGGGCACAGCCAATCAATCGACATTAGCTTACAACTGGTCTGCCCCAAACGCTCTGGATGGGAAAAACTCCACCTGTACTCATACAGACAAACAGAGTGACCCATGGTGGAAGCTGGATCTGCTGAAGACCTACAGTGTGAACAGAGTGACCATCACTAACAGACGCGACTGCTGTAGCAACAGGATAAATGGGTCAGAGATTCGGGTTGGAAATGATTCTTCAGATGTTTTCAGCAACCCACTGTGAGTCTTCTGGCCAGTTGGTCAGTAACTTTATACATGCATACACATACATATGTGGTCTTTCTGCGTGTGTTTCTTCAAACACACAAGGTGTCATGGTCTTCGCCAGAACATGCCCACTTTTCTGCATCTAAAGCCGTCAATGAAATGGAGTCATCGGCGGCAACTTCCTCCTCAGACCCGCCAAAGAAAATCAAGCCACTCACAGCTGATGAGAGGCGCTGATCCTCAAGTGAAAACTTGAGCCTGGTGTTTGAGCCCCGCTGCGCCACTCTTTCTTCCCCCTAGGGGAGGGGACACACTCCACACTCGTAGCATGTCATTTGCAACAATGTCACAAAGGAAGTAAACAGGAGTTTCCCCAAAGCATGTTAATGCAATTATTCGAAAGGCAACTTGCAGTTCAGTAAAATTCACCTAATTGATTTAAACCTGTCACTCTCGTCTTTTTTCATAAGAGTCATTTGTTCCTGAATCGGACTAAACTTAGGCTGTGCTTTTTATTTAACTAAAAAGAAACGGATCATAAGAGTATTTTTTTCGCTGATCGTGCTAAATGTTTATTGTTCTGCATCCAGTGCGCGAGGACAACCCAGTACAAAGACGTTTCACACTATTATTTCACGCTACACTGTCTTTTTATTTCATCACATTCAATATAGACCGCGAACTCAGATTTACAGCTCAGGTAAATTATTGTTTCTTTTGCCATGGCAATGATCAGTGAGGAAAACATCGGTTTACATACTTGATGAGATGGATGACGGTTATTAACTTTCTAAAATGGCAGCTTGCGTCACACAGGCAATTCCCTCAGAGCACGAGACCATGCCTCCAGTGATCATAGAATGAATTACCACCACCTACAATCAAATACAACATTGTTCCAGAAAAAAAAAAAAAAAAGTTACCACATTCAATTACACCGTTTCTCTCTAAAGCGTCACACAAGCAAGGAGGATTAAAACAAGAACATTTTATTTTCTATGTGTAATAATAACACTTCATTTTCATGACAAATACAGTAATTGCACATTTGCTTAGCTGCAAAATAAATAAAAATAGTGCAAAACTTCATGTATGCTACATAACATAAGTTGGAGGAAATATCCAATTATAAAATATGCATTGTGTTGTAAAATAAAGAGTCAATCATATTAAATACTAGGGGTGTCGCGATATACCAGTATTGACGATAACCGTGATATTCAAAGCAACAATTGTCGATATCGTGTTAATTTAGTGTGTGACGATATACCGGTATTGGCGGTAACCGCAATATTTAAAATGAACAGGACACTTATGATAACACCACATGTAAATAATCCAGCGCCAGTACCTGGCTGACCTCCAGGTGTCAGTATTGCACCTTAACCCTGACACCTGTCAAACAAGAAGAGGACGCAGCGCTCGCAGCTACTCCGAGAAGAGCCGTGTTCATCAGAGTAAGTTGCCATTATTTTACTAGTCACAGAATAGGAAATGTTACATTAACCTGTTAACAGAGGTTTTCTGTGTTCATATATTTAAGTAAAGGGTGATTATTTTAATAAGTACCGCGTTTTCTTTACTCATCTTATTTTTGTATTTTCAATCAATACGGCCTGTGCGCAGTAACACTTTATTTCTTTGTTCAAATCTGTTAACAGTTACACGATTAAAACTGATCTTGAAAAACTGAGCGACCACATTGCTTCATTAAACTCTGTAAAATGTTAAGTTGGTCGCAGTGCCATGCACTTAATGCCTCATCTGCGGTCGTTCTAGACGCACATTAATACTGAATTAGCAGCTCTTACTGCATGACTTCAGTGGCGCCGGTGCAACTTTAGGTTAAAGAGATGAAAATACGGGTACACAAGTTAACAGTTTAAAGTATCAGTTTAGATGTTAATATGGCAACACTTTACAATAAGGTTTATTAGTTAACATTAGTTAATTACATTAGTTAACATGAAATAAGAATGAACAATACTTCCACAGCATTTATTAATCTTAGTTCATGTTAATTTCAGCATTTACTAATGCATTATTAAAATCACAAGTTGTGTTTGTAAACATTAATGCACTGTGAACTAACATGAACGACTGTATTTGTATTAACATTAACAAAGATTAATAAATTGTGTAATAAATGTATTGTTAGTTAATACATTAATGTTAACAAATTACATCTTATTGTAAAGTGTTACCATTAATATTTATTCATCATACTGTTGAACTTGACAGTATTTTCTCTCTTGTTATTTCATAGGAGCTCCAAAGAAGACAGAGAAAGCCAGAGTCTTGTGCCCTGCGTTTATCAGTATCCTTATGTTCATTGCGTGAAAAAGAAAAACTCAATAAACAAAGTAAAAAATAATTTGACTGATATTTTTCCCCCCCCCCAAGGTTTCTATAGATATCGCCGATATATCGATATTGTGAATTCTTATGGCCACAATAACCGTGATATGAAAAATCTAATATTGTGACAGCCCTATTAAATACATTTATACAATCATACATTGAGCAACAAAAGCACAGGAGCAACTCACTCTTTCATCTTTCTCCAGATGTGCTGTAGTTTCTTCTATTCCAGCAGGAGCTACCTACAGCTACTCGTGTCGTGGGATGGAGGGACGTTATGTTACTGTGAATATTCCTGGAACTTCAAAGATTCTTACTCTCTGTGAAGTGGGAGTCTATGTGATTTTTCCAGGTAATTCAGAGCTACTTAACAACCTTGTCTAAACCCTTTGAATTTGAGTTTTTTAGGCATAGTTCTAGTCATGATCAGGTCCAAAGACTTTAGGCATACCCAGACCTTGCTCAAATATAATAATGAATGGGAGCAAGCAAAATGCGCAATTTGGTGAAATAAGTCCTGACTTCTAAATAAAACAGCCAATCACCAGATGGTAAAGTCAACACGTCACTGCAGCTGCCGTTAGTCCTGATACAAAAGTGAAATATGCTGACTAAAACCATTTCTTGACACTATGACATCTTCCAGATAATTTGGCAACAGGAAGAAACGTCACACAGTCATCAACCTTTGGCCTCTGGTTTGCTGAACAAGCCATTGACTTCAGTCCAGGTTTCAGAAAGTCGTGGTCATTGTGTTCATCAACCAATACTCAGACTAACCCATGGTGGAGGGTGGATCTGAGTTCTGTGTACAGAGTTAATAGAGTTGTCATTACAAACAGACCAGACTGCTGTCCAGAACAAATCAACAGAGCGGAGATTCGCATCGGAAACTCTTTGGAGAACAACGGCAACAACAATCCCATGTGAGATCCTCTTTCAGTGGCTTAATATCCATAAAAAATCCTGAAAACACAAAGAAAGACTAGAAGTCTAAATGATAGTTTCTGTCTCTCTTTAGATGTGCTGTGATTTCTAGCATTCCAGCTGGTGTTTCCTCCACCTACATATGTAACGATATGGAGGGTCGCTACGTGAATCTGTTCATTCCTGGAGATTTAAGGATTCTTACTCTGTGTGAGGTGGAGGTCTATGGAGAAGGTGAGATCAAACAAGCAGATTTAGTGTTTTAGGAAATTATCAACGGCTTCACGATAGTTGAAATTTGGCAATTTATGGTTTTTGAAAATATTAAACTTGTTGCACGTTCTCTGCTTTCAATAATTTACTACATAAAATGTATTTGTGTTTGACATTCAACCATGTCCATCCTTATTGCAAGTGAACCTGTATTTAATCTAGGTGTTTTTTGTTCATGATTTTTGAGGATCATTACACAACCTCTCACTGCATTTGTTTAATCTTAAGTGACAGATGCATTTGCACCAAATTGCTGTAGATATTGTAGTCACAATGCATTTTATGTTTTTATTATTTGCGTTTAGCATTTTTTTCCCTTTCTATGTTAATGATCATGTGCCCTTTTAGATCCTATTTTCCAAGAAGACTCTTGTGAAGATGAAACTGAGATCCAGTTTGAGTCTGTCTGAACCTCCAGCTCCTGTCACAGGTGAGAGAAGGAAACATACAGAAATCTGAAATCAAATCACATTGATACCAGTTTTAAAAGATCTGCTCATTTCAGCTTTAGTCTGCTTTGGTGGAACGAGGGTTTTCTGACGTCACGCTGCTGTGGTCTCAACCGCCCAAAAAGGAAGTGATGCGGACGGAAGCTGTGCCAAGTGAATGTGTTCATACAAACACTGGACAACTGAAAAGGAATGTTGATTTTGAAGTAAAGTTATTTAAATAAATATGCATACATTTGATTATTTGCTTTCATGCTCTTCATTTACAGTCTCAAATATTCTCTGTTCCTCAATGTTGATCACAATAAAGTTGTATGTGAAAATTGAAACTGATTGGATCTTCAGGAAGTACTACATTGTAAGGTCCACGCAGTGTTAATTTCATTGACGAAATATATTCGTCAACAACATTTTTTCAGACGAAAACGTGACGATAACGTAATAAAAACTATTTTTGAATGATGAAAACAATGACGAACAGTGTCGAGGAGGAACTGTTTACATGTAACGGAAATATGTAGTTTAATTACAAAATAAATGTAACTGTAATATGTTACAGTCACTGAGGAAAAAAATGTGTTATTAAATTACAGTTACTTATGAAAATGTTAACGATTACAAAGGGGGTTACATCTGAATATTTTCACACACATACAGATTTAATTGACTTTCCCAAATTGCATTTGACAGCTTTAAAATATGAGACACCAATGTTTCAGGAGTTTAGGACACAGAATAGTGTTTTAGTGTTTTAATTGTATTATCTCCAATTTGGGTTAATGTAAATGCTTTATTTTTAAAGTTTAAGTTTTTTTTTCTTGTTTTTTTCCCCCAAGGCATTGTTAGATGTGTTTTATCCAAGGCAGTGTTTCTTGTCATAGCTATGTAAAGATTTAGGGCCAGTTTTACTAAGAGCTTGCGCCAGCGCAAACAGTCTTTTGCCGTTAAAATAGTAGGCCTATGTCAGGTTTTACTAAAGACCTTATTGAATATGCATTTCTAGGAGTGTCCCTTTCAGACAAAAATTTATGGGAGGAGAGTATTCAAATGAATCACGCAACAAAATTTACTAATGTTTGCGCTCGTCAAATTACTAGCATTTGTTCCATTAATGCCCAAAAAAAGCATGTCTTAAACTATTTTGCGCTTGAAATGGATGCAATTTGTTGCTAGGAGAGGCACCGCAGAGAACAGAGAGCGCGTGGTAGAAGGGAGAGGATTTTTTCCACATGTATTAATTTATTTTGAATCCCAGAAGAACACATTATCCGAACATATCATTTGCCAAGCCATGTTATTTTTAATTTACTTCAGGAAATAAAAGACGTCTTGGAACCCTCAACTAGGAGTCTCGCAATACCAGCTCTATCAAAACTTCTAGCAAACCTTCATTTTTTGGCCTCCGGTTCTTTTCAACATACTGTGGCTTATTTATTTATTTATTGTTTATTGGAGTCTACGCTAATTTGCGCAGCGCTTGGTATATTGCGTTGGTCAATATGTAAATGAGATGTTGCATCTGTGTTCTTTAATTTGGCATTGTTAAATTACCCGCAGAAATTTCCACGTCCATCGGCGCTGTTTTGGAATAAAGCTCTAGCACTAATTTGCCCTGTTTAGTAAAACTGTCCCTTAATTTCAAAAATAGAATCATAGATATTAAACTATATCTTATGATTTTAAATCAGTATTTAACTTTAGAATGATCTCACTTAAGTCTGATTTTGAGGTGGCTGTGCTTTAATATTTAATTATTCTAATCTTAATTCAAGTGATCTTGAAAGTCAGTAATCAGTGCTACTGTAAGGTTAAGCCTGCCTGATTTAAATGTTTCAGAATGATTAACAGTTGAAAACATTTGTTAGAAATTTAGAAAAGTAATCAAAAAGTAATCAAATGTAATCAGTTGCATTACTTTTATCAAATAATTGAAATAGTTACACTACTTATTGTAACCTATCACATTTCCAAAGTAACCTTCCCAATGGTCGTACCGGGCCCCGCACTTCAGGGGGCCCCACTGCGAAGGTATAATGCATGTAGGTCTTTTACTTGCACTTCTGCAACGTTAAGTGCACTTAATTTATCAGGATTTAGTTTCAATTTTAGTCTACCTCCGTGTTTAATCTGACTCTAATTCCAAGTGATCATTAAATTTAGACTGCATTTCTAATTAAAGTATTATAATCCCATATGTCCAGTTCGTTCATCAGGGACCCAATGCCACATTTGAATCCAATTTTAATTAAATTTGACTAGTCTGTGTGCACATGCAGTAGCATAAACAACTATAAAGTGTGTTCTATGAGCACAATGTGTTTAAGACAATTACACATTTGAAAAATAAAAATAAATGCATACATGACAGCAGAGAGACACAGCAGCAAAATTTCTGGCGCAAAGCTCCAGAGACTCTCACGCATGTGGTGGAGGTGGTGGTGGGGGGGAGGTTCTGGTTACAGAATCAAAAATGACTCTAATGCCACTCCGCTTATATATCCAGACCAGAACAAAGAGATATTCAAATCAGTTGTAAAAACATAAAAGACCTTTTGGTTTGTTAGGATCTCGTGACCCAGGGTCACACCTGGCTGGATATAGGAAAATTTTCTCACCCCACAGGGAGACACACCTCCTCCTCAGCAGAAGAGAATTCAAAAGTTTTCATAGTATAAATGACTGCTGTGCTGTGAAAATGAGACCATTTTACCAATCACACAGAGACACACAAAATGATACCAAACATGAAAGTGTGTTAAGGTCATGAATTCTTAAGATATAATAAATGCAATATGTAAGTATAGTAACTTGAGTTCTTGACACTTCTAAGTCAACTTTTAGTGACCCAGCCCATACACCCAGGAGAGAGGGAGGGGGCTCAAGGATGAGTGAAGGGATAGTTGAGCAAATGCTTTTCATTGGGATCTTCTCTTTAGATTAGAAAGTTTGTTGTTTTGTTGCATGGCATCTGTTTTGTGCAAGTTCTTGAAGTTTGGTTTCATGGGGAGATCATTTTGGGTCTTACAACAGTATTTAATATGTTCATAGTTTACTTTATTACAATTTCTTATTTTTCAGCTATTACATATAGTCACTAGTATTAATATAAAGGACAAATATTCCTATATTAAAGGTGTAGCCTAATATAACTTCATAAAGTGTCAGAGGACTGCTAAGTCCATAAATTAAATGCAGTTCTTAATATTAATTCACATGTAATGTTTGGAATGATAATATTTCTCACCACATGTCAGCAGCAGCATCTTTACTGATGCTATGAAAAACAAGCAAGTTGTATTAACCCTCTATGGGATATTGTCATTTATAAATGACGCTAAGAAAATTGCATTTAAAATACAATATTAATGTTCAACCAACAAAATGTTATTTTAGTTATGTCAAATGACATCCCCTTCAACCAGTAAAATAAAAATGTATTAGCCATGTACATTCAAATGTGTTTTCTAAAGTTTTTTTTGTCATTTTTAATGCACTTTTATAAAATCAACAACTCAACCAACAAATCTGAGTGTCATGCATAACTGACAAAGTCCTATTATGGGATGCATATTTGCTGTAGCTGGCACTATTGACCAGCATTGGCAGGCAGTATAATAGCCTTTATGCATGTGTTTTAGGTTCATTTTTGGAAGATTTTTGGAATATGGAGAGACAAATCTGTACTTATTTCAGAAATTATTGATGATAGTGATAGGAGTGCATCAGAAAATCAGGTTGTGGTAATAAAATAAGTTGTTGAGGACCAAGGAGGATAGAAGCAAATGAGTGAGGGCAGTGATAAAGAATAGGTTGTTATGGAAATCAAGCATTTGGGTACATTATTGTATGCCAGTTTGAAAGATGTGATTCATACAACAACCAGAGGTCAGGAAAGATGCCTATGTCGCCATTACTATACTGACAGGCAGCGATGCTCCAATGATGACTGCACAAGATTTTTAATGTTTTTTGAAACGGTAAACCTTTTCACTTTAAGATAGTGAAAAAGTATTTGATTGTGTGTGAAGTTTCAGACAATTTGGCAAAAATAATTTACCCTAATGGGACAATGTCAGTTATAAATGACGGATCCCTAAAAAAAAGGTCAAAGGTCAGATGAAGAAACAAATTTTGGAAAATGATTTTACTCCTAAATATATGTAAAATATAAAGTCAATTATTTTTTAAGCTGTAAATTCACAATTACTCCTATAGAGGGATGATAACATATTACATGGTACATTGTAAAATATGATATGTTCAGTCACCATGTTTTTTCCATTACTTTAACTTATGATAATTTACAAATTTTCACTTAATTTTAAGTTAAATGAGATTCAACTAGACAAGATTAAAAAAAAAAATCTTGATTTGAATTGAATTGATTTGTACAGACAATTCGATTATACAGTCATTCTTGAGACAAGGGACAAAACATGTCCAGCAATTGTAAATGCTATCAGGTTTAAAAATTTTCAATTTTAGATGTTATGGGGATTAATACACAATTATCCTCTTCAATTTAATTTTATCATTATTATGTGAAATCTATGACACATATTGTCTTCTCACTACATCTAAAACAGTGTGTCCACAGAGAAGGGTTCAATCATTCATATGCTTTAAAATGGATAAAAATGTTTTTTTAATGATGAAAAAGACCTTGTTTTATCAAAAGTAACACTTAATACTATCTCATATCAAATCAAGGTTGTTTTTCAGTGACACATGCATGTGTTATGAGGTTTCAAAGTTGTGTCCCCACTTTTTGTCAACACCGTCAGACATTCATTAAAATGTAATAAAATCAGTGGAATATCAGGGGCAGCTGTAACTCTAAAGGACCCCCTTGCCACTGCAGAGTACATCAGTGTCAGACAGGCTCTGGTCAGTTTTATAGTTTTAGAATATTTTAAATCCCAATGTTAATATTTCCTGGTCACAATCATGATACGTCAACAACATCTTCCAATTTCTGAGGAAGAAATTTCTAACTTCTGAAATTATTTGAAATATTTAGATCATTTTATTCTCCTGAAGCAGGTTCCATTAGCATCTAGCATCAACAGAAAAAAAAACAAAATGGGTACATTCATGAACACCATTTGTTTTGTGAAACAAATGACAAATTTATCAACACCATCAGATGTCACCACCATCAGCATTTGTGTTCCAATAATATATCAAATTACTTAAATGTGACTCTTGAATAAAAGCTTTATAAACAATAAAATACTCACTGTTTGTTGTGTTTGTTTTAATACAGTAATTGATTGATTCAATGTATTTGATAGTTAAAAAGAATACAAATTCTCATTTTTGTAACAGTAATCTTGGGGGGTAGACTCATTTAAAATTCTGTATTCATCTGGTTTTAGCCAGGTTTCTGTCAAACAGAGCACATCTAGTGTATGATCAGTGATCATATCATTTACAAAAAGTGCTTTTGTAGAAAGGGACCTGATATTCAGTAAGCCAAGTTTTATCAATTGTTTCTCTGTATTGTAAACATTTTTTATTTGTTGAACATCAATTAAATTGTTAATCTTAATTTGGTTTGGATGTTTTCTGTATTTTCTAGTTCGGGGAACAGACACAGTCTCTATAGTGTGATATCTAGGTGAAAGAGTCTCTATGTGTTGTCAAGTACGATCTCTAAGACTATGTGTCATATTTCTAGAGAGAAGAGCGGCACCACCCCAGGAGGGATGGACACCATCTCTTTTCAACAGGTCAGGTCTGCCCCAAAAACTCGTCCAATTGTCTATAAAACCTATGTTATTCTGCGGGCACCACTTAGACATCCAGCCATTGAGTGACGACAGTCTGCTATGAATCTCATCGCCACGGTAAGCAGGGAGGGGGCCAGAGCATATTACAGTGTCTGACATCGTACTTGCAAGTTCATACACCTCTTTAACATTATTTTTAGTGATCTCCGACTGGCGAAGTCAAACATCATTAGCGCCGGCGTGGATAACAATCTTACTGAATTTATGTTTAGCATTAGCCAGCACTTTTAAATTTGCCAAGATGTCAGGCGCTCTGGCTCCCGGTAAACAATGGACTATGGTGGCTGGTGTCTCTATTTTCACGTTCCGTACAATAGAATCGCCAATTACTAGAGCACTTTTACCAGGTTTCTCAGTGGGTGCATCACTGAGTGGGGAGAACCTGTTTGGTGTTTTGATCGGAACGGAAGAGCGGTGTTTAGACCCGCGACTATGCCGCCTCACTGTCACCCAGTTGCCCTGCTGCACAGGCTCTAACGTTACCGGAACCGAACAATGTACAGGAGTCCCTGAGCTAGTCACATCCAAAGCAGTATCTACAGCCCTCACATTCTTACTATCCTCAACTAAAGTTTGGATGCGTGTCTCTAGTTCTAAAACCTTCTCTGTCAGCCTAACTATTTCCCTGCATTTACCACATGTGAATCCCTCGTCGCCGACAGAGACAGATAAACTGTACATGTAGCAAGCAGTGCAAACAACAATAGCAGGAGAAGAAGCATTACTCACCCTGATTGATGAATGATACCAACTAAACTTACCACTTACCACTGTTGTTTGATGAACTCATGAAAAACTGAGCGAGAGAGAAATGAAAATGGAGCGAGAAAAAAAGAAAACAACAATAGGCGAATTAAAAGCAAACTTCTTGATTAAACATTAAAGCACACTAGTGTGATAAACAGTGCAATTTTTTTATATTTTTTTATCTCATATAGTGAAAATTATTCATAAAAAATGCTTTTTTTCACTCAAAAAATTTCAGATAAATGAGGCCTATGATTAATCAGATGCACATAGAAACACAAAACCAGTCCTAAATGAAAGAAAACAAGTTGACAAAAAGACTGAATCCAATATCTGGTGATAATACACCACAAGTGGGACTTTTTGCAATTTTGTACAAAATAAAAGCATTTGAAAGCAAACTTCCTGATTAAACATTAAAGCACACTGGTGTGATAAGCTATGGAGCCCTTTAAAGGACATGGTAGTGGGAAAAATTCGGGGTGGGAGGAAAAGATATTTTTCAAATGTTTTGCGTTCCCTCGAGAAACTTTGAGTTCTCTCGCAAAACTTTTGCGTTCTCTCGCAAAACCATTTGAGTTCGGACTGTTTACTTTACAGCTTGCAGTGGTTCATACAGCTCCATATGTTCACAATGGAGCGGTTCATAGAGTTTTATTATGAGCTTGGACTAAAGAAATACAGTGCTTAGTTCAAGGCACGGTTTTGGGACATTCTAAAACGCTTAATGTGGCTTAATGATTTAAAACAGTGACATTGAAAAGCTGATAAAATTATTTTTGTCGAATATTAATAACCTTATTAATAATATCACTATTAATAAAGCAGAATAGTCCAGAATATGAACGCAACACCCTGCACGTATAAGCTTTTTCTCCCCCATAAAAGTCTTAAGGCTAATGAATGAAAACGGTGATTTAAAAATAACAAATCTTTTTACAGTTTATGCACAGCCCAGAACGGAACGCGCAGTGTTTTCTCCCCCGCAGACAAAACATTATTAAATGTTTTAGCATGTTGCTTAGCATGTTGCTTTTCTGTGCATATAGTGTATTTTTAATAAAATCTAAAACCTGTGCTTTTTATCACAGTTTTTTTTATATATATATATATTAAGCCACGTTAAGCGCGCTTTATGGGGCCATCGTTTTTGGTACTTTCACGGACTCACGTTCCCTTTTTCCCCTCCCCCTGAAGCGAGTCGTGGCACTTGCTTCATCACAGGGAGAAAACGCTTATTGTGCAATTCAGCTCATATTTTGGGCTTGCATGTACACAGTACATTTTTAATACATATAATAGGCTATAGCTGTTACGGGGTGAACAAGACGTGAGGCATGCGGATCCATTTGCAAAGCTTTATTATAAAACATGGTCAAAACAGGCAGGGTCAATGAACAGCAGACAGGTATGGCAGAGGCTAGACACAGAGCAATCCGAAGAGTAGCGTGGGTCAACGATCAGCATACAATATCCAGAGGGCTAGGCAGAGAGATAATCCAAGAGAACGAGCAATAATCCAAGCGAGGTACAAACAGAGTCCAAAGGGCTAGGCGAAGGGGTAAATCCAGAAACACAGGCAGGAATCAAACACGGGAAATCTAACAAGGTAAACTGTAAACGCTTTGTAAGGTAGCGGGGCTAACAATACTCGGCAGAGAGCAAGAGGAAGTCCCAGGCTATATAGTGTGTGATTGTGTGATCAGTGGTGCAATCAGGGTGATGTGAGATTGTTCTCAGGTGTGTGCGTGATCAGTGCGAACAGCTGTGTTGGTGCAGTGGATGATGGGAAATGCAGTCTTTGAGTGATCCGTAACTGACTGTGTGGTGTGAAAGTCAATGTGATGGGTGAGTGATCTGGTGGTATAATGAACAGAAGTTCATGGCCAGGATTCGTGACAATAGCATACTTGGTCTTTTTTATTATCTTCATTAGGCCGCGTTAAGCGTTTTATGAACCACTGCAAGTTCCGTTCTGGGCTCATCTGCTTTTCTGTGCGTAATATGTTGGCATATGTGATGTGATTCACATAATAAGTAATATGTAAATGATTAATAAACTATTTAAATGTACATTTATAAATCTTATTATTTAGACATCATAATAATTGCTCAGTGTGTTTAAAAATGCTTTATTAACACATATTCCTGCTGTAATTCATGATTAAGTCAGGTAGTTATAAAACATTTAGTAGTTGCCAGCCATCTATTTTTGTGAGCTCATCTAAAGTGAGGACTATTATACATTATAAAGCATTTACAAAGCAGATTTAAAAGCTCATTTATCTCCCAAACAGAAAAGTTAAACAAACACAACACAGAGGGATACAGAACACAGACATTTTTTTTTTCAAGATGCAAAAAATGAAACTGTACAACTGTACACTTGATAAAAAAGAAAAAGAAAAATAAACCTCTGCAATTTCATTGAAAAAAAAAAATAATAATAATAAATAAAAAAAAAAATGCAAGTGTACAGTTTCATTTTTTGCATCTTGAAAAAATATTTCTGTTTTGTATCCCTCTGTGTTGTGTTTGTGTATTTTTTTCTGTTAGGAAGATAACTGAGCCTTTACATCTCCTTTGTAATAGATATGCTTATAAATAAAGAACAAGGCATTTATAGCTGTATTTATAAACTGCTTACTAATGACTATTAATGTTGGGACAATGCTTTATAAAGGATGAACTAACTATTTACTAATGCTTCCCTAATGATTCATAGCGTGCAGTTATTATGAAGTGTTACCTACTTTACAATAAGGGTACATGAATAATCAAGTACTAATGCCTAAATTAATACTTAATTCAACACATACTAATGATTATTAAGGGAGTTAACTAATTATGAACTATCCTTAACTACAACTGGAGTCATATGGATTCATGCATGAATAACGGCAGCCTTAACTACATGTTAGTACATGTTTGATAGTTAATGCATTAATTAACATTTATGGGTAAACTAAATCAAACAGCCTCTTTAAGAAGGAATAAGAAATACTCTGACTTTGAAATTAATTTAAATAATTTAATACTATCATAATTTGAGCATTTGACATCTTCAGCTTTGTCATAAACATTATTGGGTGTAAAAGGATTAGTTGATCCTCCTCATCAAGTGTAGAAAATACTAAATACACTAATGACTGATCTTGTCTGTTTTATGTTCATCTCTTTCCCTTTAAACTCACCTTATTGTGACTTATACACAGATTAATAAAAAATAAAAACCCACAAAGAGCATTTGTAGAACAATTCCTAAAGAAATGCTCAAAATCTGGAAAAAGTTCACTGTCCACCCAGACACATCTGTGATGATCCTGTACCTGTGCTTTGACTTCTTGAAAATCCACACAGCATCTCTTAACCGGGCTGAATACTCACTGTGTTAGTACACGTGTGTTTGATAGAAAGTATAACATAAATCATGAGCTGAGTTTAGTAAGTAGTTACAGTATCTCACAAAAGTGAGTACACCCCTCACATTTCGGCAATCAATTTAGTATATCTTTTCAAGGGACAATACTATAGAAATTAAACTTGGATATATTTTAGAGTAGTCAATGTGCAACTTGTATAGCAGTAAAGATTTACTGTCCTCTGAAAATAAGTGAAAAGTGAAAGTGACGTGACATACGGCCAACTATGGTGACCCATACTCGGAATTCGTGCTCTGCATTTAACCCATCCAAAGTGCACACACACAGCAGTGAACACACACACACACACACACACACCGTGAACACACACCCGGAGCAGTGGGCAACCATTTATGTTGCGGCGCCCGGGAAACAGTTGAGGGTTGGTGCCTTGCTCAAGGGCACATCAGTCGTGGTATTGAGTGTGGAGAGAGCGCTGTACATTCACTCCCCCCACCTACAATTCCTGCCGGCCCAGGATAACTCTACATACAGCCATTATTGTCAAAAAAGCTGGCAACAAAACTGAGTACACCGTAAGTGATAACAGCTGTACATCGTGTAACCATGCAAAGCCACATGTCCTATTCATCATGTTCATGTTTTTGTCTGCTTGACAGGACCATACTAATTTGTGTATCTTGTTTTAGAGCAGTTCAAATTTGGTTATTTGAGTACAATTCTCTCATACTGACCACTGGATGTTCAACATGGCACCTCATGGCAAAGAACTCTTTGAGGATTTGAGAATTAGAATTGTTGCTCTCCACAAAGATGGCCTACCTAGGCTATAAGAAGTTCGTTAACAGCCTGGAACTGAGTTACAGTACAGTGGCCAGGGTCATGCAGAGGTTTTCCAAGACGGGTTTCACTCGGAACAGGCCTCGCAAGGGTCGATCAAAGAAGTTGAGTCCTTGTGCTGTGCGTCAGGTGCAGAAGCTGGCTTCAAAAGACAGACGCATGAGTGCTGCCAGCATTGCTTTAGAGGTTGCAGAAGTGGAAGGTCAGCTTGTCAGTGCTCAGACCATACGCCACACACTGCAACAAGTCGGTTTGCATGGCCATCTTCCCAGAAGGAAGCCTCTTCTGAAGCTGGCTCACAAAAAAGCCTGCAAACAGTTTGTTGAAGACAACCTGGCCAAGAGCATGAATTACTGGAACCATGTCCTGTGGTCTGATGAGTCTAAGGTAAACTTGTTTGGCTCAGATGGTGTCCAGCATGTGTGAGGAGTACCAAGAAATTTGTGCCTTGCCTACAGTCAAGCATGGTGGTGGTAACATCATGGTCTGGGGCTGCATGAGTGCTGCTGGTGCTGGGGAGCTACAGTTCATTGAGGGAAACATGGATTCCAAAATGTACTGTGACAATCTGAAGCAGAAGATTATGCCCTCCCTTCAGAAACTGTTTTCCAACATAACAACCACCCCAAACACACCACCAAGATGACAACTGCCTTGCTGATGAAGCTGAAGGTGATGGAGTGGCCAAGTATGTCTCCAGACCTGAACCCTATTGAGCACATGTGGGGCATCCTCAAGCGGAAGTTGGAGAAGCACCATGTGTCTAACATCCAGCTGCTCCGTGATATCATTATGGAGGAGTGGAAGAGGATGCCATCAACAACCTGTGCAGCTCTGGTGAACTCCATGCCCAGGAGGATTAAGGCAGTGCAAGATAACAATGGTGCCCCTACAAAATATTGACACTTTGGACACAGTTTTGACATGTTCACTTAGGGTGTACTCATTTTTGTTGCCAGTCATTTGGACAATAATGGTTAAATGTTGAGTTATATTTAGAGGACAGTAAATTTGTACTTCTATACAAGCTGCACATTGACTACTATAAAATATATCTAAGTTTCATTTGTGCAGTATTGTTCCTTGATAAATTACACTAAATTTTTTGCTGAAATGTGAGGGGTGGACTCACTTTTGTGAGATACTGTATATATATATATATATATTAGGGCTGTCAATCGATTAAAAAATGTAATCGCGATTAATCGCATGATTGTCATGGGTTAACTCACGATTAATCAATTAATCGCACATTTTTTATTTGTTCTAAATGTACCTTAAATCAATACTTTTCAAAATGTTAATACTCTAATCAACATGGGCATGGACAAATTTGGATGCTTTATGCAAATGTACACTATTTTGCCAAAGGTATTGGGTCGCCCCCTTCTAATGAACAGGTTTGACTACTTTAGTAATTTCTATGAGTACAAATCTTAATGTTTGGACAGGACCCTTTTCTATTCTAACATGACAATGCCTCTGTGTATAATATATATTGGTGTTTGGTGATGAGTTTTTGGCTCAAGGTCTGCATTTACAGTCACACCAGAGGTGTTAAACTGGGATTAGGACTTGGTTTTATGCAGACCAGTCAAGTTCTTCCACACTGACTGAATCAATCATTTTCTTTTTGAACCTTGTCTTATACACAGAGGCATTGTCATGTTAGAATAGAAAAGAGTCCAAACTGTTGCTATAATATTAGAAGCACACAATTTCCTAGAATATCATTATATGCTTCAACATTAAGATTTGTACTCATAGAAATTACTAAAGTAGTCAAACCTGTTCATTAGAAGGGGGCGACCCAACACTTTTGGCAATATAGTGTATGTTTATTATTACTGAAACCATAGTCAACATAAAGCATGAAGAGTAGACATGTTTCAAAGGTCATAGATGTTTTTCAAAGAACTTGTTCATGTCTATTAGACACGTGAAAAAATAAATTTCAGGTTCCCATTACTTCTCTTTCTTTGCACTGAGCAATTTACTGACACAAACCTGTTTACATTTTTGCACACAGGGCAGCTCTTCTTCTGAAAATGCAAAATGTACATTTATTATTTATTATTACATTTGTTTTCCTATCTTTGCCCACATACTGTATTTTGATGAAGCTAAATTCTCAATAAAACTGTTTTCATTGGTATATTTTATTGTTTCTGTTGTCAGACAACGGAATTAATATGAAATAGTTACTGAAACGCGACCCATTAAGACATAACCAGCTCTCCCTTCCAAGATGTTAATCTGAACAAAAAATCATGATAATCGCACCGTCGTCTGATGAAATCAAATACACATAAGATAAAGACAATAGCTGTGCTGTGATTTCGGCTATACTTGCATGTTAAATTAGAGAAGCAACATAATATCTGTGTTTAACTGAATTAAAGCGCTGCTCCTCTCTGCCGCGCGCTGTACAGAAACTGAGCAGACGCAGAGAGAGAGAGAGAGGTGTGCGCGCGCTGGGAGAGAATCTGAGCAGAAGCAGAGAGAGAGAGAGAGAGAGAGAGAGAGGTGTGTGCGCGTCTTTTTACAGTCTATGGTGCGCGTGCTGGGAGAGCAGGACCTCGTGCTCGCGCAGTACCGGTGATTCTCAGAAACTAGGTTTGGGCGCTTTTTTGAAGGGAAAAAGATCGCTAAAGGGGTCTGCAATGTTGCTAAGTTGGCAACACTGTGCATCTCCATTTCTCCAACTACAGAAAATACGTGCTGCTTTAATCGCGCGTTAAAAAATTAGTGCCGTTAAAATGAATTTGCCTTAACGCGTTATTAACGCATTAACTTTGACAGCACTAATATATATATATATTTAGTATATATGTGTTTAGTATTTTTCCCTTCTGCTGTACCGAAACCATAACGAACCGTGATGTCAAAACCGAGGTACATACCGAACAGTCATGTTTGAGTACCGTTACACCCCTATGTACTGATTCTTTAGTGGATCAACTTACAAGTGTAACGACTCGTCGTTTTTGGACTGAAGGGAAACACTCAAAGACTTCACTGGTTTTGTTCCATCAGCATGTCACATTCCATCACCAGCAAGTCATTTACTTACTCTTTTTCCAAGAAAAAAAATACATCAACATTATTTACATAAGCAAAATAATTGTAAGCCTAGTCAAACAAACTTTATAACCTAGTTCATCGGGGAAAGATAAACACTATAAGCAGATATTCTTTTAGAAATAAGCAAGTAAGATTTTTTGCTTACGATTTGCTTAAAAAAAAAAAGTAAAACATAATGAACTGGTATTGATGGTACAGACACAGTCATAGTGCACTTCCTCACATGTTTGTGCTCTTCTGAGTAAGCAATTTGGGAACATTTACATTTACATTTACATTCACCTTCATGGTTTTTTGAACATGCTTTCTAAGCAAATGATTTGAAGAAAACTGGCTGTGCTTTGTCCAAAATGGTTTCAAACACAAATAGACAATTCAGTCTTTCATCATTAGCTTGCAGGAGATGTTAAAATTAATAACATTTAAAATTTGACAATCTAGATCAAATTTGCATGATATAAGAGGTAGTGTTGGCAAGACTGCATAAACACATTAACATGAATCCATAACATGTTCATATAATATTTTTAAAATAAAATAAAATCACAGGACATGAGAATAAGACAAACAAGTGGTTTTAGTAAGTGAGTAGATGTAAACACAAATGGCAAAGTGTGGCAAAGATTTAAAACACTGCTATATGAACTTGTAAAACCAATATTCATATTTTAAACAGTTTTATTTATAATAGCGTTTTGTTATCTAGAAACATATCTTCTCATGTCAAACTAGATGCAGGATGGTGTTTGTGTGCTTTCCGGTAGTTTTGACAGGCAGCCTTCATGCATAAAAACAACAAAATGCAAAAGTCTTGCAAAAGCCTGTAAGATGGAAAAGAAAATACAAATTTAAAACTGGCAGGTGCAACCAGGAGCGTTGGACAGGGGCCCTCACGGAAGGGGTTATTACATAGTTATAATTACATGCTTGTCACTAGGAATAACACTTCACAAGACTCCATTTTACATCAGTAAAAATGAGAAATGTTCTTTATTTGCCTGGAAGCGTGTGCCCTCCCATGTTAGCAATCCCCCTATCAAAAGGAAAAGTGGTTTGATCTTGTAGCGGAGAGAGGGAATGAAAACTGCAAGAGGGCAGACAACTTCTAGCTAACTTCTAGTTTTTAGAAGAATGGTAAGCATAAGCATTGCGAAAGAAGCATTCTGATCCCTTTGCCTCAGTGTAGTAGTGTCAAAAATACCCGTAAAAAAGTGGATACTTAAATTGTAAATATGTGATATTACTAGTTTTTCTTAATTAGATCCCCACTGATAGGCAGCTGCATTCACACAGCACTGTTTGTTATGGACAGCTTTAGTGATGAGAGGGAGTACACTTTCTGTATATATCCCATTAACTATTATAATAAAAGTTGTGTTTTTCATGCTACTAACACACTACACGCTGCACAGTTTCA
Source organism: Schizothorax lantsangensis (assembly GCA_027422415.1). NCBI lineage: Eukaryota > Metazoa > Chordata > Actinopteri > Cypriniformes > Cyprinidae > Schizothorax > Schizothorax lantsangensis. The sequence continues at coordinate 3,297,199 of CM049839.1, read as the reverse complement.
GGAGTGACAACCGCATACGTCAATGCAAGAGTGAATCCGCTAAATTATCGTTCCGTACTGAAGTCTCTCCTGAAGTTGAAATTATTGACAGTAATAATCATAGCAACAGACAAAAGAAGCATGTATGCAATGTTTTTTTGTTATTCGTTTTATTACTGATTTGACGTGATATTTTTAAACAATGATTGCTTAATTTAAAATATTTGAACATTCTAATGTTTTAATACATAATTTACTTGTTAATATAAGTTGTGAATCATGAAAATAAAGCAGTGTTTTTGTTGCGGTGAGGGGCCCACCCCTTGGTTCTGTGACCGGGGCCCAACCTTTGGTGCTACGCCCCTAGGTGCAACACTCACAAGATGGAAACAACATGCCGTATGACAGATAAAGACTGGGGAAACTGTCTTATGAACCACTTCTATGGCACCATTATGATTTTTTTGTTTGTTTGTTTGTTATTCCGGAGCTTGTCAGCTTCAGTTCTCATTCACTTCAAAAAGTCACCCTTGGTGTTTCACTGAAATGCATACAGGTTAGAACAACATGGAATAATGACAGAATTCAAGTACAAATTTAATGCCACTGAATTTGACTACCAAAGGGAATACAACCCTTAATGTAGTTTAGGATGACTGTCCCTCAGTTTTCTATTAAGATGCCAGCTGACAGACCGATCCAGTTTGGTGGATTTGCTATTGCTGTTGCTATTTACAAGTAAGCTCATCAACATGGAATTTATACCTTGACTTGCTTTAGACAAAAGTGTCCTCCAGAGAGATAAATGTACAACCCCAAATCAGAAAAAGTTGGGACAGTATGGAAAACGCAAATAAAAAAAGAAAGTAGTGATTTCTAAATTTACTTTGACTTGTATTTCATTGCAGACAATATGAACACAAAATATTTCATGTTTTGTCTGGTCAACTTCATGTCATTTGTAAATATACATCCTTTCCTGTCATTCAGACCTGCAACACATTCCAAAAAAAGTTGGGACAGGAGCAATTTAGGGCTAGTAATGAGGTAAATTGGTTAAATAATGATGTGATTTGAAACAGGTGATGTCAACAGGTGATTGTAATTATGATTTGGTACAAAAGCAGCATCCAAGAAAGGTTTAGTCCTTTAGGAGCAAAGATGGGCCGAGGATCGCCAGTTTGCCAACAAATACGTGAGAAAATTATTGAAATGTTTAAAAACAATGTTCCTCAAAGAAAGATGGGAAGAGATTTGGATATTTCACATTCAACAGTGCATAACATAATTAAAAGATTCAAGGAACCTGGAGGAATTTCAGTGCCTATAGGACTTCTCTGGGCTCGGAGGCATCTGGGATGGACCATCACACAGTGGAAACGTGTACTGTGGTCAGATGAATCAGTATTTCAGGTATTTTTTGGGAGGAATGGACGCCGTGTGCTCCGGACCAAAGAAGAAAAGGATCATCCAGACTGTTACCAGCAACAAGTCCAAAAGCCAGGGTCTGTCATGGTATGGGGTTGTGTCAGTGCCCTTGGCAAAGGTAACTTGCACTTCTGTGATGGCACCATTAATGCTGAAAAGTACATAGAGATTTTGGAGCACAATATGCTGCCTTCAAGAAGACATCTTTTCCAGGGACGTCCATGCATATTTCAACAAGACAATGCAAAACCACATTCTGCACACATTACAAAGTCCTGGCTGCGGAGGAAGAGGGTACGGGTACTTGACTGGCCTACCTGCAGTCCCGACCTGTCTCCAATAGAGAACGTGTGGCACATTTTGAAGCGCAAAATGCGACAACGAAGACCCCGTACTGTTGCCCACCTTAAGACTTGTTTGCAGGAAGAATGGGACAAAATTACACCTGAAACACTTCATCACTTGGTGTCTTCAGTCCCTAAACGTCTTTTAAGTGTTGTGAAAAGGAATGGCAACATAACAAAGTGGTAAATGCTTTACTGTCCCAACTTTTTTTGGAATGTGTTGCAGGTCTGAATGACAGGAAAGGATGTATATTTACAAATGACATGAAGTTGACCAGACAAAACATGAAATATTTTGTGTTCATATTGTCTGCAATGAAATACAAGTCAAAGTAAATTTAGAAATCTCTACTTTCTTTTTTTATTTGCGTTTTCCATACTGTCCCAACTTTTTCTGATTTGGGGTTGTACTATTTCAATAGCACTGACAATTTAATCACTAAACTGAAGTTGTTCAGTTATCATTATTGTAATGATGCAAGTTTGCATTATTGCAAGTTATCATTATTGTCAGTGAAAATTAGTTCACTGTTTTTTTTTTTTTTGTAAACATTTCTCCAGCTCCAGTCGGGAGAAAAAATGGGAGGAGAAACCGGATCATGTGACTGAGGTAAAGTTGAACTAATGTGTCTCTCCCAGGAACAACATTCATTCAAACATCCTGAAATGAATGCAGATCCATTCACAAATTGCCTGAAATTAACATGAGGGATTTCTACAAGAGTCTGTCATTTTTACTGGGTGAGTAAAACATACAATCTCTCTAATACTGCACTTTAGTGATCTTAAGTCTGTTTTTAGCTCTATCTTACAGACAGAAATACTTAACAGAAGACCCTAAAACATAATTGAATGTGTTGTTCTTGGTTAATGTTATCTAAATACCCCTAAACGTTATACTTTCATTTGAGGAGCTAAATTGTGTGAGATATTAATACCTGATAAAATAATACTAAATTTTACCCAACTGGCTTTTTTAAGTATAAATCTAGGTTTACATTAAAAATCCATTTAATTTGCCAAATACTAAGCATGTTCTGTGTTTTTTTTTTTTCCATTTTAAGGCTTTTTCTCAGTTCAAACAAAAGCAGGAAGAGAAGGTGAGATTTGGTTAATTAAACATGATTACATCTTTTGTTAGTGAGTTTGTGCTGCTGTGAAACATTTTCTGGGCTCTACATATGACTGATGCCAGTTTGGCATAAGACGTAAAAAATCATGCAGATTAAGTCCTTCAAATGTTGCTTGATAACCATCCATAAGTAATTATGCAATACTGAAGATAAACTCACCTAACAACATCTCAATGACTCAAGATCCTTGACTGTGAATTTATTTTAGAAACTATAGAAATCTGTGAGAGAGCAGCAACAAGCAGCAGTCAACAAAATTAAAAGAGGTCCAAACAATGCATAAATGTATTAAAAAAAAAAAACGGTTAACAATAAAAATACAGTTAATATTTCCCACTTATTTCCAAGCATATGTCTCATATACAATACATTTCAAAAGTTTAGTCTTAGTAAGATGAATTAAATGTAATTTTATTAATCAACAAGCATGTCTAATTAATTAAAATCATGAAACTTAAACAATGTAACATCAATTTATTAAAAGTTTAACAAAAATTACATGTTTAGGGCCCAATGAAATGTTAAATGTTTTATGTTTTATCTTTTTATTTTATTTTATATAACCTTATATTTTATTGGCACCAAATTCTGTTTTAACATGTCTAATTATTTGAAAGCATAAAAACACGTTTAATTTATTCTTACAACAGCCTTATGTTTTTCTTTTTTTTCCTCAGAAATTCTGTGTTGTGAATTTACATTTAAGGCATAACACATTAATTAAATGTATCTTTTAAAGCTGCAGTCCATAACTTTTTTTGGGTTAAAAATGATCCGAAATCAATATTTGAACAAGTACATAACCAGCCAGTGTTCAAAACTATCGCCTTACTTTAGCCCGATTCACAACGGTTAGATTATAATAATATTTTCTAATTTGAGTGGTACGGGTAGGTTTTCACAGGAGATTCGAGCATGACACTGTCTCATTACGTCACGTCTGTAAACATGAAGTTTTCCCGGCTAGTAGACTATATCACATGTGAGGATCCTGCAGGTGACGGCTCATTTATAGCCTTTTCTCACAGCAGCTAGAATAATTAAATCTATCATTTTTATGGCGGATTGTAATCCAGAAAGGATAATGTGTTTATGAAACACATGTGAATGAAATTAAATTATATTCCAGTTTTAAATTTGCTTCTGATTACAGATAGCCTGGGATTACACAAGTATTTTATTTTAAAGAAAACCAGTTCGAAGGGAGCATAGTTTGCTTTTTGGGTTAAAATAATTTCTTAATATGAAATTCAAATGGCATGACAATTAGATTAAACTGTACAGAAATTGAAATCTACATGCTAATACACACTATACTCATAGTCACGCAATGTTGATGTTGTTAACATTAATAATTTGAGAGTAAAGTATAACAATAATAATAATTTGCACGGTTTGATGTGATATGAGCTAACCGATCGTTAGATTTAATCACCGTTGGTAGTGCGATTTATTGTAATTATTTTTTCCTCAGTTGGTCAGAACAAACGTGGCAGACTTGTTACTTGTTCAGATGACAATATACAATATATAAAAGACGTAGGCTAGAATCTGTGATTGTGAAGTACAGTAAATATCCACACCGGTGCAGTGACTGACAGCTACACATTCACCTCTGTAACTACTCGCTGGTCATTAAACAGTCCACACTTCCAAAATACAGATGTCCATATGTTTTATTTTTCTGATATGGAACACTGTGAAAACTACATACAAACAGAAACAAAGAAAATATTTTTTTACACAACAATTCGAAGGACAACAACGCAAATAAAGAAATATACAAACATTAACACTTTTACCATGTTGGCCTGGTAACCAGCTGTAGAATGGTAAGGAGCTCTCACATGTGTCTCTGAATTCACATCTCACCATTCAGTTTGTGCCTATACTTCCAGGTTAAATTAATCAGGAAGGGTCACGTGACATTAATTTTAGTCAAACTGGGAGTACAACTAAAATAAAATACAATACAATTCAATACCAACAAAATTATGAAATTGATACATACACAGAAATATGCACTTAAATCGTGAAATCATGAAAATACAAACAATTTAAACATTAATCCTTAAAATCACAAAAACGTCATTCATAACCCATAACTGACCTATCAGCGTCAGCTACAACCTCAAAACATTAGATTCATCCACACTGGAGACGTGCCAGAGCACATCCCAAGCAAGGAAGATAATTCTGCAAGCAGCTGCAATTCCAGGTTTTCAAACGGAGATGGTGACAAAGAGGCAAAACTTACGGACTGCAGCTTTAATTAATGAAAATTAAACACATTTTATTTTGTGTAAAATAAAGGGAATTTAATATTACAATTAAAACATTGAAGAAATATTGCATGATTATTTATTAAAAATAAGGTTTTAATCATTTTAATAGTAGTAGTAGTAACCTATTACATACATTCTACTGAAAAATAGTAATGTATTTCTGCCACGCCTTCAAGTTAAACCGAACTTTTATTTTGACGGGTTGCCGTGAATACCTTTACATTTCTGTGTGTATATGATATGAGGATAGTTTTACTTAAATGAAACGGTCAAATGCTCATCTCAGAGCAGTTCTGGAGATGTTGTTCATGTATTTATGTCCTCATTAGTGAGACATATCACTGCAAGTATCGTGTGCTTCAGTACGAGTAGTAAACAAAACCGCGAGTCTGCGCCATTAATACAAAGATATGCAGAATTCATATTTAAATAGTCGTTTTGCGGCTTAATATTTACAAATACTAGTGGGAGTGGGAGTGTGCTCACTTGTGTGTGCATCTGCCCCCGTAATATAATGGCAGGGAAAACACTGTTATTACATGTAAAATTCCAATCAAAATAGAAATAAATAATTGTAATTGTACTTAAGGTTTTTCCTTTAAACATATTCCAGTAAACATAGCAACATGGGGAACAGCCGCTCAGTCGACATTACATAACAGCTGGTGGCCTGCCCAAAACGCTCTGGATGGGTCGAGCTCCACCTGTACTCATACTACGACACAAACCGACCCGTGGTGGAAGCTGGATCTGAAGAAGACGTACAGTGTGAACAGAGTGACCATCACTAACAGACCTGACTGCTGTGAAAGCAGGATAAACGGGGCAGAGATTCGGATTGGAAACCATTCTTCAGATGTTTTCAGCAACCCAGTGTGAGTCTCTCTGACATTCTTTAATAGCTACAGATTCTGGCCAGTTGGTCAGTAGGTAGGCCTATATTCACTATTTGCAGGTGTTTAGACTATGTTAGGGTAGAGCGGGGGAAAGCGTGTATTTTTTTTTTTCTTCTGTGGAACAAAATTTGAATGTGTCCAGAATAGTTTTAGTGACGACATCTATAGAAAAGACAAAGTATGAAAAATGTCCAGAGTTTATGTTATTAGATTTTTAACAAATGTAATTTAATTAAATTGAATTAGTAAGGGGGCGTTTTGCCCACAGGTGGGGTAAAATGCCCTCCAGTCTGACAAAACTATTTGCTTTACACATTTAAAGCAAAATCAGAGTGCTGGCAGTTTTAGGTTAAAATTAAAAAGAATACAATCAATAACAACAAAATTTATAATAGCTTATTTGAAAAATATTGTTCGCTGGTGCTAACTGGCTAGCTAACTAGCTATCTGATGTTAACTTGAGGTCATTTTTAAATATACAATCCAAATATTTTTATACAGCCAATAGTTGGAATACTTTAGATGGGAAAAACAAAGGATTTGATGTTCAGAACAGAGTAACTACAGTAAATAAGCCTGAAAATATATATTCTGAATATATATTGTGTGTGTGTTTCTTAACACAAACTCCCTACAGGTCTCCTTACTATTCTTATATCATAACTGTGATGTTCTACAAAACACTTTTTTTCTTACTGCTGATAATTAGATAATGTACGGTGAAATCCATTTTATCTCAGGTACATCACCAGTGTAAGCTTCATGGTGAATATTTCTACATCACTCTTGTCAATATAGTCCATAGTTACAACATAAATTAATCTTGACTTTATCTAGTGGTTATTTGAGAAAAAACTGTATTTACCCCAAGGGGGGCGTTTTCCCCCACTCTACCCTAATATTGGTACAAGACCACAAAATAAAATAAAAAGTCTACAGAAAGCAGCACGAGTTCACTGGATTTGCCTTTCAAAAATTTCAAAAAAAGGAATTCAAAATCACCTTATCCAAATCTATAAGAAGCAAAACAATACATTGTCATATAAATAATCCAAAACATTATTAATTTCAACACGAACATCACTGCAAATAAATTAAGGATTTGTCTGACTGATTCAAACTCGTCATAAGACTCATTTGTTCCTAAATCGGACTACATTTAGGCTGTGATTTTAAACTTAAAAGAAGCGGGACATAAGTGTTTGTGTTGTGTTTATTGTTTTGCAACCAGCGTGCGAGCACAACACTATACAAATGCATTCATGCTGTTATTTTGTGGTACATGGTCATTTTATTATATCACTACGGTGGCCAAGAGAGCTCAACGCGCTGCAACTTCAGAAAACACATGCAAATAGAAAAAGAACCAGCAAATCAAGAAAACATCTTGCTGCAAATGCTCACAATACAAACAAATAAAGAAACACACTGCAAATGCTCACAACACAACCAAATAAAGAATTTTATTTGCAATTGTATTTTATTAGTTTCTTTATTTGATTGTGTTGTGTGCATTTGCAGCGCTTGTGTTTTCAAATTGATGAAGTTGTTTTCTTAATTTGCAGGTGTTTTTTTTTCTATTTGCAGTGCGTTTAGCTCTCTCAGCCACTGTATATCACACTCAATACAGAAACACTGGTTTACAGATCAGATGGTTGACGTTATTGACTTTTTAAAATGGCACAGAGACAATTCCCTCAGAGCACGAGACCGTGCCTCCACTGATCACAGAATGAATTACCGCCACCTACAATCAAATACAACACTAAACATTGTTCCAGAATAAAGAAAATACTTGCATTACTACATTCCCTGGGTTCTATTACATAGAAAAAAAAAATCCTGTATTGATCAAACACTGAGGAAAATGTAGGTCAAGTGTGACATATAAAACAGCAACATTTTATTTTCTATGTGTAATGTTTCATTTGTGTGACAAATAATTAATTATATTTTAGCTCGGCTGCAACAGAAAAAAAAATATAGTCCAAAACATCATTATAATATTATAAAATACATTCAGGGATAATACTGATAATGAGCAACAAAAACACAGGAGCGACTCACTTTTTCATCTTTCTCCAGATGTGCTGTAGTTTCTACTATTCCAGCAGGAGCTACCTACAGCTACTCGTGTCGTGGGATGGAGGGACGTTATGTTACTGTGAATATTCCTGGAACCTCAAAGACTCTTACTCTCTGTGAAGTGGGAGTCTATGTGATTTTTACAGGTAATTCAGAGCTACTTAACAACTTGGTCTAAAGCCTTTCCAGGAGAATTTGACTATTTTTTATAAAGCTATTCTTATTTCATTACAGTAGTTTTTAATATAATTCGCTCTAGTCGAGATCAGGTCGAATGGCTTAACATAATACTCAGACAGTGTTCACATATTATTATGAATGGGAGAAAGCAAAATGCACTATTTGGCAGAAGTCATCCTGCCTTCAAAATAAAATGGGTGCCACGGGAAGGCCTAAGGTGACCTGGCCTGGCCATCTGGGTCACTGTACCCCCTCACCTCTGGAGTTGGTGCTCTGATTTTAGTCTGAGAGGCAGGCCCTGGGAAGATCTCCCACTCAGAAGTATGAGATGGGGAGTGAGTGTGTGGGGGCTGTTAAATACATGGATTAAAAAGCTAAATGTTTTTATTTCAGTTCGTCCCTTTTTCTCAGTGAGCACTGGTCCACATCAGTATTTATTTTTTTCTGCCACTTTAGTTAGTAATTTTTGCTTATTATGATTTTTTTCCCATTGATATTGGAACGCATGTGGAGTACAACGCCTTATAATAAATAATAGCTTCAAATACATTGTGAATATGGAAACATTTGGATTTGTGCCGAATGGAGAGAGCAGTGTTGGGTGTAACGCGTTACTGTAACGCGTTACTGTAATTAAATTACTTATCCACTGAAAAAGTAAAGTAAGGGATTACTGTTCATTTTTAGGTAATTTAATTACAGTTACTTATAAAGTACTTGCATTACAAACAGTAAATAATTTCAACAGTTCTAAAATTAATATTGAATTTGAAATGTAAATGTACCGTCTAAAGATCAAATTGAATGCAGCGGCTTTAACCCTCCGCGCGCCAGCTCCTTCACTTTCAGATATTCCTGATTCACAGAGAAACCTTAAATACTCAGATACATATAAGACTAAAATCAATAGAATCTAAAAAGCTTGAATTTTACTTTTAAATGAACGAATTCAAATCAAAAACTAATATTTCTGATTATGTAATCCCTATGAAAGTATAGCTAGACCAGTCTTCCCGTATCTGAAAGCTAGACGTTTCTACTTTTAAATTAACGAATTCAAATCGAAAATGAATATTATCTGATTATGTAATCCGTTTGAAACTAAAGCGAGGTACAGTCTTTCCTGTATCTGAAAGCCTGAAGTGTCTATTTTAAAATGAACGAATTAAAATCGAAAACGAATATTATCTGATTAAGTAATCCGTATGAAACTAAAGCGAGGTACAATCTTTCCTGTACCTGAAAGCCTGAAGTGTCTACGTTTAAATTAACAAATTAAAATTGAAAACGAATATTATTTGATTATGTAATCCATATAAAACTGAGGTACAGTCTTTCCCGTATCCATACCTGTAAACCCTCCCGTTTTTCCCGGGATTCTCCCGTATTTTACCATTCTATCCCGCTGTCATCCCGTTTAAATATTTTCCCGTATTTTTAATCTTGCTATAAAAAAAAAATCCCACTGGGCGTATTTTATATGTTTGCTACATTCACCTCCGGTAAAACTCCCGTAATTTGTATGGCCCAAACCTCATTATATGAATAATCAAGTCAATATATTCCAAGGTTGTCCAGTTACAGATCTTGTATGAAAAGCATCCTTCTCACACAATCGACACATACAAATTCCCTCAACTTGGCAACTTTACAACCCAGTGATGCTGTTGATATCTGCGCACTGTGCGCAGTAGTGATGCGCGGATGGCGGTTATAGGCGCTGTGGATAATCCGCGGGTCGGGTAATAAAAAAATTCATTCTGATTATTTGCGGGTGGGTCGCAGGTGGATAAGATAAATCATTAATGATGCAAATATTAACTACATTTTCTAAAATACGAACGTGTTTTAAATATATATTTTTTCATCAGGCATACGATTTTGTTTGTGTGTGTGTGTGTGTGTGAGCGCTGCAAGTTTCAAAGTCAGGTGCAGCGCTGCTTTGTTTACTCCGCCCCCTTCCCCCATAGACACGCACCCAAATCATTTCTGTAATTTATTCTTACCTAGTTAACATGTTATTTTTACATAAATCTGTACGGATTTTACTAGTTCACTACTTTATTCACTAAAAAATAAATAATTTGTGATCAATGATTTAATAACCACAAACAACCTGGATTGTATGTTTCTAAATGAAACATGGCTTGAAGACAGCTGCAGTGCAACAGTCCTAAATGAAACAGCCCCTCCTAACTTTAATTTTATAAGTGTCTGCAGGACTGTTAGGAGAGGTGGAGGTGTAGCTGCTCTATTTAAAGATGTTTATCAATGCAAGCAAGTGTCATTTGGTCAGTACTTGTCTTTTGAATATCTAGGTATTGTGCTGAAAGGTGCCCCACGCATTCTGTTTATCATCATTTACAGGCCTCCAAAATACTCTCTAGCCTTTGTTGAAGAGTTCACAGAACTGTTATCAATGATTTCCTCAGAGTTTGACTGTTTTGCTATTGCAGGGGATTTTAATATTCATATAGATAATGCTGAAATCAAAACTACAAAAGAAATTATAACTGTTTTAAACACTTTTGACCTGATTCAGCATGTGCATGGACCCACACACAATCGTGGACACACTCTAGATTTACTCATCAGTAGAGGTCTAAACATTTCATCCATTGTTATTAAGGATGTAGCACTGTCTGATCACTTCTGTATTTTCTTTGATATACTGATCTCTGTCACCACTGAATCTAGATCTGTCTCTGTCAGAAAGAGATGCATTAATGAGAACACTAGTGTGCTATTTATGGAGGCTATATCTTCAACACCAAGCATTTCTGCAGACTCTGTTGATCTTCTCCTGGATTCATTTAACTCAAAAGTTAAGAATGTTATTGATGATATAGCTCCGATAAAGGTCAGCAAGAAGACAGGCAGACAAAAATCATTTTGGAGAAAATCAACAGCAGTTCAGAGTATGAAAAGGCAATGCAGAAAAGCTGAGCGGATGTGGCGGAAGACGAAACTTGAAATTCACTATAGCATCTATAAAGACAGCCTTCATGCTTTCAATGTGGAACTAGCCACAGCTAGACAGACCTTCTTCTCAAACCTTATAAACAGTAACTTAAACAACACTCATACTCTTTTTGGTACTGTTGAGAGACTGACAAACCCCCCAAGTCAGATTCCTAGTGAAATGCTCTCCGACAGCAAATGCAATGAGTTTGCTTCCTTCTTTTCAGAGAAGATCAGTAATATCAGAAAGGAGATTGGCACATCTTCCTGTAATACAGAGGTCACACAGATTCGACCACAATCTCAAAAAGAAGTGACTATGTCTGATTTTGAAACAATTGATAGCAAAATTTTGGAAGAAATAGTACAGCATCTTAAATCGTCAACCTGCTATCTCGACACACTTCCTACATCTTTTTTCAAACGTGTGCTTAACTGTTTGGAAGTAGATCTCTTAGAAGTGGTGAACACCTCACTTCTTTCTGGGACTTTTCCAAACTCCCTGAAAACTGCAGTTGTTAAGCCCCTTCTGAAAAAGCGCAATCTTGATAGCACCATGTTGAGCAACTATAGACCAATATCAAATCTTCCTTTCATAGGTAAGATTATTGAAAAGATAGTTTTTAATCAGCTGAACAACTACTTAAACTCAAATGAATACCTGGATAATTTTCAATCTGGTTTCCGTGTGCATCACAGCACAGAGACAGCACTCATTAAGATAATAAATGATATTCGCTTTAATTCTGATTCTGGCAAAATATCAGTGCTGGTACTGCTAGATCTTAGTGCTGCGTTTGACACTGCCGATCATAACATACTTCTAGAGAGACTGGAAAACTGGGTCGGGCTTTCTGGGTTGGCACTCAAATGGTTCAGGTCATACTTAGAAGGGAGAGGTTATTATGTGAGTATAGGAGAGCATAAGTCTAAGTGGACGTCCATGACATGCGGAGTCCCACAAGGCACAATTCTTGCACCACTCTTGTTTAGCCTGTATATGCTCCCACTAAGTCAGATAATGAGGAAGAACCAAATTGCCTATCACAGCTATGCTGATGATACCCAGATCTACCTGGCCTTATCTCCAAATGACTATAGCCCCATTGACTCCCTTTGCCAATGCATTGAGGAAATTAACAGTTGGATGTGCCAAAACTTTCTTCAGCTAAACAAGGAGAAAACTGAAGTCATTGCATTTGGAAACAAAGATGAAGTTCTCAAGGTGAATGCATACCTTGACTCTAGGGGTCAAACAACTAAAAATCAAGTCAGAAATCTTGGGGTGATTCTGGAGACAGACCTTAGTTTTAGTAGTCATGTCAAAGCAGTAACTAAATCAGCATACTATCATCTCAAAAACATTGCAAGAATTAGATGTTTTGTTTCCAGTCACGACTTGGAGAAACTTGTTCATGCCTTTATCACCAGCAGGGTGGATTATTGTAATGGTCTCCTCACCGGCCTTCCAAAGAAGACCATTAGACAGCTGCAGCTCATCCAGAACGCTGCTGCCAGGATTCTGACTAGAACCAGAAAATCTGAGCATATCACACCAGTCCTCAGGTCCTTACACTGGCTTCCAGTTACAGTTTAGGATTGATTTTAAAGTACTTTTACTCGTTTATAAGTCACTCAATGGCCTAGGACCTAAATACATTGCAGATATGCTCACTGAATATAAACCTAACAGACCACTCAGATCATTAGGATCGAGTCAGTTAGAAATACCAAGGGTTCACACAAAACAAGGGGAGTCCGCTTTTAGCTATTATGCCGCCCGCAGTTGGAACCAGCTTCCAGAAGAGATCAGATGTGCTAAAACATTAGGCACATTTAAATCCAGACTGAAAACTCATCTGTTTAGCTGTGCATTTGTTGAATGAACACTGTGCTACGTCCGAACTGACTGCACTGTATTTTATGTATAATCATTTTCTATTTAACCGTTTTAAATTTCATTTTAAATCAATTTCTATAACATTTTAAAATTCCTTGTTTTTATTATTTTTAATTCCTTGTTTTTATTGCTGTGAATGACTATTTTACTTTCTTTTATGTAAAGCACTTTGAATTACCACTGTGTATGAAATGTGCTATATAAATAAACTTGCCTTGCCTTGCCTTGCCTTGCCTAGTTGGGCTTTTACTGAACATCTTGCCAAACTGAAATGTATTGTTTAACTTTTAAGCTTTTTTGTTCTGTTTGCTAACCAAAGAAGGTAAAAAAAATATTAAAAAATGTTTAAGTATTACAGTTGTTTTAAAGCTAAAAGGCTAAACTATTCTATGGTTGACTCAAATTGAAAGAATACATAGTTTAATTTCTATTAAGGTTTATAGGGATTTTAAGATGTAGCCTAATTAGCAATTTGAATAATTAAGTTACTTTTTGAGTAACTAAGTTACTTTTCAGACAGAGTAATTAGTAAAGTAATTTAAATACAATATTGATGAAGTAATTAGTAACTGTAATTAATTACTTTTTGAAAGTAACTTACCCAACACTGGGAGAGAGGTAGGCTATGAGCCCAACTTTACTTATATTTTTGTCATTCTTGTTCTGTTCTGAATACGGTTAAATTTAAAGGATTGTTGTGGAGTGAGGAGAACTAAAAAGCCTGTGTTTATAATGTTGGTACAGCCGGCATTCAGAATGGAATAAAATGTGACTTATCGGTTTTATTTTTTCTCTCAAAAATTTACAATTTATGTTCTCTATCTGTCAGTCACTATGAGTTATGTCGTGACGGCATTAGGGTTTACTCGGGTTTGAGAAAATGTCAATGAAATTAGGCTAATGGATTTTGCATACTGAGCCACTCACAGGGCCATACATACACAGGGCCGTGCACAGACATTTTGAGGGGCAGTGGCCCAAACCAAAAAAAGGGGCACTAAGGAGGTGGGTGCTTGTTAATGCAAATTATCCAGTTGTTACAAATATACACTACCAGTCAAAGGTTTTGAAGATGTTTAATGTTTTTTTAAAGAAGCCTCTTCTGCTCACCAAGCCTGCATTTATTTGATCCAAAGTGCAAAGTACAGCAAACATTTTGAAATATTTTTTACTATTTCAAATAACTGGTTTCTATTTTAATTTTAAATTTTTAAAATGTAATTTATTCCGGTGATCAAAGCTACATTTTCAGCATCATTACTCTTCAGTGTCACATGATCCTTCAGAAATCATTCTAATATGCTGATTTGCTGCTCAAGAAACATTTATTATTATTATTATTATTATTATCAATATTTAAAACAGTTGAGTAGATTTTTTTCAGGATTCTTTGATGAATAGTAATATCCAAAGATCAGCATTTATACACTATAAACATTCAAAAGCTTGGAGTCAGCATATATATATATACTGTATATACTATATATGGGCGTTTCTTCAACTAGGGGCACTTTTAGCCTTGTGAAGTTGAATAAAAAAAACGTGTTCAAAAGTAACGTAACACAGTCTCATAAGTTTAAATAATTGATCTAGTTTCAAGGTCTGTAAGAGGACAAACTTAGATTACAAGAGAAATTGTTAATATTTTACATTTTTCCGACCTGCAATGAACAAATGTAATTTCCACCACATCTCAATATACAGCTGTTATTTAAATATAGAATAACTTATGCCACTCAAGAATTGTCTAAGATCATTTTTGTAACTAGTTTTACCAGTTTTTCCACAATGTACAATAATTATACATTTGTCAATGAGATAAATTAACTGCCCTAAGGACCAAATGCTGAACTGTACACCTGTCACACTCTGAAATGTAATATTGGTTTGGGTAAGAGCTTATTAGAAAATAAATAACTTGAATGTTTATATTAAGCAGAGCATGATCTCATAAATTGTGGATACATTTTTAATGTGTGATGAGAACTTTTTAAATATTTAAAAAAAATGTGTGGTGGTGGAAATGACAAGGTGTTGTGGAAATGACAATGAATTAACGTGAATGTAGAGAAACTGCAGAGATACAGTATTTATTAGAAAAAGTCTTAAACTTATCACACTCATTAAACTCAATTCACAAAGTCATTAAACATATCAATTGTACTTTGTAACCTTAAATGTCATTTCCACCACAGAGGCAGTTTGGTGGAAATTAAATTTCTGTAGTTTTTTGTGAAAAAATGGAAGATAGCTTCACTGATTAGCTTTGAATTGATACTTAGCATTTCATGTATGCAAACTACTCTTATTTAACTTTAAAATGTTTAGCTTTTTAAAAACACCCTTGAAGGTACAAGCATGTTTGGAAATGACGTAGAATAAGTGTATTAACTGATCAAGCAATATTTACCTTGATTTTTCTTCATATGTTGTTGATGAAAATTTTAATTCCCTCCATGTCCAACATGTGCTCTGATGTCACTGAACGTTTCCATAGAAACCACCTAAACAATCTTTCACACAAACTTTTTAAAGGGACAGTACAGTGCTGTGGTGGAAATGACACCAATATTGTGCGACGGCTATATTTTGTATAAAAAGTAATATTGATAGTGGTCTCACATTAAATACTATAATGTATTTTAATTATTTTACTAGTGCTTAATTCAGGTACATTAATAGTTACCAGATATGTCATATTTTTTAAACTGTATTTTCATTGTTGAAGTTTAAAAGTCTGGGTGTGTGACAAGGAGAAAACAGTGATTTTGACACTTATAAGGAGGTTGAAAACTATGAAAAAAATCATAATATAAAGGTAGTGAAAAAAATTAAGGTGGTTTTATTGTTAGTTTGACAAAGAAAGAGGAATTTGTCCAAAATTATATGTATTTTTAAAAATATGACCAAAGAACATAAAAGTGCCCATAGTTTAAGAATCACCCATGTATACTATATCTATCTATCTATCTATCTATCTATCTCTCTATATATATATATATAAATAAATTATATAAATTGATACTATTATTTAGCAAGGATGCTTTAAATTGATCAAAAGTGATGATAAAGGCTTCATAATGAATGAATTTATAATGTTACAAAATATTTCTGTTTCAGATAAATGCTGTTCTTCTGAACTTTCTATTCATCAAAGAAACCTGAAAACAGTTTTACTCAGCTGTTTCAACATAATAATAATAATAAATATTTTTGAGCAGCAAATAAGAATATTATAATGATTTCTGAAGGATCATGTGACTGAAGTAATTATACTAAAAATTTCAGCTTTGAAATCACAGGAATAAATTACATTTTAAAATACAGTATATTCAAATAGAATATTAAATAGATATAAATAGTAAAAAAAATATTTCAGAATGTTACTGTTTTTGCTGCACTTTGGATCAAATAAATGCAGGCTTGGTGAGCAGAAGAGACTTCTTTAAAAAAACATAAAAAATCTTACTGATCAAAAACGTTTGACTGGTAGTGTACAATTAAAAGTGAAGACAGCACTGTAATAATTATTATGTAATAATTTCAGACTTTATTGTAGATGTTTTGATAGAGTGGGCTCTCCCTCACTCTCTGAGCCTGCTTCTGCCTCATCTTCAATGGAAGTATAAGTATTAGACTTTTAATTTAATATTATACAGCACAAATCTATATTATATACTAATAAACAGCTCATTTAGAAAATGTTATATAATCTTTTTAACTAATTATAGGCCTTTTAATATGGTTTTAATAAAATATTAGAAATGTGTTAGATTACTAGTAACTAAGACAAGTGATTATAATGGGAAATATACTTAATAGCAAGAATTCAAGTGTGACAAACTGCTAAATATTCTATATACCTGCTGGTTTGCTGGAGAATCCATGTTTGCAATGTTGAACAGCCTTTAGCAGCCTTAATTTGCTCTTTCTCTCTTTCACTTTTTTTTGTGAAGGCATTGTTGTTTTTGTTTTGTTTTTTGTTTTGTTTTGTTTTTCTACAAAGTGTGTCAACAGCAAATTTGGTGTTAAGTATATTAGATCTGATCGGGTACAATAATTTGATTAGACATTCTAAGAACGTGGAAATTCTGTACAAGTTGTTATGACTTTTAGAAGACCAAGAGCAAATCATTACCGACAGAAATACAAAAACAAACTACCAAATTACTAATTCAGCAGATCAACCACTGACTGTAATGTGGATTGCAATGCATCTACCTGTTAATGCATCGACCTTCGGGAAGAACTGTGTCTCAGAGAGCGGCACACAGATTGTGAGTGATGCCGTGGAGCGGTGGGAAAACACAGAGCGGATTCACGGAATCAGTGGATCATTAGCGGAGCGGTAACTGGACGCTTTGAGCTGGGGTGATAGCGGGGGTGGGTTTGGTGAGAGGGGCACCTCAGCCGATGAGGGCAGAGGGGCAGTGGCTCTAGCCACCGGGCCACCCCCCTATGCACGGCCCTGTACATACAGGTATATAAGGTTGCAGCGTGCATCCACTCATGCAGATTTCTGCTTCGGAGCCGAGTGGTTGTATGCTGTTATACTCCACAAAGCCATCTGCTGTGTATCAGAGGGCTGTTCTAGGGCGTGATAGGGCGTGAACAGCGATGTCCCTTTTCAGCGATTCCCATGGGCACTTCTACTAAAAGAAAGAGCAATCGCTGATGGCTTGCATCTTTTTTAAAGATGCCGCTATGTCATCTTTGACGATAGTGGTCATCTTTTTTACCCCTCATAGAGCCACTTGATTGGCTCTATGACTCTCTCTCCTCTCCACCTGTAGCTGGTGTGTGGTGAGCGCACTGGCGCCGTTGTCCTGTGGCTGCCGTCGCATCATCCAAGTGGATGCTGCACACTGGTGGTGGTTGAGGAGAGACCCCCCACATGATTGTAAAGTGCTTTGGGTGTACAACAACACACAATAAAGCGCTATATAAATGCCTCATTCATTCATTCATTCATCTTTGACGATAGTGGCCCAGACAGAAGTGCTTTTATAGCTTCCTGGTCGCTACGTCACCCATTCCGTGATGTCTCGCCCATCCATTAGACTGATTACACACGTGATTCAGAGCGTGGTCACGCTGAAGGCATTCCCAAAGCATCTTGATGCAGCTCGAGTTCCTAAAGGGGAACTCTTAGTTCAAAACTCAAATGTTCTTACTAAAAGTAATTCAGCGCAGAATAAAGAGACCCGACATTTTTTTTATTGTCACAAGGAGTAACATCTCATTTCTGATTGTTTAGTGCTTAAACGTAAACATCAGCAAGGACAAGTAAAACCTGCTAATTTTGTGAAGGCTGTGTCTGAGACTGCTTTAGATAAAGATGACATTGATGCTGGGTTTAAACCTTTTTTGATGAAGGGGTTAATCTCCATAAATGGTTAACCTGAGGAGCAGAAGGAGATACAGATCTTGAGCGATACCGGAGCTATCCAGTCATTTGTAACCTCTGATGTTCTCCCCTTGTCAGAACAGATGTCTTGTGGGTCAAGTGTATTAGTTCAAGGCATTGACATTGGCATTGTAAAGGTACCGCTGCATCAGATACATTTACACTGTGACCTAGTTTCAGGTTGTGTTAAGGTGGGGGTACGTTCTTCCTTTCCTGTGACAGGTGTTGCATTATGGCTTGAAAAGGATGCATCATAGCATTGTCGTACTTGTCATGTATGTCAGGTCACGGGCAAAACAAATCAAAAGATTCCACCAGCTCCATTAATTCCAATTCCTGTCATTTGTGTACAGTTTGAACATATAATTTTGGATCGTGTCGGTCCTTTGCCTAAATCAAAGGAGGGTAATCAATTTTTGTTAACCATTATGTGTTCCGAAACTCGTTTCCCCAAAGCCGTCCCACTGAGAAAAATCACGGCACCTGTCATTATTAAAGCATTGATCAAATTATTTTCTACGTTCGGACTGCCAAAAGTTGTGCAGACCGATCAGGGAACTAGTTGAAAACTTTGAGCGCGTATCATCCTGAAAGTCAGGGTGCTATAAAACGTTTTCATCAAACGTTGAAGTCAATGTTAAGAAAGTATGGTCTGAGCTCTGGTAAAGAATGGGACGATGGAGTACCCCTAGTACTGTTTGTTGCTCGTGAAGCGACTCGAGAATCTATAGGTTTTAGTCCTGCAGATTTAGTTTTTGATCACACAGTACGAGGTTTATTTAAAGTATTGAAAGACGGGATGCTGAATGACAAAACACTGGCTCAGGAGAATGTACTGGATTATGTCAGCCGTTTCTGAGAACGACTGCCTAATGCATGTTTGTTTGCATGAAAATCGCTGACCACAGCTCAGGAAGGCATGAAGAAACTGTATGATAAGAAAGCTGTTGTACGGGAAATAAAACCTGGTGATGAAATGTTAGTACTTTTACCGGTACCTGGTTTGGCTTTGACTGCTTGTTTTTCTGGTCCATACAAAGTATCAAAGAAACTGAATGAGACCAATTTTGTGATTATATACGCCTGATCGAAAAAGAAAGTTTCGAACATGTCTTGTTAAAATGTTGAAGTTATATTATTCTAGGAAAGAATCTGAGGAAGTTTCGGAGGAAAAGTAAAAGCCTGTTGCTGCAGTTGTTACTGTGTCTGACTGTACTGCTGTGAATGGTGAGGTGGTGCTGCCCTCTCCTGGTGAAAGTCATCCTGATGATGGTGTTACACTTTATGATGAAACAGGGCATTATGACATTAATTCAATAATTCCCCATGCTGTTCAGTGATGTGCCGACCCAAACAAATGTATTGCAGCACAATATTCAAGTGACGTGTAACTCACCTATTAAGAACAAACATATTCCCAATACGACAACAGCTTTTAGAACAAGCATGTTCCAATAACAACCAGATAGCTCTGGGACAAGCATGTTCCAAACAATACAACTATAACTTAAGAACAAGCATTTTCCCAATACGGCTAGACAGAACAAGCGTGTCTGATACCAGAGCAGAATCAACGCTGAACTGACGGCTGCATCAGAAACTGGAAAATGCTGCCTTCGTAGGACACATTTAATCCAATGTTAGCTTCACTTCCAGATACTTTCATCTGGTCGATATTTAAAGGCAAAATAGATGTATCCTTCACTGCCTTGATACCCACAGACTGTGTGTTCTATTCCGTGATGGTTGAGCAAAATAAAGATGGCGTCTGAATTTATTTCTAGCGAGATCAGTATTAAGTAATTGAATCTTTGCTTAGTTGTCACCAAAGCTCGTTCTATTTTCTTGTAGATCATTGAACGGTTAAGCTGCCTTAGAAGGATGTCTGACATAGGCGGAAATCCCAGGGGGGTCGGGGGGGACAGGACCCCCCTATCTGAGGGTTGTCCCCCCTAAAAATATGATTAAAAACCACGCTGTGTATTGTAAATAACAATGTTTCATACTTTAAATAATTCTGTAAGTAGTAAAACAACGCAAACGGGGCAAAAATGCATTTTAAGTTTAGAAACATTTTGAGTCTCTCCCTCCCTTGCCTCACAGTGCTTTGGTCTAAATGCCTGCTTTCCTCTTTTACATCACCTCAGTGTTGCCAAGTCTGCGGTTTTCCCGTGGAATTGGGCTGCTTTATCACTGTTGCCGCAGGTTGTTTTTCAATTCCACAGGTTGAAGCACCCCCAATAACGTGATATTTAGCCCCTGGAATGCAAATTTTACCGGAGGAACCCCACCGAAAAACGTCTCGGGTTACGACTGTAACCCTTGTTCCCCGAGAGGAGAAGGAGACACTGCGTCGGTAACGACACTTTGGGGAATCCCCCTCAGCGTAGCACGTCTGAAGCATGAATGAAACCATTCCAATCCTGATTGGTGTTGCGTCATGACGTAACATGTGACGGCATACTCGGAAGATACAAAGGGACGCCGGCACATAACAGAGTCAGCTTTTGCGATGAAGCAAGCCGCTCCCAAGCATGGAGAGGTGTGGCAAAGAGACGCAGTGTCTCGTTCCCTTCTCGGGGAACAAGGGTTACAGTCGTAACCCGAGACGTTCCCCCTCGAGGGAACTCACACTGCGTCGGTAACGACACTTTGGGGAACGGATACCCACTATGCCACACCGAAACATGCCTGTCCTAGTGTGAAGCTGAACCAGGCACAACTTAGGACGAGAGCACTCGTGCACCAGGCGTGGAGGGAAGGTTCAGGCTATAAAACCTGATGAAGAATGCGGGGTGGACCACCCAGCCGCATCGCAGACCTCCTCCAATGAGAAGACTTCTGAATAAGATATTCAATGCTCTGACAGGGCAGAGCAGATGAAGCCTCTCTTCTTCCGCCGACACATGAGGCGGAGGATGGAAGGCCTGAAGAACCACTGGCCGTGCCACATTAAATGGCACCTTGGGCACATAGCCAGGCTTAGGGTGTAAAATGGCCTTAACTCCTCCAGGGGCAAACTCCAGGCAAGTCGGCGAGATAGCCAAGGCCTGGAGATCCCCCACTCTCTTGAGCGAAGTAATCGCTAGGAGGAAGACCATCTTAAACGTCAGGTTCTTTGCTGTAGCCAACTCGAGAGGTTCGAAGGGGGCAAGTGACAGCCCTTCAAGGACCACAGCTAGATCCCAAGTTGGGACTCTGGAACGAGTCGCAGGCCTCATCCTCCATGCACCACGGAGGAAACGCACGACCAGCTGGTGCCTCCCCAGAGGCCCAACATCTAAAGGAGCGTGGAAAGCCGCAATGGCAGCCACGTACACCCTTAGTGTGGACGGGGTAAGACCAGCAGAGAAGCGATCTTGGAGGAACTCCAGCACTGAAGCCACCTGGCAGTTAACTGGGTCCAACCCACGCTCTCTACACCATGTAGAAACACATTCCACTTCAGGCCATACAATCTCCCCGTGGAGGGAGCCCTGGAAAGGAGTATGGTCTCGATCACTCCAGCTGACAAGCCAGCCTCTAGGTACTGAGCCCCCTCAGGGGCCAGACCCACAGTTCCCACAGCTCTGGCATACATACATCGCTCTGAGAGACGACAGTTTCCCCTTGGATCACAGGAGGATCTGGTGCGCCAGTCTGCACAGAGGGCGCGACCTCAGACCCCCCTGATGGTTCAAATACGAGACTACTGACATATTGTCTGCTCGTATTAGGACATGGTGACCGCTGAGATCTGGGAGAAAGCTCCTCAGAGCCTTATAGACCGCTAGCATTTCCAGACAATTTATGTGCCGTGAGGAATGCTGGGCCTGCCACAGACCTCTCGCAAAGCGGCCGTCCATGACCGTGCCCCAACCCGTAAGGGATGAGTCTGTCTAAACGACTTTTCGGCGACATGACACTCCCAGTACTGGGCCTTGGGACAGAAACCAAGGTCTCTTCCATATGGACAGGGCACGAACACCAATCAGGATTGGAATGGTTTCATTCATGCTTCAGACGCGCTACGCTGAGGGGGATTCCCCAAAGTGTCGTTACCGACGCAGTGTGAGTTCCCTCGAGAAGGAACATGTATTTTACCCCACGGAATGTGATTTTTACCAGGGAACCCCTTGAAACGCGATTGGGCTAGTTTTGAGTAGCAATTTGGTGGGTTTTGTTGTGAAAACCTGGCAACCCTGCATAACCTACACACACATACATACACGCACACACACAACTCCAGTGAGTGAGAACAAATAGTTGTGGAACTCCAGTGGCCTAAATATAAGGCTGTCAAGGCTATTTTATTAACTTAAACATTGGATGGAGTGATTAATTTCTCTTTAGTACAGATGATGCCAATGTATTTTTCAATGAGTCCTCTATGTTAGCAATAATAATGTTACCTGCTTTATGGATAGTAATGTCTACAACGGACACGACCGTTGTCGCAGCGTGACCACAACATCTTGAAGTTGTCTAATTTTGCATGGTCTCCCTGCTACACTAATAGTAGTAAGGCTTTCCTCTGTGTATACTTATCCTTACAAGTACAATTTTAGCTGTATTATTTGTGTCCCCTTCAAAAATTGCTCTTGAGAAATTTTATGTTTATTGTTCCTCCCTACTGCTAAACGAAATTTACGCCCCTGGGCCCGTATTCACAAAACATCTTAAGGCTAAAAGTAGCTCCTAACTCGCAGATTTAGGAGAAAATCTTAAAAATAGTGGGCGTGTCAGTCCTAAATTTAGGACTCCTAAATTTTTGCTCTAAGAGTATTTCACAAAGTGTTTTAGAGCTAAAACTAGCTCCTAAATCTGTGAAACGTTAGGAGTAGTGAAGAGGACTCCTAAGTCACTAAGACCAACTCACAACTATCCTAAAATGACTGTTGCCGGCAATCTGCCTCAGAATATAAACATTTTAGAAACATTTGACGATAATGAGCTTTTAAAAAGGTATCGCCTTTAGGGTTTGGAGGTTATCCCAACTACAAATTTTCCTTTGATTATATCCTTTTCATTAACCAGTTGGGCAAGAAGTTACAGCTGTTCTTGCGTCCAGTTTGGTTTTCTTTTACGTTTGCATGTCTTACTATCAGCCACGATTATTCTACTCTGTTAATTAAAAGGTGGTTTATATGCATCCACTACGAGAAGCATACATGTAAGAGACTGACTATTAGCCAAGGGCGGTTCTAGACCCTATTTAGGTGGGCTTCAGCCCCCCTAATTGTCGTCTCAGCCCCCCTAAATCTATAATCAGCTATCTGAATGATCAGGCCAGTGCTGCTTCCTCAAGAAAGTTTATCATTCTCGCTCGTTTATTGACCTTAATGTGGTAATCACGCACTGTGACAGATCGTTAATGTGCGCTCACACATTTGAATGAAGCGCGCATGCACTGAGAGGCACTGCACGGACAGCACACCAGCATGGTCGCACAAAAGTGCGTTTCAATGGCACGAATTTCTGTTTCTATTTGGTGTGCTTATGATACGCACCTTCCCCACACCCCTATACCTAATCATTGTGTCTCATATGCACGCCAAAGTCAGCTTTTGCGTATAAATAGCACACCAAATAGAAACAGAAAATCGTGCCATTGAAACGCACTTGCATGAGACTGTCATTCTTTTTTGCGTCCTCTCGAGCAAATAAGCAAATACACAAAATATTATGTCACAATAACTGTCTTGAGTATCCAGTAAATGCAGTCGGTTACTCTTAAACATAAACCATTAAGAAAATATTGGATGTGTGTCAGTATGCATTTCTTATATTAGGCTAATAATGTTAATCAAACAACAAAAGAAAAACATGAGAATCACTCACTAAGTAACTTCTGTAACTTTAATAGGTAATTGTAATCCAGTTTTCATAAGCACAGAAAAATACTGTTTATTTAGGTAATTTGTATCATTGTATCTAAAGGTCTCTCTGAGGGCTAAGCCCCCCTAAAGATGAAATCCTAGAACCGCCCCTGCAAATTAGCTGAACATATATTTGTTTAATTAGTGACACTTGGCCTGCATGTTAAAATCTTTATTTGAATGTGGCAATTAACATTATTTTTAAACCTTTATTTGGATATGGCAACATAATATCGTACTCTACAATATTTCTATGAATGAATCTCTGACAGAGACCCCTCCCCTCTCCTATCAGCCAATCACTGTGTGCATATTTAGTAAGCATGCTGACGTCATCCATAGCGACAAGGTCAACCCCGCCCCCTTACTCTTAGCTTAAGACTTCTCTCTATTCCTTAGTAAAAGTTTGTCTCAGCAGCTTTGTGAATAGGTTTTATGAGAAAACTCTTAGCTAAAAACTTTTACTGCTATTTAGGAGAACTCTTAGTGGTAAGATAAAATGTTTTGTGAATACGGGCCCTGATGTCTGATACCAGTTTTATGAGTTACCTTCTTGAACAAACGCTGCCAGGGAGTCATTGGCTGATAGGCAGCAAGGCATTATGTCAGCAGCCTAGGTTTTCGGATGCAGACGACTTCAACTGAACAACGGAGCCGTGCCGCAGCAGAAATGATTCTGTTTGCACCATGGCCGTTATTTCCTGCTGCTTAAATCTGTGCTTTGAGTGCTATAAAAATAAAGGTGACTTGACTAGGTTAAAGGGGACAGAATTGATGCAAGCTTTACTAACGTGACCTGCCAGAACTAATGCTATGCTTGATTTTGGCTATACGGGGGTGCTCCTGTCTGAATTCAACTACCAGTTTTCTCCCAATAAGTTGATATACAGCCTATTATGATAATGCTGTAAATAAGAATGTGAAAAAGAGAAGCTTTTAATAAATATTTTTAACGTGAATAAATCCAACCATCCCTGTGACAGCTTTACTTTAGTAAGTGAAGCTTTAGTTTCACTTCCCGTAAAATCTTAAATCTTTAACAAGACTGAAATTGACACAGGCAGAATTCAATTCAATTAAATTCAAGTTTATTTGTATAGCGCTTTTTACGATACAATCGTTGCAAAGCGCTTTACAGAAAATTAAGTTTCTACAATATATTTATACATTGTAGAAACTTAATATATTAACTTATGGCAAAATTTGTAAAAGAACAGAAAGATTTTTTTTTTTCAATCAGTTAGGGTACAAAATTTCATAACATTTCAGCCGGTTCTAATTTGATTTTTGGATGCTGTGAACATAGGTGCCGAAAAACTCAATACTTTTATCTATTCACTATATTGGCGAAACAGATCTGGCAAACTATACAATGTATGTGTTTGCGCTCTGGAGAAAATGAAACGGTTTATTTTTGTCTGGTGCAAGCTTGCTAATCCTCTCATTAAAACAAAACTTTATGAGATTGCACGAAGAAGACGAGAGACAGCTTTTTAGTGATTTTAAATTGCGTGCTCTTTGTGTGCTTTCTAGGCTATATATAATTAATTCAGAATTTTTTATAAACCTTTTATTTTCCGGCCACATACACACTGCAAGGTTTCGGGAATGACATCCATATTTATGCGGGATTCACACTCGAAAGAGCAATGGACAGGACAAAAATATACGTGAAAATCCATGTGCATAGGTCTTCAACGAGCCCAAAAGAACCCATGTTACACCTCTCTTCATCTCATTGCACTGGCTACCAGTGGCAGCTCGCATCAAGTTCAAGACACTGATGCTTGCATACAGAACGACCACAGGCTCAGCACCCTCCTACTTCCACTCACTATTACGAATCTACATCCCCTCCAGAAGTCTGAGATCTGCTAGTGAGCGACGCCTTGTGGTACCATCACAGAGAGGCTCAAAATCACTCTCCAGAACATTGTCGTTCACCATTCCTGGATGGTGGAATAATCTTCCCACCCCTATCCGGAATGCTGGATCCCTGTCAATCTTCAAGCAAAAACTGAAAACTCATCTCACCGGTAGGTCTTTCAGGGTGGCCTGGGGAGGGGAGGTATCCAAAGCACATCAACTGGTCACTGGGGTTCCTCAGGGATCGGTTCTTGGACCCCTCCTCTTCTCCACATACACTACATCACTGGGACCCATCATACAGGCACATGGCTTCTCCTACCATTGCTACGCCGATGACACACAGCTCTATCTCTCTTTTCAACCAGATGATCCAACGGTAGCTGCACGGATCTCAGGCTGCCTGGCGGACATCTCGGCATGGATGAAAGAGCATCACCTACAGCTCAACCTGGCAAAGACTGAGCTTCTTGTCGTCCCTGCCACTCCGACTCTACAGCATGACTTCTCGATTCAGTTAGGCACATCAATAATTACCCCATCAACTTCAGTCAGAAATCTTGGTGTAATCTTTGATGACCAGCTGACCTTCAAAGAGCACATTGCAAAGACTGCTCGATCTTGCAGGTTTGCGCTACACAACATCAGAAAGATCAGGCCCTTTCTGACAGAGCATGCTGCACAACTTCTTGTCCAGGCCCTTGTCGTTTCTAGGCTGGACAACTGCAATGCTCTTCTGGCTGGACTTCCATCAAACACAATCAAACCTCTACAAATGATTCAGAATGCAGCGGCACGACTGGTCTTCAACGAGCCCAAAAGAACCCATGTTACACCTCTCTTCATCTCATTGCACTGGCTACCAGTGGCAGCTCGCATCAAGTTCAAGACACTGATGCTTGCATACAGAACGACCACAGGCTCAGCACCCTCCTACTTCCACTCACTATTACGAATCTACATCCCCTCCAGAAGTCTGAGATCTGCTAGTGAGCGACGCCTTGTGGTACCATCACAGAGAGGCTCAAAATCACTCTCCAGAACATTCTCGTTCACCATTCCTGGATGGTGGAATAATCTTCCCACCCCTATCCGGAATGCTGGATCCCTGTCAATCTTCAAGCAACAACTGAAAACTCATCTCTTTCGGCACTACTTGACTTCATCCTAAACTTGTTCTGAAAAAAAAAAAAAAAAAAAAAAAAAAAAAAACCTTTCCCTTTATCTTTCTCTCCTTTCCCTTGCTAGCTTGTACTTATTTGAACAATGACTGAGACTTGGTGTTACGAGCACTTCCTCTGTCTGATTGCCTCTTCAAGATGAATCGCTTTATGTATTCCCCAATTGTAAGTCGCTTTGGATAAAAGCGTCTGCCAAATGACTAAATGTAAATGTAAAATGTAAATGTGCACTAAAGCTAGAGCACACTTTCTAAAGCATCTTCAGTATTTAATTCTGGAACCGGGCCTGGATAAAACTAGCTGTGTTTGAGCAGCTTTCACAGCAGCTTATATTTATGCGATCACATGGAGTTTTATGTGGCAGTTTTTGTCTATGCTTCAAAGACAGAAAAATTTGAAGGATTTGTTCATTTCCTCCATGGAAATCTTTATACAGTTAGAGTAACCTTGCACACAGGCTGTGCTGCCCTCGGTATATGTACTGTATATAACTTGACAGCCAGGTAAACTCTTCCCTAACATCAAGACTCTGAAGACATAGACTCCTCGTCCACAGGTTTATTGACGTTGTGAGGAAAGGTGAAACTGAAACATACAAAATGCATAATCAACAGATATACTCAAATGAAATTAATTAAATCCCCTTTCTTCCTTTTACGGTCACAAGTTTCATGTATTTAACAAACATCTTTAAATGTAATGTATGTACTGTATGTAATACTACATCATCAGGCACTTTTCTGCATATGTTTTGGGAATGTCCTGTCGTCATCAGTCTATGGACACATGTAAACCTGGTTTTGTCATCATTACTGTAAATTGATTGGTCTGTTAACTCAAGTTTGTGTCTTCTTAATGATGATTCTGGTCTCTGTATTAGTTCAATGCAAACGAGAATGTTGTTTGCTGGTTTTACAGCTGCGAAGAAGACAATAATCCAGAACTGGTTTACACCACACATGTGTGGAAAAACATATTGGATCCGTAGCCTCCTGCAAATAGTGACGTGTGAATGTACAACGGTGCGAGTCGGTGGGGCCAGGCCTTCGACCATTGATGCTTGGCAGTGTTTCTTGGTGTATATACGTGATTGTATAAAGGAGTGACTTTTGTGTTTTTATTGTCCTTCCCTCTCTCCCTCCCTTTTGATTGGACCTTGAGATGTTCAGTATGTGTCTGTTATTTTGTTTTGTTATATTTTGGATGCTATGTTGTGTTATGTGAGAAAAAATAAATAAAAATGTTGATAACAAAAAAACATATGCTGATAACGGTATAGGCTATAGCTGTTTTCATTTATTTGCTTTATATTTCTCTTGTGGCCCGTACATAG
This sequence comes from Schizothorax lantsangensis, assembly GCA_027422415.1. Classification (NCBI taxonomy): domain Eukaryota; kingdom Metazoa; phylum Chordata; class Actinopteri; order Cypriniformes; family Cyprinidae; genus Schizothorax; species Schizothorax lantsangensis. Next base: position 3,268,363 of record CM049839.1, on the reverse strand, counting down.
TGAAACAAAAATAAGAAACATATTTTGTGTTAAACAGGTTGTTTTTGAAAGTCGGTGCTTGAAATAAAAGCTTTTTATTTCATTGATTTTTATTGATGACTGCAGTGTTAACATTTTAATTATAGGACTATAATTCATTGTAGGTTGCCTATAGCCTAATAGACTTGTTTTAAAAGACCTTTTTTTAAAAACATTTTAATTGAAGAGTAAATATAGCCTAATCTTATCCTCGCAGCGCGTCAGTTATGCGTTAATTATTGCGGGGCAAATTAATTGTACTTTTAATTTAATAATAAAAGTAACTTGGACCACATCACAGAGGACCTCTCCTGGACTAGCAACACTGCAGCACTAGCCAAGAAAGCACAACAGCGTCTCTACTTCCTCCGCAAACTAAGAAGAGCCAGAGCCCCAGCCCCCATCATGTGCAACTTCTACAGAGGCACCATCGAGAGCATTCTAACTAGCTGCATCACTGTGTGGTATGGCGCCTGAAACGCGTCCTGCCACAAGACCCTTCAACACATAGTGAGAGCAGCTGAGAAGATCGTTGGTGTCTCTCTCTCCCCTCCCTCCAGGATATTTACAGCACCCGTCTCACCCGCAAAGCCCTGTGCATTGCAGGTGATCCCACCCACCCGACACACAGCTTCTTCAGTCTGCTGCCATCAGGGAGGAGACTGCGGAGTCTCCAGGCGAGGACCAGCAGACTGAAGGACAGCTTCATTCATCAGGCTGTCAGGAAGCTCAACTCTCTCCCGTCTCTCCCCCCCCTCCTCTCTTTTACCCCATGCACCACTGAACTCTGACATTACGACCCCCCCCCCCCCCAGCTCCCCACATCCCCAGGACCTTCCACTCCCCCCCCCACCCACTTACAAACTGTGACCCGCACCAGTCACTTTGTGCAGCATTGGACTGATCACTACCTCATCCAGCATTGACTGCAAACTACCTCTTTCTGACAGTCTGATTAAAGACTGTTCTCTGAGCTCTTATCACTTTAACAGACTGATAAGCTCCTTGCACTACACATTATATCTGCACAGTTTTGTTTTTAACTGGTTTGCACTATCTGCCATGTGCCTATGCCACTTTATCTATCTCTTTTTTTCTACAATGTCCTCATTTGTATATCTGTATAGTTTGTATGTACATATGTTTAAACTATATTTATCTGTATTTGTACGTCTACTGTCAGTGTTTAATGTTAACTGTATGCACCAAGGGTCTGAGAGTTACGCAATTTCAATTATCTGTATGTATGTGCTGTACATGTGGCAGAATTGACAATAAAGCAGACTTGACTTAACTTGACTTGAACTTCATAATAATAATAGGCCTAATAAAAAATAAGAATGTAACAGGCCTACACTAATTGGAAATGCCAAATCCTCTTAAGATTGCCAATAATTGATGTTTTTGACAATATCTCTGGCTATCGTCGATACAAGATCATCTCTTTCGATGCACCCCAGCAAGGGGAGGTTATCACTGGGCAGACAGCACGTTGCCTGTTACGTCATTTGGGCTGCGTTGTTGAGCGCAGTGGCACTGATATTTCACACACTTTAAGCTTTTATTTTCCAAACGTAATAGGATTAGTCCAACGAATCGTTCGGTTTGTAATGCGAACATACATAACAGTTACAGTTTGCACACACACTAACATACATCGCGCTAATGTTGTTAGCGCTACTCTGACGATTTTATCAGTAGTTTAACAACTTAAAAACTACATGACTTCTCACAAGCAAGGTAACAACAACGGTTAAGTTTCACTATAACTAGAGGCATTGCTGCCGAACACTATTGAGAGACGCACAGACTCACAGAGGTAACGTTAATATCTCTCTCTCTTTCTCTCTCTCTCTCTCTCTCTCTCTCTCTCTCTCATAACTTGGTTATTAACTGTATTAACTGTATTAGTCTGCTATCAACGGCTCAAGCTTACGTTACTAGGTTTAAAATTACGTTTTGGAATTAGCAACGGAGGCGTTGGATGAGATGCGGAAGAAATAATCCTACTCACAATAGCGATAATAATCCTACTCATTCCTACTCAATAATAGTCAATTATTCCTTACATATACAGTATATATATATATATAATGTGTATATAATATACTCTGGTGCTGACCCTGAATACAATAGCCTATCAGCAATTGATCAGCAAGTCATCGTGTCACTGCAGCTGCCATTATTTGCCCGTTCAGGTAGACAGGACTTGGTCTTGGATGCCTGAAATAGCTGCTTAGAGGCACTACAAATATGGTTGCTGAGTGAAAATATATTCCTTGAAAAGGACTTTGTCAAGACTCTACCATTTTGGGCAGATCTGATCTGAGAAATGCATTCCTAGTCTGAAGAAAACCTAAAACACATTCAAAGAGTATAAAATAAGCTGACTAAAACCATTTCTTGACACTATGACATCTTACAGGTAATTTGGCAACAGGAAGAACCGTCACACAGTCATCAACCTTTGGCAACTGGTTTGCTGAACAGGCCATTGATTTCAATCCAGGTGTCGTACAACCGTGGTTATCATGTTCCTCAACCACTGCTCAGACTAACCCATGGTGGAGGGTGGATCTGCGTTATATTTACAGAATAAGTAGAGTTGTCATCACAAACAGACTGGACTGCTGTCCAGAGCTAATAGACGGAGCAGAGATTCACATTGGAAACTCTTTGGAGAACAACGGCAACAACAATCCCATGTGAGACCCTCTTTCTGTGGCTTAATATCCATAAAAATCACTGAAAACACATATGAAGAAAGACTAGAAGTCTAAATAATGGTTTCTCCGCCTCTCTTTAGATGTGCTGTGATTTCTAGCATTCCAGCTGGTGTTTCCTCCACTTACACATGTAGCGATATGGAGGGTCGATACGTGAATCTGGTCATTCCTGGAGATTCAAAGTATCTTACTCTGTGTGAGGTGGAGGTCTATGGAGAAGGTGAGATCAAACAAACAGATTTAGTGTTTTGGGAAACTATTATTGGCTTTATTTTTTAAATATAAATTATTGATTGAAAATGTTAAGTTCAAGAGATGCATGCTTTCAACAGTCAATAATTCACTACATAAAATGCATTTGTGTTTCACATTAAACCATGTCCATCCTTATTTAAAGTGAACCTGTATTTAATGTTATCTGGGTCTTTTTTGTTGTTTTTCATTGATTTTCCAGGATCATTACACAACTTCTCATTGCATCCATTTAATCTTTAGAGATGCATTTGCACTAAATTGCTGTAGATACTTTACTTTACTTTACTTTATTGTCTGTACAGAGGTCCTGGACAGAAATTCATATTTGACACTGGCATAAAAACATACAATAGACCGAAAACGTATACTATCTATAGAACACATGGAACACACATTATCCTCATAAAAAAAAACACACACAAAAAAAACCCGCATATGAATACAAGGCACAATATATGAGTATGAATGAATGAATGAATGAAGCATTTATATAGCGCTTTATTGTGTATTGTTGTACACCCAAAGCGCTTTACAATCATATGAGGGGGGTCTCTCTTCAACCACCACCAGTGTGCAGCATCCACTTGGATGATGCGACGGCAGCCACAGCACAACGGCGCCAGTGCGCTCACCACACACCAGCTACAGGTGGAGAGGAGAGAGAGTCATAGAGCCAATCAAGTGGATGGGGATTATTAGGAGGTCATGATTGACAAGGACCAGTGGAGGGAATTTGGCCAGGACACCGGGGTTACACCCCTACTCTTTACGATGAGTGTCATGGGATTTTTAATGACCACAGAGAGTCAGGACCTCGGTTTAACGTCTCATCCGAAAGACGGTGCTCTTTTGACAGTATAGTGTCCCCGTCACTATACTGGGGTGTTAGGACCCACACAGACCACAGGGAAAGCACCCCCTGCTGGCCTCACTAACACCTCTTCCAACAGCAACCTAGTTTTCCCATGAGGTCTCCCATCCAGGTACTGACCAGGCTCAACCCTGCTTAGCTTCAGTGGGCAACCGGTCTTGGGCTGCAGGGTGATATGGCTGTGGCATATGGTCAGAGTATTATGGTCAGAGTACACTGCAACTGCCTTCCTCTCCATAAATTGTTAAAACAGCTCTTGCATTGTACTCTGCCTCTGGCCGATGATTCTATTTGTCCTGTTAATTACTCGTGTTAGTTTTTTTTTTCTTTTCTTTCTGTTTCAATGTTAAACTGCCATACCACGAAACAATATTATATGTTAAAATACGTTCAATAATCTATCTATAAACAATGGTCAAAACCCTCCCATTGATACTTAGATTCCTTAGTTTCCTGAGTAGACCTAAACGCTGTCTTGCTTTCTTATGAATGTGGTCCGCATTTTCCTGAAATTAAAATGTGTCATCAATAACTGTGCCTAAATATTTAAAATTAGACATTTCACCTTTATGCCTTTTATAGTAACTTGTTTAAATTAAATACCAGCTGTAACTGCCTTATTTTGGTTCCCACAAAAAAAAGTTAATTTGTCTTATTAATGTTCAATTGTAGATGACTGTAATCAAACCACTGTACAAGACTTTTAATATAATCAACATAAATTAAACTGTTCGGGTCCAATTGTAGATGACTGTAATCAAACCACTGTACAAGACTTTTAATATAATCAAAATAAATTAAACTGTTCGGGTCCATTTGGCCAAATCATCAGTGAGTAAGATCATCCCTGTTACATTGAATTTCATTGATGTAAATAGAGAAAAGCAGAGGTGATAATACACATCCGTGTGGTAGACCAGAGTTTAAAACTATACAATCAGATGAAACTCCATTGTCACAAACTCGTTGGGGCCTGTTACTTAAAAAATTCTCAATCCATACAACCAACCAACTACTTGCGCCTAAATCTTGCAGACTTTCTTTTAAAATTTGTGGATGCATGGTATTAAACGCTGATGTAAAATCCATAAAAATAATTCTAACATGAGCATTGGTTTTAGGTGGTGCTCGACCTTATGTAATAGAGTCAGAGAGGCATCCACAGTGCTCCGTTTGGGTATATAAGCAAATTGTAATGGATCCACAGAGCCATCAATTTGCGCTAACAGTTCTCTACATAATATATGCTCCATGCACTTACACAAAATAGATGTTATTGCAACTGGGCGAAAGTCTTTGAAAGCTCTAGCCTGAGATGATTTTGGTACTGGAATGACAATAGTATTTTTTTTATGCTGCTGGCACACAGCCACCATCTGGAAGAACCTGAAACAACCTAGCACATACATGCCCAAGTTGTCCTGCACACTCCCTTAGAACAATGCCCTAAAGGCCATCTGGACTAGTAGACTTATTTGGTTTAATTCTACAGAGCACCTTGGTAACCTCCCCTACCTCAATTCTCATAGGTTTAAATTATGTCAGGATATTGTTATTAGCAGTTCCAACAAAAGTATCAAATTGTGAGTAAAACACATTTAAATTATTAACAAAGCTATGGGGGTCATTGCCAAACAGTTGCACTTGTTTATGTTGTCTACCCATCACTATATTTAATTCTCTCCATGCATCTCTGACATTACCAGTTATAAATTTCTCCTCAACTCTCCTTTTATACTGTCTTTGCGCCTCCCTTATTTTATGTTTAATTTCTTTATTTAGCTCTTTTACACACTCTTTTACCCTGTGAGTTTCATTCTTTAAAAAAGCCATTCCCTTCTTATTTAAAAGTTGTTTAAGATCTTTGTTATTCCAGGGTTTGTTGTGTGGGAATATTCTAACCTTTTTAGTTTGAACCACAGTCTTTGAACAAAAATTAATGTAACTGGTAATTGTGTCATTCGACAGCTCAAGATCTACACAGCAATTAAAATCATTAAAGAACAAGTCCCAATCGGTGCTCTCAAAACAGTCTCTAAGGTTTTCCACTGAGTCCTTGGTCCATGGCTGAACCTGTTGGATGACAGGTTTAGTCCTTTTTAACATATGTCTGTATTTTGGAAGAAGGTGGATGACGTTATGGTCTGAGCGACCTAATGGTGGATGTGACCTCAATACATAAGCACCGTCCACATTACCAAAACACTTGTCCAGAATTTTACCCAGCCTCATCGGACAAGTTATATACTGCTTCAAATTTAGCAAAAATGCAGATATTTCACAGTTGTTACAGTCACCGAGGAGAAACACTGGATCATCTGCTGAGTTGTGCAGCACCTTGTTATAACTGTCAGCAATGCCCTCTGTGGCAAGTGTGAAGTTTGGCCCAGGTACATAGACTAGGATAACAGTAATTTGTCCGATCTCTGTGGGCAAGTAATGTGGTCTAAATCAAATAGACAATAATTCATAATCAGTTGAACAGTAGGTCCCATGTACCGTAAAATGTGTTGCCCAGCGGTCGCTTACAAACATACATAGTCCTCCTCTGATGGTTTTGGATGATTTCTGGCTATCGCGGTCCAGTCGAATTAACGAATATCACTCGAGGCTTATAACATCAGACTCTGTTAAACATGTTTCAGTAATGCAGAGCAGATTCCTTCTCTTGTAATCTCGATCATATTTAATTAATGCTGAGAGTTCAGGCATTTTGTTCTTTTTTTTTTGTTATCAACATTTTTATTTATTTTCATACACAACATAACATCATAACATAACATCCAAAATATAACAAAACAAAACAACAGACATATCCTCAACATCTCAAAAGTCCAGTCAAAAGGGAGGGAGAGAGGGAAGGACAAGAAAAACACAAAACAAGTCACTCCTTTATACAATCACGTATGTTAAAGAGAGAACACTGCCAAGCATCAATGGTAGAAGGCTTGGCCCCATTGATTCGTGCTGTTGTACATTCATAAGTCACTATTTGCAGGAGGCTATGGATCCAATATGTTTTTCCACACATGTGCGGTGTAAACCAGTTCTGTATTATTGTCTTCTTCGCAGCTGTAAAACCAGCAAACAACATTCTCTTTTGCATTGAACTTATACAGAGACCAGAATCATCATTAAGAAGATGAAAACTTGGGTTAGCAAGCCAATCAATTTGTAGTAAGGATGATAAAACCAGGTTTACATGTGTCCATAGACTAATAACGATAGGACATTCCCAAAACATATGAAGAAAAGTACCTGATGATGCAGTGTTACATATATGGCAGTTAAAATTTGGTTGTAGTTTCATTTTGAATCTTTTGTAAGGAGTTATGTATGCTCTATGAATGACTTTGAAGTGAATAAGACGATGAGCCAAATTTTTAGATGTTAAGCTGAGATTAGACCACACTCTCTCCCAGTCGACAGATAAATTAAGGTCAGATAATTCCCTATTCCAAATAGTTTTAATAGAAAGAGGTTTTGTAATGCAATCAATAATCTTATTATATATTAAGGAAACAGATGGCCGACCAGCAGATTGTGCAATCCAGTCCCGCATAGGATGAGAGGAAATGGGAGAAGCCCAAGGAATGCCATACGCTTTGAGAGCAGAACGTAATTGAAGAGAGACAAAATATGCGGATGCTGGTAGACAAAATTTGGTTCTTAATGTCTGAAATGAACAGAGGCCCTGGTTATCATATATCACCGCACGTGTTTACACCTAAAGAAGACCAAGAGGGTTGGAAAAATGGACGATTTCCGCATACAAAATTAAAATTGTGCCATAAAGGTGTACTGTTACAAAATTTGAAGGGTCCACCTATCCGACGTTCAACCGTTTTCCAGATTTTAATAGAGTTAGCCACAACCGGACCAAATTTATAAGGAGTCTATTTGGTTTAACCTTGTCAGCTTCAATCACTCTCCATGAAACTTTAGATTGAGGATCAACCCAATTATGAAGAGCCTTGAGCTGGAACGACCAATAATACAATTCAAAATTTGGTACAACCAGTCCTCCTGCGCAATTAGTATGTTGTAATGTGGTAAGTTTAATTCTGGGGCATCTATCATTCCAGATAAACTTAGAAATTATGGAGTTGATCTCCTTAAAGTAACCTGGAGGGGAAGAAAGTGGTAGCATAGAGAAAAAAAAAAAATTGAGGTAACAAATTCATCTTAACAGTGGAGATTCTTCCTTGAAGATAGACATTAAGATTCTTCCATCTTTGAATGTCATTTTTGACCTTAAACAAAATATTATTAAAATTGTCTTTGGCAATCTTATGAATGTTTTTATATATGGTAATGCCCAAATAGATTAAATATTCCTTAATAGGGATAAATGAGGGAATAGAAGAATTAACTTTAACATTGTTGATTGGCATTAAAGCGGATTTGCTCCAATTTAATTTATATCCTGATAAGCTACTAAAATGATCAAATTCCTTAATTATACTAGAGACTGAAACATCAAAGTGGTCTAAATATAGAATAATATCATCAGCGTATAATGAAATACTATGATTATGATCATGAATCTTAATCGATACTTCAGATTTCCTGATGGCTTGTGCTAAGGTTTCAAGAGATAGACAAAACAATAAGGGGGAAAGCGGACATCCCTGCCTCGTTCCCCGCTGTAAAGGGAACGGGGGGGAAATACTATTACCAGTTATGACTGATGCTGCAGGTGAGTGGTATAATGTCTTAATAATAGAAATGAAGTGTTCACCGAAGCCGAAACATTGCAGAACTGCCCACATATAATTACACTCTAGCGTGTCAAAGGCTTTTTCTGAATCAAGTGAAAAAACCGCACAAGGGCTTGGATGAGAGTCTGCAAAGTCAAGAATATGAAGGAGTCGACTCATATTGTCAGATGCATTGTGCCCCTTGATGAAACCGGTTTGGTCCTCCTTGATCAAACTATGAATTACCTTCTCCATACGAGAAGCAAAAACTTTAGCATATATTTTTAGATCACATGGGATAAGCGAAATCGGTCTGTAACTGGAACAATCTAATGGATCTTTCCCTTTTTTAAGAAGTAATGATATCAATGATGTTTTTTGATCTCTATGAAATACCCCATGTTCAATTGCAAAATTAAATTAATTAAGCATAAGTGTCCCTACCAAATCCCAAATTTTCTAAATATAATTCAGGGGGGAGACCATCTAGACCCGGCAATTTGCCCTTTTGAAGGCTTTTTAGAGAGACGTGGAGTTCCTCCAAACTTAATGGGGCCTCCAAAGATTCTTTATCCATCTGTGAGATCCGAGGCAGTTCCAATTTATCTAAATACTGTTTACAAATTGGTTCATCAAAATCTGTTTCGGCTTTATATAGATTTGTGTAAAAACCTTTAAATATGTCATTAATTGCCACAGGGTTCGTGGTGACCTGATCATCCGATGATTTTATTGCACTAATATATGCCTTAGACTCACATTCTTTCAACCTAAGGGCCAATAAACGACTAGGTCTCTCTGATTCGAAATAATATTTTTGCCTAGTCCTATGTAAAATAAATTCCGCCTTTGTGTGAAAGTAAGTCATATTCTTCTTTTAAAGAGGACAGCTGTGTAGCCTGTTGCTCAGTAAAACATTGTTTTTGTAGGTTTTGTAATGATTGGATTTTATTTTCTAATTGTGTAAAAGGGTGAGTTTTAGCTTTGGCAAGAGTAGAAGAGAAATATATACAGAAACCTCGAATAGCACACTTAGTCGTTTCCCACATTATTTGAGGATCCACATCAGAGGGCATATTAATTTCAAGAAATTCCTTAATATATTATTTTAGAGAAGTAATGAAAGTCTGATTACTTAATAATGATATGTTAAAGCGCCATCTAGGGGACTTTGGCTTTAAACATCGGAAAGAGGAACACTGCACAACACAGCAGAATGATCAGATAATAAAATTGGTAATATAGAGATGGAGGAATTAGACAAAATTAAAGATGGGCTGAGAAATATGTAGTCTATCCTAGAGAAAGTCTTATGTCTATTAGAAAAAAAGTGAAGTCCTTAGATTTAGTATTCTGAATTCTCCAAAGATCGATTAAGTTGAGCTCAGTGATAAATTTATTCAGTAATTTAGAGGATGGATTGGCTGTTGTATCAGATTGAGATTTATCTAAAGCAGGATTTATGACAGCATTAAAACCACTACCCATCTACTCAAGTAAATTTTTGGAAATCTGTGTAAGGAATGCACTGTCTGTCTCATTCGGACCATAAATCGAGACCAATGCTAACCTATTATTATATATTTTGCATCGGATAAAAACAAATCTACCCTTCTCATCACTACCAAGGTGTTCAATTGTTAAATTTAACTTCCGGTTAACAAGGATAAGCACACCCTTAGTTTGAGAGTGCAAGAAAAGGCTGCTAGTTTATAATAATTATTCTGGAAACGTGCCACATCAGATTGTTTTAAATGTGTCTCTTGTATTAGGGCACAGGAAATCGATTTATGGTGTAAATATTCTAACACACGGGTTCGTTTAACAGCAGAATTTAAACCATTCACATTCAGTGATAAAATATTTAGAGTATGCATTGAATATTCATAATCCCAAGATTGTATTCAATAAATGAAGAAAAGCAGAAGCACTTCCATTCTGTAAGTAACATGTAAACGCTGATGTGCATTTTAGATACCAAACCTCCTAGGTGAAAAATCCTTTTAGAAATAAGGTAAAATAAATAAAAGTATAAATGTCTGTTGTAAAAAATAAAAACAACATAGAAACATGAACAACCGACAACCATAAACAAGAAACAACTCAGACCGCACATTACCGAGAACGTAGGTCTGATTGAGCAACAAAAAATAGTGATGGTACGTGACCGATCCACTTCAATGCAAGACATGTCCCCCGAAAGGCTCAAACAGCCAAAAAAATATTGTTATTAAACCTACTCTCCATTAGTCCCCTCCAAAAAAGAAAAAAAGGGTGTTAGTCTTACCAGCAAAGAGATCGTTGTACCGGATAGATAGGGACAATATCCCAGTAGGAGAGAGGAGATAAGAAAAAGCAAAAAACAGGTTCAACAAGCATCTATGTCCATCCTGCCATCATCCCCTCCTGGGCAGCTAGGACCGCCTCCACCCCGGCCATCAAGCCCCTCCTGCCAGGCCGGAGAGACAGCGGCCGCTGCTCTCCCGCCGCCTTGCCGAGCCACGGCATACGTCTTCTGCTGAGACAGGGAGCTGACAAAATCCTCCGCTTTTTGAGGAGAGTCGAACATCCTCTGCTCCCCTTTGTACCTTAGTTTAATTACCGCCGGATAGGTGAGGAAGGGCTGGAGACCAAGTGAAGTCATCTTCTTCAAAATCAGATTAAAGGTCTTTCTCCTGATGGTTGTGGCTGGACTAAAGTCGGGAAAAAATAGTAGTGTGACATTGTCCTGTGCGCATTTCACCGGATAAGCCTGCCAAGCACCTTTCAGGATCTCTGATCTGTCATGCCATCTTAGTACACGGAAGATGAGAGTACGCGGCCGATCTGAGTTTTTCCTTCCATCATACACGCAATGTGCCCGGTCAATCTCAATGTCACGACCTTTCAGCGAAGGAATCCACTTGGAAAGATTAACTCTGAGGAAACCAGCCGCGTTGGAGCCCTCCGCCCCCTCTGGCAACCCCATCAGCCTCACTTTATTCCTCCTGCTTCTATCCTCCATATCAAGCATCCATGTCCATCCTGCCATCATCCCCTCCTGGGCAGCTAGGACCGCCTCCACCCCGGCCATCAAGCCCCTCCTGCCAGGCCGGAGAGACAGCGGCCGCTGCTCTCCCGCCGCCTTGCCGAGCCACGGCATACGTCTTCTGCTGAGACAGGGAGCTGACAAAATCCTCCGCTTTTTGAGGAGAGTCGAACATCCTCTGCTCCCCTTTGTACCTTAGTTTAATTACCGCCGGATAGGTGAGGAAGGGCTGGAGACCAAGTGAAGTCATCTTCTTCAAAACCAGATTAAAGGTCTTTCTCCTGATGGTTGTGGCTGGACTAAAGTCGGGAAAAAATAGTAGTGTGACATTGTCCTGTGCGCATTTCACCGGATAAGCCTGCCGAGCACCTTTCAGGATCTCTGATCTGTCATGCCATCTTAGTACACGGAAGATGAGAGTACGCGGCCGATCTGAGTTTTTCCTTCCATCATACACGCAATGTGCCCGGTCAATCTCAATGTCACGGCCTTTCAGCGAAGGAATCCACTTGGAAAGATTAACTCTGAGGAAACCAGCCGCGTTGGAGCCCTCCACCCCCTCTGGCAACCCCACCAGCCTCACTTTATTCCTCCTGCTCCTATCCTCCATAACAAGCATCCATGTCCATCCTGCCATCATCCCCTCCTGGGCAGCTAGGACCGCCTCCACCCCGGCCATCAAGCCCCTCCTGCCAGGCCGGAGAGACAGCGGCCGCTGCTCTCCAGCCGCCTTGCCGAGCCACGGCATACGTCTTCTGCTGAGACAGGGAGCTGACAAAATCCTTCGCTTTTTGAGGAGAGTCGAACATCCTCTGCTCCCATTTGTACCTTAGTTTAATTACTGCCGGATAGGTGAGGAAGGGCTGGAGACCAAGTTAAGTCATCTTCTTCAAAATCAGATTAAAGGTCTTTCTCCTGATCGTTGTGGCTGGACTAAAGTCGGGAAAAAATAGTAGTATGACATTGTCCTGTACGCATTTCACCGGATAAGCCTGCCGAGCACCTTTCAGGATATCTGATCTGTCATGCCATCTTAGTACACGGAAGATGAGAGTACGCGGCCGATCTGAGTTTTTCCTTCCATCATACACGCAATGTGCCCGGTCAATCTCAATGTCTCGGCCTTTCAGCGAAGGAATCCACTTGGAAAGATTAACTCTGAGGAAACCAGCCGCGTTGGAGCCCTCCGCCCCCTCTGGCAACCCCACCAGCCTCACTTTATTCCTCCTGCTCCTATCCTCCATATCCATCATCTTCTCGGTGAGTCGCTCCAGCTGATTTCTTAAGTCTGTGACTGTCCTCCTATCCTCACGTGCAGCTGCTTGAACGGAATCGACCCGGTCACGTGTCTGCTTTGCCGCGCTAGCTAGCGCCTCAAGCTCCACTCTTAGCTCTTTAATAGAATTGTTGGTCGCTTGTATTTCCGCACACAGGTCACGCAACACTGGGATCAGTACAGTGTCTACCGCATCTCTTACTGCCGAGGCCACAACCGAATCCAAAGTGCTTTTCTGCTCTTTAAGTGCTAGCTTAATGCCGTTAGCAATAGCATCGTCGAGGCCCTCTCTGGAGATGGTGGAATCTTTGAATTTTTCCTTCATTGGCGATTGCTCAATCTCTCTTTTCCGATCGCCTTTGTCTGCCGAAGCACTCATGATGGGTCCAACGCAGAGTGGTTCATGATTTACTGACAGGATTATACAATATGTGGCAAAGTGAGCAGAGCGAAAGACTACGTGTGCGTCGCTGTCGAAGGGTCACGTCTCACTCAACGGCATTTTGTTCTTGAGTGAACGAACATTAGTCAGAGTTACTGTGGGCAGGGGAAAGCGGCTGCCGTGTCGTTTGAGTCGATTCCGAATTCCTCCTCTAGAACCTCTTTTTTTCTTTTTCTTTTCCTCCATGTTGTTGTGGGAATAAATAATTTAGACGGGAACATCACAAAGAGAACTCGGCGAGAGTTTCATGTTATATCGAAGACTCAGTAAATTATCACAGCTGTAAATAATCAGTCTGTCGTTTTTCAAACTTCCCGACTCCACTTCAGCTTCGAGTGGAAGAATACAATTGACTGCGCATTTTAAACTCCAGATCCAGACCAAGATAAATTTAAAAAGCATATTTCCAAACGTCTATAGATAAAATAGCATAAAAACAAACAAACAAACTTAAACATTTACATTTTACATTTAAATTTAGTTATTTAGCAGATGCTTTTATCCAAAGCGACTTACAAATGAGGACAATAGAAGCAATCAAAACCAACAAAAGAGCAATAATATGCAAGCGCTATGACGAGTCTCGGTTAGCCTAACGCAGTACACGCAGCAAGTGTTTTTTTTTTATAATGAAAACAAGTAGATAGAATAAAAAAAGAAAGTTAGTGTTAGAGGGTCAGATAGATACAAACCCGATTCCAAAAAAGTTGGGACACTGTACAAATTGTGAATAAAAACAGAATGCAATGATGTGGAAGTTTCAAATTTCAATATTTTATTCAGAATACAACATAGATGACATATCAAATGTTTAAACTGAGAAAATGTATCATTTTAAGGGAAAAATAAGTTGATTTTAAATTTCATGGCATCAACACATCTCAAAAAAGTTGGGACAAGGTCATGTTTACCACTGTGTGGCATCCCCTCTTCTTTTTATAACAGTCTGCAAACGTCTGGGGACTGAGACAAGTTGCTCAAGTTTAGGAATAGGAATGTTGTCCCATTCTTGTCTAATACAGGCTTCTAGTTGCTCAACTGTCTTAGGTCTTCTTTGTCGCATCTTCCTCTTTATGATGCGCCAAATGTTTTCTATGGGTGAAAGATCTGGACTGCAGACTGGCCATTTCAGTACCTGGATCCTTCTTCTACGCAGCCATGATGTTGTAATTGATGCAGTATGTGGTCTGGCATTGTCATGTTGGAAAATGCAAGGTCTTCCCTGAAAGAGACAACGTCTGGATGGGAGCATATGTTGTTCTAGAACTTGGATATACCTTTCAGCATTGATGGTGCCTTTCCAGATCTGTAAGCTGCCCATGCCACACGCACTCATGCAACCCCATACCATCAGAGATGCAGGCTTCTGAACTGAGCGCTGATAACAACTTGGGTTGTCCTTGTCCTCTTTAGTCCAGATGACATGGCGTCCCAGTTTTCCAAAAAGAACTTCAAATTTTGATTCGTCTGACCACAGAACAGTTTTCCACTTTGCCACAGTCCATTTTAAATGAGCCTTGGCCCAGAGAAAACGCCTGCGCTTCTGGATCATGTTTAGATATGGCTTCTTTTTTGACCTATAGAGTTTTAGCCGGCAACGGCGAATGGCACGGTGGATTGTGTTCACCGACAATGTTTTCTGGAAGTATTCCTGAGCCCATGTTGTGATTTCCATTACAGTAGCATTCCTGTATGTGATGCAGTGCCGTCTAAGGGCCCGAAGATCACGGGCATCCAGTATGGTTTTCCGGCCTTGACCCTTACGCACAGAGATTGTTCCAGATTCTCTGAATCTTTGGATGATATTATGCACTGTAGATGATGATAACTTCAAACTCTTTGCAATTTTTCTCTGAGAAACTCCTTTCTGATATTGCTCCACTATTTTTCGCCGCAGCATTGGGGGAATTGGTGATCCTCTTCCCATCTTGACTTCTGAGAGACACTGCCACTCTGAGAGGCTCTTTTTATACCCAATCATGTTGCCAATTGACCTAATAAGTTGCAAATTGGTCCTCCAGCTGTTCCTTATATGTACATTTAACTTTTCCGGCCTCTTATTGCTACCTGTCCCAACTTTTTTGGAATGTGTAGCTCTCATGAAATCCAAAATGAGCCAATATTTGGCATGACATTTCAAAATGTCTCACTTTCAACATTTGATATGTTATCTATATTCTATTGTGAATAAAATATAAGTTTATGAGATTTGTAAATTATTGCATTCCTTTTTTATTCACAATTTGTACAGTGTCCCAAATTTTTTGGAATCGGGTTTGTACAAAGAAGACTAATAAATACAAAGAAGACAGATAGATAAAACAGAATTAGAATAGAGAGTGCTAGAGTTAGAGGGTCAAATACAGATGGAAGAGATAAGAACTCAGCTGCTCGGATTGAGTTGGGCAGGTCATTCCACCAGGAGGGAACAGTTAATGAAAAAGTCTGTGAAAGTGATTTTGTGCCTCTTTGGGATGGTACAACCCCAAATCAGAAAAAGTTGGGACAGTATGGAAAACGCAAATAAAAAAAGAACGTAGTGATTTCTAAATTTACTTTGACTTGTATTTCATTGCAGACAATATGAACACAAAATATTTCATGTTTTGTCTGGTCAACTTCATGTCATTTGTAAATATACATCCTTTCCTGTCATTCAGACCTGCAACACATTCCAAAAAAAGTTGGGACAGTAAAGCATTTACCACTTTGTAATGTTGCCATTCCTTTTCACAACACTTAAAAAAGACGTTTAGGGACTGAAGACACCAAGTGATGAAGTGTTTCAGGTGTAATTTTGTCCCATTCTTCCTGCAAACAAGTCTTAAGGTGGGCAACAGTACGGGGTCTTCGTTGTCGCATTTTGCGCTTCAAAATGCGCCACACATTCTCTATTGGAGACAGGTCGGGACTGCAGGCAGGCCAGTCAAGTACCCGTACCCTCTTCCTCCGCAGCCAGGACTTTGTAATGTGTGCAGAATGTGGTTTTGCATTGTCTTGTTGAAATATGCATGGACGTCCCTGGAAAAGATGTCTTCTTGAAGGCAGCATATTGTGCTCCAAAATCTCTATGTACTTTTCAGCATTAATGGTGCCATCACAGAAGTGCAAGTTACCTTTGCCAAGGGCACTGACACAACCCCATACCATGACAGACCCTGGCTTTTGGACTTGTTGCTGGTGACAGTCTGGATGATCCTTTTCTTCTTTGGTCCGGAGCACACGGCGTCCATTCCTCCCAAAAAATACCTGAAATACTGATTCATCTGACCACAGTACACGTTTCCACTGTGTGATGGTCCATCCCAGATGCCTCCGAGCCCAGAGAAGTCGACGGCGCTTCTGGACACTGTTAACATAGGGCTTCCTTTTGGCACAGTACAGTTTTAACTGGCATTTGTGGATGTAACTACGTATTGTGTTACTTGACAAAGGTTTGCCAAAGTAGTCCTGAGCCCATGTGGTGATATCGCTTATAGATGAATGACGATTATTGATGCAGTGCCGCCTGAGGGATCGGAGATCACGGTTGTTCAGCTTAGGCTTGCGCCCTTGTCCTTTACGCACTGAAATTCCTCCAGATTCCTTGAATCTTTTAATTATGTTATGCACTGTTGAAGGTGAAATATCCAAATCTCTTCCCATCTTTCTTTGAGGAACATTGTTTTTAAACATTTCAATAATTTTCTCACGTATTTGTTGGCAAACTGGCGATCCTCGGCCCATCTTTGCTCCTAAAGGACTAGACCTTTCTTGGATGCTGCTTTTGTACCAAATCATAATTACAATCACCTGTTGACATCACCTGTTTCAAATCACATCATTATTTAACCAATTTACCTCATTACTAGTCCTAAATTGCTCCTGTCCCAACTTTTTTTGGAATGTGTTGCAGGTCTGAATGACAGGAAAGGATGTATATTTACAAATGACATGAAGTTGACCAGACAAAACATGAAATATTTTGTGTTCATATTGTCTGCAATGAAATACAAGTCAAAGTAAATTTAGAAATCACTACTTTCTTTTTTTATTTGCGTTTTCCATACTGTCCCAACTTTTTTCTGATTTGGGGTTGTACAATGATGCATTGTTCACTTGCAGAACTCAAGCTTCTAGAGGGCACATAGGTCTGAAGTAGTAAATTTAGGTAAAGGGGTGCAGACCCAGTGGTGATTTTGCAGGCAAACATTAATGCCTTGAATTTTATGCGAAACAGACACAAGCACACCAGCGTCTGGGTCAGCACTTGCGCATGTGCCCCAAGCAATCGAATTTCATTGAAGTCACAATGCATTTTATGTTTATATTTTCTTTTAGCATTTTCGTTTCTCTTCTGTCCATGTATGTCCACTCTCATGTGTCACTCTTTTAGGTCCTGTACTGAAGAAGACCCTTGTGAAGATGAAACTGAAGTCCAGTTCGAGTCTGTCTGAAATGAGAGCCCAGCTCCTGTCACAGGTGAGAGAGGGAAACACACATAAATCTAAGTGCACTGATAGCAGTTTTAAGAGTTCTGCTCATTTCAGCTTCAGTCTGCTCTGGGGGAACAAGGGCTTTCTGACATAACACTGCAATGGTCTCAACCGCCCAAAAAGGAAGCGATGCGGAAGGAAGCTGCACCATGTGAGTGTGTTCATACAAATACTGGAAAAACCTGAACAGAATGTTGACTTAAGTAAAAATCTAATTCTTCAAATATATCGGCATATATTACAAATAAAATGGAAAATTATGTTTTATGATGTAATTAACTTTTATTTACAGCTCAATGTGCTGTAAGAAAGAGATGATAATGATGATGATGATGATGGGGAAATCTAAACTTCGGATCAGAACATCTTTCAGAAAATCTTATGTTCTTCATTTACCTGCTGGAATATTCTCCATCACTCAATGTTGATCACAATAAAGTTGTATGTGAAAATTGAAACTACTGATTCCTGAAACTGAATTTTGAAACATGCAAACTTATTTCTGTTATAAGAGGCAAAATTATCTCCTCATGAAACCAAACATCAGGAACTCAACAGATGTCATGCAACAAAACAATAAACTTTCTTGGTCACACTTGCATGGTTGGTTGGGCTCCATGCTTGTTGTGTTATTTTTAAAACTGTTTAGCTTTTCTCTTTTTATTGCAAAATTTCTACGAGACTTTTTAAAGATAGGACCACAGAAGTGGATAAAGACAAAGAAGTCATTTTTAAAAGTTCAAGGTAGACGGAGACAATGCCATGAAAGACCGCACGTGCCAATTAAGTATCGACTGGCGATTTTATCTACTATTCATCAGCTGTCTGGTACTACTCTGTATTCAAACTGCCTCAGGATTAATGGTATCTAGAATTTCTGCTACAAAGATGCAACAGAATAAACAATATTATTTTGCTTTTGGCAAACCACAAGTGAATGAGCAACAACTAAATTATTTTGGACATGGTCAGCTTGCTATTTATTGTTCCACCTTGAAATACAAATCACGTATCGTTACAAATACCAAATTGAACTCCACTCGAATCAATGTGGACAATTTACATAAGTCAATATAATTTTCTCTTTTGATCCTGTTGGCGGGAGCTATATACAGCTTAATCCGGTTCCCCATACCTTGGCTCCTTTGTACAATCAGAGTGGTAACTGTTAATTTTGAGCAGTTTGGCCACAATATGGGCGTTGATTCGCTTGTGGATGGATCAGCAGGAGCTTTGGGCTGTCGGGTTGAGGAGCTCGGACTGCGGTGGTGGATGGATTTCGATGCAGGCAGGTTGGACCGGATCCTACAGGACTGATGGGTGGAAGCAATGGTGTTCCTTTGGGATCTGGCATTCTCGGGATGGCTTGGCCTGCTGCGTGGATTCGGTTGCATTGCAGCGTAGAGTGTGGGACGAGTTGGTTGGAAGTCCAGAGTGCTGTTGTGTGTCGCGCGGAGCGGGACTTTGAGTGAAAACAACTAACAACGTGGCAGCTACTCGGATGTGTTTTAGCAACAGCTCAGACCTCGAGAATGTCGCTAATGGTAAAACACATCTAGAATGTGATTCTTCTAAACAACATCAGAACTTATTTTTCCAAACTCTCAACCATGCAAAAGTTATCTGGGATCCCACAGTGAAACATAGAGGAATTTTTGGAGGACATTTAAATATTAGAAATCCTATTTTGAAATGTGATGAAAAACTTTGCTAACTGGATCTAATCTTGATGTTTTTATGTTTAAGCGAAACATTGTGACATGATAATATTTTAACTAGTATGGTTGATATTCCAGGATATCGTGTTTTATAAAAAAATAGAGTTACAGGTAGTGGTGGTGGTGTATTAATATACGTTAAGGATTCATTTAAATCTACAGAGATTCCATTACCTGAAAACGTTTTAATAGAATCTCTGCACTCTTTCCCCGCATATGGAATTTAATATTGTAGTATTGTATAACCCCCTTTCAGGATGTGCGGTTACGTTTTATGATACTATAGAATAATTATTTAAGAGTTTTAAAACGTAACTGTGAAGTACTTGTTTTCGGAGATTTTAATATAAATTGATTAGACAAGCATTGCAGAAAAAAGCTGAAGGATCGGACTTCAAAATATGATTATCAACAGATGATTAGTGAACCCACTCGTATTAGTTGGAAAACTCAAGCATTAATAGATTTGGTATTTACTAGAGATGCACTGATTGACCAGCCAGTGATCGGAGCCAATCCTTTTATTGCCAGTGGCGCAGGCAATGGACGTCATAGCCACGCGCACACCCAAAGTCGCGTGTAAACACGTAGTTTCGCGTGAGAATGATTCTAATTTTAATTGCATTCAGTGTAAACGGCAGGGCCGTCCTTTGGGCGGTGCAACTGGTGCGACCCCCTCTGGGGGGCCCCACGGCATTCATGGGAAAATATTTAAAATATTAATGATATTAATAATTTTGAAAAAATGAAGCATCATGATTTATTTCCGCGTTTCAGTTGATTTTATTAGGTAAGAGTTCATTCAAAATAATTATCTGAGCTTTAAGGCATACTATTATTTGTTTGTGATGCTGACGCTGCTTGGCAGCTTTTGCACCTTATCAGTCACTTACCTAATTGCTTAAACATGGCGACAAGCCGCGAACGAGATAAGTTTCGAAAGTACATGTCTGGAGCTGAAAAAAGGAGTAACAAAAAGAAAAATCAAGAATTAAAGGCATCTTTAGAAGGCTCATTGGATGTGTGGAAACAAGGACTGAGGAGTGTGAAGCGAGAGAACAAGACGGAGATGGAGAGCGGGAAAAGGAGCAGGAAGATGTAATGACCTGCCCCTTTAACTCGCTTTGCTTGGCGTCACCACTAGAGGGAGTAATAAACATATAGGATATAAGTGAAACAAAGTAGAGTAAGAGTAATTCACGTTTGTTCACGAGCTGTACGGAAGAATGATTCGAGCTTTCAGCTTTTAGTATCCCTTCGGCAAGCAGAGCGAGGTTGGTTTTGTTTGTTTGTTTTTCTCATGTATTTTCTTGGTACCATATTGTTGATTAATTTTGAATAATGTTAAATATGTTTAGTCAGTGCAGTGAATGCTTGTTTATTGTGAGTGTCGAAAGACACTTGAAAAGAGATTTTCTTTTGTTGATGTTTGTTTCTTTATTTGTTTCTTTGTCGTTTTACGGTGCCACGGTGTTGTGATCTGATTGTAATGGTGCTATGAAGTCAATCAATGTTTGTGATGCATGGAGAGAATTTGCAACAAAAAATTGAGACAACAAATACTTCAGTAATGAAGATTATTGCATCTGAGTAAAAACAAATCGAAGGCACCCATCAGAAACTCTCTGCCTCCTTTTGTTTGACGCTGAAGTGCTGCTACAGTAAAACTCGCTGTTAAAGATGGCGACTTCATCTTCATCGCATGGCTGTTGTTTCATCGCATGAGTGGGCGAGTGGGACTGCAGCTAATGCTTTCATCATGCCATCGTTGTTTGCATCGCGTCAGTAAGGGACTGATTCTATGATAGTACTGCAACATCAGACAGTCAATAACTTGGAATGCTCTTCATTCGTGAAAGACTGAAAGGTGACTGCAAATCAACATTGTTGGTACAGACTCAGAGGTAAAAAAAAATTTAAAAAAAGGGACTCCGTTGTTATAGCTTTTGCATTAATTTGAAACTTTTAGAATTAAAGAGATTTTGTAGTTTTGGAAGTAAATTTTGTAAGCAATTTTACATCAAGTTTTATGAATGAAGGGTGATTTGATTAATGAAGGTGAAGTTATTGACTTGAGTATTCGCTTACAAGGTATTGATCGTCATAGTTTAATGCTGGGTTTATACTTATGGTATATATGTAACATAAATATGCCAAAGTGTTGAGTGTCAAGGAATTATAAGTGTGTTGCATATATGATTTGACTTATTCCCTTTGCTAAATATTTAAGTGTCTAGATTATAAGTCTGATGTAAGTAAGTTTGAGTTAAGTTGTAGACAGATAAAATGGAAGACACAGTCGAGCAAACGGTAGTGCAAGCAAGTCAAAAGTCAGTTCCTGAGAAGGATTTAGACACTTCTACAGGAATGCAACAAGTAAGATCAAGATCAAGATCAAGTCGTGGCCTAATGGTTAGAGAGTTGGACTTGTAATCCAAAGGTTGTGGGTTCGAATCTCAGGTCCGACAGGGATTGTTGGTGGGGGAGTGAATAACCAGCGCTCTCTCCTCCTTCAATACCACGACTGAGGTGTACTTGAGCAAGGCACCGAACCCCCAACTGCTCCCCGGGTGCTGTAACATGGCTGCCCACTGCTCCGGGTGTGTGTTCACTTAGGATGGGTTAAATGCAGAGAATACATTTCACTGCTAGTTATATACTCTCTATATAATCGTGTATGTGACAAATAAAAATAAATCTCTTAATCTTAAATCTTAATCTTAAATTCTCGGAAAAGAATTCGCACAGAGAAAGGGCAAGAGATGCATGAACAGGAGGCAAAGAGGCATGAGAAAGCCTTTAATAAAGCTTATGACTCCTGGAAGCAGATAGCTAAGAAAGTTAGGTCTAAATTAAAAGCTTTGTGCACATGTGAAGAGCTTGAACAAATTTTAAAGGACATTCAAACTAGACAAGATGTAGTCACTCAGCATTATGCTCCCTTATTGCGCAATAATAGCTTTCCTGTAGCTCAAATGGTAGAGCATGGCGCTAGCAATGCCAAGATCATGGGTTCGATTCCCAGGGAAAGCAAGAGCTGATAAAATGTAAAACTGTAACTTGAATGCAATGTAAGTCGCTTTGGATAAAAGGGTCTGCTACATGCATACATGTAAATGTAATACTTCAACTCCAGAGGTTATTAAAAGAGTAGATGTTTGTTCCACACTGACTGCAGAAATCTGTGATTTGGTGAGCAAAAGAATAGAAACAGTGGATGAGATCCAGAAGAAAGAAGTTGTGAAAGAGAGAGTAAGGCAGATATTAAATAAAGACGAGTATGAATCTATATTTGGCTGTACCAATACAGAGACTATTATCTCAGAATCATCACAGATTTCGGAGAGCCCATCAATGACATCAAAGACCTCTTCCCAAAGCTTCCAGTAAGCGAGCCGATGCAGAAGCAGAACTCGCAGCCAAAGTTGAGCAAGTGAAGGCTATGCAAGAAATTCACAATCAGCAACTACTTAAGATAGAGAACGACTGGAAACTGAATGAAGCGAGAATGCTAACAGAGATGAAACAGAAAGAAACAGAGATGCGCTCAAGACTAGAGGAAGAAAGGACAACGCTGCAGATGCTACAAGCAGATAAAGAGGTTAAGGTAGCCGCAGCTCGAGTGAAGGTCTACAACAATTGTGAGAGCGATCTTGAAGATGAAGAGGAGAGAGGTAATGTAACTCGGTCTGGATGGAGAGAGGCTGAAAATGAATCTCAGCTGAAACCTCATGTAAAGTCATTCCATTCTCAACAAGTATTTCAAGATGTAAGGACAACTCAAGAGACTCGAGAGACAGAGAATTTAGCCCAAGTACTAGCAAACTCGTTAAGTATAAGTCATTTACCTGTTCCAGAGCCAACAATTTTCACTGGTGATCCTCTGAAGTTCATCGATTGGAAAATGTCTTTCACTGCACTTATTGATCGTAAATCAATTCCAGCGAGTGAGAAAATGTTTTATTTGAAAACCTATCTTGCTGGAGAAGCTCGCAAGGCTGTGGAAGGGTTCTTTTATAGGAACTCTGAAGACGCATATCAGGGTTGCTGGAGGGTCCTTGAGGAGAGGTATGGAAATCCCTTTATTGTTCAGCGAGCTTTTCGAGAAAAACTTATGAGATGGCCTAAGGTGGGAGCAAATGATCCACTTTCTTTGCGAGAGTTCACTGATTTCTTACAAGGCTGTGTTGAAGCTATTCCACATGTCAAAGGTTTGGCTATCTTGAATGATTGTGAGGAAAATTATAAATTACTCAAGAAATTACCAGAGTGGATCGTGCGCAAATGGAACAAAATTGTGGTTGAAGAGTTGGACATGACTGGTGATTATCCAAGCTTTAAGCGATTTTCAGAATTCTTGCAGAAGGAGTCTAAGATAGCTTGCAATCCTTTCACTTCTCCACTTTTAATGAGTTCTAAGGTTTCAGATGAGAAATTTCCTAAAAGAGCCAAAGCTTTCAACATAAAGGCCCAAGTTAAAGATTCAACAAGGCCAGAATTTAAGATAACATCACCATGTTCTGTTTGTAAGAGTGAAGCACATAGTATCACTAAATGTCATATCTTTGCAGAAAAGCCCATGGACGACAAAAGGTATTTTATTCGTGAGAATCACATTTGTTTTGGATGTCTGAGAAAGGGGCACATTTCTAAAGACTGCAAAAGACGGCATATTTGTGGTACATGTGGCTTGCGCCATCCAACTTGCTTGCACAAAGATAAAGACAAGGGACCTGTGAAGGTACCAAGAATAGATGTTACTTCTACAGAAGCGCATACAAGTCAAGAAGTTCAAAGGGTTATGTCTCATGCAGTAACACAACGGGCCTCTGCTACCTCTAGTATTGTTACTGTCTTTATTTCAACAATGGAAGAGCCACAAAATGAGATTCTTACTTATGCTTTACTTGATACACAGAGTGACACAACTTTTATTCTGAAGGATTTTCTTGATGAGCTCCAAGTAAGCAGTCAAACGGTGAAGCTGAGACTCAGTACTATGACGACCACAGATACCATCACTACAAGTAATAAGGTCAGTGGCTTGCGAGTTAGAGGGCTCCAAGGTGGAAAATTGGTGACTTTATTCCTGTGGACAAGGCTCATATTCCAACTAGAAAGACTGCATTGCAATGGCCTCACCTTAAGCACATAGCAAATGATTTGCCACCACTCCAGAGCTGTGATATAGGATTGTTGATTGGATACGATTGTCCTTCAGCATTGGCTCCTTTAGTTCTCTTCACGGATTAATCCCATTTTTCCCTGTACAGGGCAGATGGCAGACAGAGTGTATGGCGTTGTGTGGGTGAGCGGTTTGCTGATGTCAACGTTGTGGATCGAGTGGCCCATGGTGGTGGTGGGTTTATGGTATGGGCAGGCGAATGTTATGGACAACGAACACAGGTGCATTTTATTGATGGCATTTTGAATGCACAGAGATACCGTGACAAGATCCTGAGGCCCATTGTTGTGCCATTCATCCATGACCATCACCTCATGTTGCAGCATGATAATGCACGGCCCCATGTTGCAAGGTTCTGTACACATTTCCTGGAACCTGAAAACATCCCAGTTCTTGCATGGCCAGCATACTCACCGTACATGTCACCCATTGAGCATGTTTGGGATGCTCTGGATCGGCGTATACTACAGCGTGTTTCCAGTTCCTGCCAATATCTAGCAACTTCGCACAGCCATTGAAGAGGAGCGGACCAACATTCCACAGGCCACAATCAACAACCTGATCAACTCTATGCGAGGGAGATGTGTCGCAATGCGTGAGGCAAATGGTGGTCACACCAGATACTGACTGGTTTTCGGATCCCCCCGGACCCCCCCAATACAGTAAAACTGCACATTTTAGAGTGGCCTTTTATTGTGGCCAGCCTAAGGCACACCTGTGCAATAATCATGCTGTCTAATCAGCATCTTGATATGCCACACCTGTGAGGTGGATGGATTATCTCGGCAAAGGAGAAGTGCTCACTAACACAGATTTAGACAGATTTGTGAACAATATTTGAGAGAAATAGCCCTTTTGTGTACATAGAAAAAGTCTTAGATCTTTGAGTTCAGCTCATGAAAAATGGGGGTAAAAACAAAAGTGTTGCGTTTATAATTTTGTTCAGTGTAGTTTATATTTGTAGAGTTAAGAATAATGAAATCATTCTAATATGCTGATTTGCGGCAACATTTCTGAATATTATCAATGTTGAAATCAGTTGTACTGCTTCATACTTTTGTGGAAACAACTTATTGTTTAGTTATATTAAATTGTAATGCTGTTTTTACTGTATTTTTGATTAAATA
Source organism: Schizothorax lantsangensis (assembly GCA_027422415.1). Lineage (NCBI taxonomy): Eukaryota > Metazoa > Chordata > Actinopteri > Cypriniformes > Cyprinidae > Schizothorax > Schizothorax lantsangensis. The sequence goes on along the minus strand of CM049839.1, from coordinate 3,242,542 downwards.
AATGCAGCCTTGACTTCTTTCAAATACATTAGAAGATCTGAATTATTCCACACTTTTGCTTGGTAGTGTATGCTTGCTTGCTTAATTGTATGTTAACTTGCTTAAATGTAACCTAACATGGAGCTTGATCATGTTCCAGATAGCGTGAAATTAAGTGGTCATGCTGTTCAGTCGTCTGTACTTGAATACTATGAGGCTGATCGCGCCGTTGATGGAATAAAACGCACCCCGGGTGCAGCCTCATTTTGTACCCATACAAATTCAGAGACGAATCCGTGGTGGAGGCTGGATCTGCTGGATAATTACTATATTAACACCGTGATCATCACAAACAGAGGTGACTGCTGTCCAGAACGACTCGATGGAGTCGAGTCTCTCGCTGAGATTCGCATTGGAAACTCCTTGGAAAACAATGGCAACAACAATACCATGTGAGAAAATTACTCACATAAATGTAAACGGAACTGTTTTAATGGTGGTGATTTGATGTGAAGTCGTCTTAGCCACCAATTTAACAAAATGAAAAATAGTTACGAATTGCCATGAGAGTGTTTTAGTGGCATGTAAAAATTAATTGTTAAATAAAATATACAAGATTAAAATCGTAATATTTTGAGAATAAATTCAAAATTATGAGAATATAAAGTCTTAGAATTATGAGCTATTAAAACTGTTAGCGACATAGTCTGAGAGAATTATGTAATTAGCAGTGCATTATGGGCAATCGCTACTGCACATTTTTTTTTTTTTTTTTTTTGCAGTTATTTTTGTTTCCATTGCTTAACAATGGAGCTCCAGTTTTATACATTATCATTATGTTAAAGAGATTTGTGCACCCCACTATTGCATTCTGTACTGTTCTATATAATATCTGTTATTAGTTAATTTGAAGGTAGATATAAGATCCTTTACTGAAGTTTTGCCATTTTTCCAGATTTGCTCAACAAGCCGTTGTGGTGCTTTATTTCACTCTACATTAATGGGGTGTGAAATGATTGGTGTGTTTTCTATCATCTCTTTAGCCCAATTCGGACGGTAATTGTTTCTCATATGGACGTCTGTAAAAATAAATTTACACATCACCTCAGTGATCAAACTCATGCATTCGGATGGCAATTTATTCACAGTGGAGGAGCAGTTCTGTGATCCTGCGCACCTGGGAACGCGCTGCTCATGTGGCCAATCACATGATTGTCTGCTGTAAATAAAATTAATTTTATTTACAAATTTATTCTTATTATTGTGTAAAATGTATTTAAAAATACTTATGTATTCTTATTATTCCAAGCATATTTTATAATATTTTTTATTTGATTATTTAAATCTCCTGTTTAAAAATAGGAAAATAGAGTTATATCTGATAATATATCTGTTTATAATACACATTTTAAAATTGTATTGCATACCTGCTGCTGCCATAATAAAGACCCATTTGAAAGTTTATGTGCTTTCTTCTTTTTCTGCTCCCAGTCGCTGTGGTTGAGCAGTCATGAAGTATTGTTCTTTTAAATACTTTCCAGCATTTCAGAAATGATATGTAAATTACACCGAAGTACAACGTTACGGTGTTCGTGAGCGCTCAAAAAGGGATTAAACACTGAATTTTTAATCGATTTCTTCTCGTAAACTCAGGGATGTGGATTCGGACGGCAATTAAATTACCACACGACCTCGGTGTTTGTCAAAAAACAGTAGGTAATTCGGCCGGGGATTTTTACGGGGGTGGTGAGAGATAAACACCGACATCCTGGATTCGGACGGCAATTAAATCACCAACTACCCCCTGTATATGGTGAAAATCACTTACGTCCCCCTGAGAAACAATTACCGTCCGAATAGGGCTTTTGACTCACTCTAGATGTGCTGTGATTACTGGTATTACAATAGGAGCATCCTACAGCTACTCATGTCCCGATATGGATGGACATTACATGAACATCGTTATTCCTGGAGATGGCAGGATTCTTACGCTCTGTGAGGTTGAAGTCTATAGGAGTTTTCCAGGTAATTCACTATGCATTTAAATACATTAATAAATACACGCACGTACACACTGTGAGGTAAAACAATGCATTTGTGTTGTACTTGTAGAAGACCGACACAATAACCGCTTCAACATAAGTTCACAAACATTTAGAAGCAAAAGTTTTTCTTTACAACAGTTAAATCACAGCATTGTTTTCTTTGAAGTTTGATATTTAGCTTGCTAAAAGTCAAGAATCTCAATTATCTCTCTTGTAAAACTCATTCCATGAATTGTGTGTGTTCACTTATTGTGTGCATTTGTATTTTTTTTGTGATAAACTTTGTGAGGATGAAATTTGCCTCCAATAGTGATTTAGCCGGTCCAGAGAGCGATAAACTCCTCTATCAGGTTAGAAAGAACATGCTTACCAATCCATGAACTGAAATCAATGAATTCATGAAACAAGCTGCCAATATTCACCTGATCTGCTGAGACCATCAAAAGTTTAAAGAAACATCTGAATACACCTCTTCCAACTAATCAACTGTAAACAAAAGCACTTATATTTAACTCCTGTTCTACTTGTGATGTTCCTCAATTGGATAAAACGTTTGCTGAATGAATCACTGTACAATGTAAAAGTTTCGCTCAGACTGTTAAAATGAGACTGAGATCAGCTACTTTACAGATTAGATTCATAAATGCTTTTTATTTGGAGAAATAGCATGTTTAAAAAGTACAAAGAACTCATCTGAAAATATCAAGAAAAAAAATAATTGAATATATTGTGTGTAGTTGCAGTTTGCTCTGGAAGTAAGAGGGATCACCAATATCAAACTGTCCTGGACAAAACCTCCCCAGTGAGAGGTGAAACAGGACAAAGAGGAGGGTAAACACATTTGCACAACCCAACTCTTTTTAAACCTTATTTAGTTTAGGTACATCATTATTATTTGCTACATAATTATCCATCTTAATATGCTTCCTTTACAGGTCCGTGTCAAAGAGTCCAATAACCTGGATGCACAAAATGTCTTCAGAGAGAAACAAAAGTTTCTACATTGATTCTTCAGATAAAAATAATAAATATAATACAGCCAATACATTTCCGTGCATGTTCTACAAGAACTTCATTTTCTGAATTTCAATGATTAGTATAGATCTGTCTTTCTTTCAACAAGTTGTCAAAAAACACCACGGTCGGGTGCTAAATAAAGCATAACAGCTTCTCTGTATTTCACTCTTCATTAATGAAGTGTTTAGTATCAGAATGTGTAATATACATACTGTAGACAAGTACAAAATTCATGAATACCTCATGAAAATATTTCCAAAATAGAATGTTTTAACAGCTATCATGATTCCATGCAATTTGCGCTCAATATTCCAAGTCTTACAAATGTAGCTTTGAGCGCCTGCCCTGGACAACAATTTGTTCAACTGTCTGCATGTTGTATATATTTTTTTGTATAGGTCTGCATGATACTTGTACTTCCAATAAACACAATACCACTTCAAACAATTGTGTATGAAGTTGTCCAACAGCAATTCCAAATGAATGTTCCAATGTTCTGTTTGCTGGTTCCACCCACGTGGTTCCACTTTGCAAGAAAGGAACAACCTCGAGAGCAGATGCTAAACTATAGTAAATATAGAAAATAGTTCCAGTTTTGATTCAGGGTTTTGTTTCCACGTGTAACTAGTGCATATGATGGAAACGCAACGACAGCCCTAAACTAGTTCCACTATAAAAAATTCCTGGGAGCTGTTTCATAAAAGATGCTAAGAAAAGCGATTATTGGGATTAAAGTCCAAAACCTGCCTTGAAATAACCTAACAAATCAATCGACAATTTAAGTTCACACAATGTCACTAATTTGATCCAGGTTCAGTGAAGCAAGATAATTTGATGTGTACGCTTATTCTTAAGCAGCCCTTAATGTCGATCATGGATCAATCGATCCACCATGGCAAACAGCGAATATATTTGGGCTGTTTAATTCATTTGAGACATTGTGTTTTCCTCAGTGCATAACTTTGGACATGCCACAGGTATATTCTTCATCTGTAAATGTCAGAAAGTCATGCAAATATATTAATTTTGCTTTCAGGAGTGGACGAGGCTTATGTGAGTGAACGAGCGCCACTGAGCACATGCGCGCTAAACAGACACAGCGGATTTAATAATAGCGCTATAATTTTGTGTAAAATATACATTCTGATAAAATATTTGTTGTTTGACATTAAATGTGACATGTATAATTTTAAGCCTACATATAAGTGCATTTTTATGATAGCAGTAACTGTAAATCAAATGTAAGCTGGCTAATATAGCCCTAATTACTAGCTCAAATGAGTTCATGTATAGTCCTATTCCTCTTACCAGTAAAAAAAGGATTCCTCTAACCAGAATCTGTTTTCTATTATTTATTTTTATTTTAAATTTAGTGATTTTAACTTTTAATTTAGTGTTTTTAATGTTTTAATGTTATTTGCTAATATTATACATATTCAATTCAAGTTTATTTGTATAGCGCCTTTTACGATACAATCGTTGCAAAGCAGCTTTACAGGAAATTAAGTTTCTACAATATATTTATAATAAATAGAGACATAATTAGCGTAGCTGTTGTTCCATCCAAGCAAAAAAATATTTGTTCAACCAAAGCTAAAGATAGAACTATATATTATATATATATATATATAGTTATACATATTGTAGTTGTAACTTACAATAGTTATTTTTTTACAACCTATTCTCCAAATAATAACTGATGTGAACTAATGATTTTGAGTAAAGTTTGGCCAAGCTTTGAACAACTACAAATACTTAGTCAAATCTCTGAAGAACCCCTTCAAAGCCTGCAGCTGAGCGAAGAACTCTTAACAACTTCAAAGCCTATACCGCTCTCGCGTCACCAGGAAGAGCAGCCAACCTACCAACGAAAGGCTTTCCCCGTGACGTCACGAAACGAGACAGTCCTTCGCGGGATTCCCTCAAGCCAGAAACTAAACACAGATCAGTGATCATCTCAACTTAAAGCAAGTATCAAACAACTAGCTCTCTATAAAGTGGCTGAATCGTGTTGTATTTATCTCTAAGAGTAAGGATAATAGAGTTCTCTACTTGATGATCTGCACGGGTAAAATCGTGTGGAAATAGCAAACTGCTATATTTTAACGGTTCCCAAATTGCGACAATTCATTGCCTGTGCGTGTGTGTATGTATGTATTTTGTTTTGTGTTATTTAGCTTAGTTCGTTTATTTTTAGTAAGATAGCAAATTAACTCTTGTTTGATTTATAAAAAGTGTTCTGTCTTCTGTTGTGTAATATTCAGATCAAACTTTGCCCAAATCGCGTTACCTATGCTCATAACTGTCATAAAGTTATTTAAATAATTCTGTATTATTATATCGTGGCCACGAGAATAAACAGAATTTCTCAGATATACTGAAACCTAACGACTCGCTGGACGATTGTTAGATAAGGTATAAGTTGGACGTTTTGATTAATATCAATTGATCATACTAATTGAGAATCTTAAGAATCGATTCCCTAAAAGCTGAAATGCAAAATAAAGACACCAAAATTGTGTGTGTGGCACACTGAAGTCAGGAACTGTTACCATTTTAAGTTAGTTAGTCATTTTCAGCTGTGATTCCCAATATGGGGGGCGCTGGTTAACAGGTTAGGAGCTAATAGGAGCTTAACCAAGGAGCTAATCCTTTTACATCCCTCAGAAATGAAGGGGCTCAAGTATCTGTTTCTCTTACTTTGTAAAGCCAAGTTTAAATGTGTCTAACTTCAGTAGTTTTGTGTGTGCTATAGGAGTATAAATCTGTCAATATACCTGTGAAACTCAGGGCAACCCTTTTTTTCTACAGGGATTGATAAAAGTTTTTATAGTGTGCTGTGGCATTTACTGCAACATATAAAGTTTCATACTATGAACAACTACATTGTACTATCATATCAAGTTTTCAGTTGCACTAGGGACATTTTGCTTTACGAATTAGTTTTTGAAAAATTGATTACAGGGTGATCAGATTACCTGCTGCGTTCAATCCACAAGTTATTGTATCAGAACTATTATATATATATAACTATAAATGACACGCATGCATGGCTGTTATTGCAGTCTGGTGCTGGTTTGGGAAGTTGAATATTCTGTGATACACAAATCAACAAATAAAGGATGGAAAAAGTAATTAAACTGTAGGAAATGGGGTTTCAGTCAAGCAGAGGAGATTTTTTTTATGACATCCTAGACTAATGACAAAATTATGTATATACTGTATGTTTAATCTAATTACTGGTTGTTTCATGTTAAAATAATCAACATTCCAAACATTAGTTATTGTTCTGTGAAACTGTGTAACTTTATTATAGGGGCTATTTACACCTGGTCACTTAATGCGTTTTTTCTGATCGATCCTGAAAAGACCAGGTGTAAATGCCCTCCGAAACGCATTCGAGACGGATATAAATCCGATCGCTCAAACCACTTCAGGGTTTGTTCTGGGTCGCATTCCAGACGAAACTGTACAAGTGTAAATGCATCTGGTTGTTGAAACCACATATGCTAATTTTACTCCTCCCAAAATATTAAAGTAATAAAAGCGTGAGACGTTTTATAGGCTATATGGCATGTTATAGTCAGATATGACAGCGCTAATGCAACAAGCGTCACCGCGGATGAGTAGCTGAGTATCTCCTCAGAAAGCCGACTCGCAAACTGCCGCGAATGAAACTGAAAGTAAGTCGCATACGCTCAACACACAATCATCTTTATTAAAAGTAGTGAGACTAATCTATCTTTCCAGTGCTGATGCCGCGCTCTCTCCTGTTGAGGTCTCCGATATTGAAATGAGCTGATAATGAATAAAATGCAGCGCATATCTATTGCTTTCACTGACGTGAACTCAGTTAAATTTGCATATGGCGCGGGAATTGAAGAACGGATTTATATACACATTTATGTGGCCAAGTGTAAATGGAAACTTTTTAACAAATCAGATAGATATCCGATCAGAGAAAACGCATGAAGTGACCAGGTGTAAACAGGCCCATATACAGGTGCATCTCAATAAATTAGAATGTCGTGGAAAAGTTCATTTATTTCAGTAATTCAACTCAAATTGTGAAACTCGTGTATTAAATAAATTCAATGCACACAGACTGAAGTAGTATAAGTCTTTGGTTCTTTTAATTGTGATGATTTAGGCTCACATTTAACAACAACCCACCAATTCACTATCTCAACAAATTAGAATACTTCATAAGACCAATAAAAAAAAACATTTTTAGTGAATTGTTGGCCTTCTGGAAAGTATGTTCATTTACTGTATATGTACTCAATACTTGGTAGGGGCTCCTTTTGCTTTAATTACTGCCTCAATTCGGCGTGGCATGGAGGTGATCAGTTTGTGGCACTGCTGAGGTGGTATGGAAGCCCAGGTTTCTTTGACAGTGGCCATCAGCTCATCTGCATTGTTGGGTCTGGTGTCTCTCATCTTCCTCTTGACAATACCCCATAGATTCTCTATGGGGTTCAGGTCAGGCGAGTTTGCTGGCCAATCAAGCACAGTAACACCATGGTCATTGAACCAGCTTTTGGTACCTTTGGCAGTGTGGGCAGGTGCCAAGTCCTGCTGGAAAATGAAATCAGCATCTCCATAAAGCTTGTCAGCAGAAGGAAGCATGAAGTGCTCTAAAATTTCCTGGTAGATGGCTGCGTTGACTGTGAACTTCAGAAAACACAGTGGACCAACACCAGCAGATGACATGGCACCCCAAATCATCACTGACTGTGGAAACTTCACACTGGACTTCAAGCAACATGGATTATGTGCCTCTCCACTCTTCCTCCAGACTCTGGGACCTTGTTTCCAAATGAAATGCAAAATTTACTTTCATCTGAAAAGAGGATTTTGGACCACTGAGTTATTTTTCTTCACAGCCCAGGTAAGACGCTTCTGACGTTGTCTCTGGTTCAGAAGTGGCTTGGTAGCCCTTTTCCTGAAGATGTCTGAGCGTGGTGACTCTTGATGCACTGACTACAGCTTCAGTTCACTCCTTGTGAAGCTCTCCCAAGTGTTTGAATCAGCTTTGCTTGACAGTATTCTCAAGCTTGCAGTCATCCCTGTTGCTTGTGCACCTTTTCCTACCCAAATTCTTCCTTCCAGTCAACTTTGCATTTAATATGCTTTGATACAGCACTCTGTAAACAGCCACAACTTTCAGTAATGATCCTCTGTGACTTACCCTCTTTGTGGAGGGTGTCAATGTTCGTCTTCTGGATCATTGCCAAGTCAGCAGTCTTCTCCATAATTGTGGTTTCAAAGAACAAGAGATACCCGGAATTTATACTGTATGGATGGTCATTAATTGAAACTCAAATGTAAGTATTCTAATATTTTGAGATACTGATTTTTGACTTTTATGAGCTGTAAGCTCTAATCATCAAAATTAAAACAAAAAAAACTTTTGAAATGCTTTACTTTACATGCAATGAATCTAAAATATATGAAAGCTTCACTTTTTGAAATAACTTACAAGAAAAAATGAACTTTTTCACGACATTCTAATTTATTGAGATGCACCTGTAGTGCAGGGGTGGCGAACGTCGGTCCTGGAGAGTTTTGCTTCAACCCTAATCAAACACACCTGATCAAGCTAATCAAGGTCTGAAGAGTTACCAGAAAGCTACAGCCAGGTGAGTTTTTATTAGGGTTGGAGCTATAGTTAGATCTTTTTGAGCTATAGCTATATAGCTATAGTCTATAAAAAGAGCTATAGTTAGATCTTTTTGCAAGATGGCGCCGGCGTGTATGGCTTGCCATCTGCAGCTTGTCTGGTTGTTTGTGATCGTTCTATGTTTCTCTATGATTCTTCAACATGCTACAACTGCATTGGTTTACGACAGGCTAACACTACTGACTATCCGAAACTCAGTTGGAAAACTAATCAAGCAGGATCTAGCAAAAGCAAGCACTCGTGCTCCTCCGTTTGAGTACACTATACCGGAGAGTTTACGCCGGCCAGCTTATGCTGCTCCTGGGAGGAAACGTCGACGCAGACGCAGAAAGCGAGGCAGCGTTTTGACTAGATGGAAGCTTTACCTGGCGTCTTCGGCTGTGCCTTGTTCGGACTCGTCTGTCTTCCGGCGTGGGCTGGTTTCGGATCGCTGCTCTTCGCGGCGCTGCTGGGTACCGTGGTATCGTTGGATTCGGCCTGTTGTGCCTGCCTTCGACTCGGCTCCCTCTCAGGTATGTCTGCCTCGTCTTCATAGAAGAGGTGTGAATTCAACGAATCTTCGCCCGCTGTGTCATGTATCACAGCTAGCGTATGAATCAATTTTGGTTAAGATGGCATTGGTAAACTCAAGATCGGTGGTGAATAAGACTTTTATATTGAATGACTTCTTCACCTCGCAACGTCTGGACTTTTTATTCTTAACTGAGACCTGGATTAATGTTGGAGACCTTAGCCCTTTTACAGAGCTGGTACCACCAGACTGTGATTTTTTAAGTTCACCCCACACTACTGGTCGTGGTGGAGGTCTGGCATCAGTTTTTAAGAAGAAATTTGACTGTCGAAGCATTAAGACTGATACCTTTTCAAGCTTTGAAGTACAGCTGATGCAAATTGATTCACGAAATCCGGTGCTGTGTGTGTTGTTATACCGACCACCCAAAATAAATAAGAATTTTATTCATGAGTTCACTGGATTTTTAGGAGGAATTATGATGAAGTACGACAGACTTGTGATACTTGGGGATTTTAATATTCATATCTGTTGTTCCTCAAATGGGCTGGCGAGAGAGTTTTTAAATCTTATTGATTCGTTTAATCTTGTACAGTCTGTGACCGGCCCGATTCATAAACTGGGACACACTTTGGATCTTGTTTTATCGTATGGTTTAACTGTTTGTGATTTTGAGATTACGGAGACTGGGTTTTCTGATCATAAGTCTGTTGTTTTTAATATTTCACTTTCATGCTCTGTAGGGAAACCATGTGTGTCTACTCGCAGGTGTCGTATTATGAATTCTGAAACTAGCAATGATTTTTGTACTATGTATGAGGCCGCCTTTTCAAATTTGTATTATGACTGTTCTCCTTTGGATTTGTGTGCAGATGAGCTATTGTCTTCGTTTACTTCTGTGTGCTCTAATATTTTAGACTCTATTGCCCCTCTGAAGACTAGATGTTTTAAATCAAAATCAGAACCCTGGTTAAATAATTCCACTCGTGCTGCTCGCCGGCTGTGTAGACGTGCTGAGCGCAAGTGGAAGAAAGACAAGCTTCAGGTCTCTTACGAGATTTTTAAGAACCAGTTGTTAAATTATCAGAAAACGGTCAAAATGGCAAGGGTCAAGTATTTTTCTGGTCTTATTGAAAAGAATCGTTGTAATCCTAGATTTTTGTTTTCTACATTGAACGCTGTGATTAATCTGCCTGTTTCTGAGGGGTTTGATGTTTCTATACAAACCTGTGAAAACTTTCGTATATATTTTTCAGATAAGATTTCCGATATTAGATCTTCAATTCAGCCATCTGATCATGACCCTTCAGTCCCTCCGTTGACATGCCCTGCTGTTTTTCACCAGTTTGAGCCTATTTCCATTGCGTCCTTGACAGAGATTGTTGAACACCTGAGGCCTTCCACTGGTCCCCAAGATATTATCCCGACTCGTTTTTTTAAACAAGTTTTTAACGTTGTGGGTCATAAAATTCTGATCCTAATTAATTGCTGCCTGGCTACGGGTTCCATGCCAGCTCCTTTCAAACATGCTATAGTGCAGCCTTTATTAAAGAGATCTAATTTGGATTCTACAGAGCTATCTAATTTTAGACCGATCTCAAAACTGCCTTTTCTCTCTAAAGTCTTAGAGAAGGTAGTTTTTATTCAGTTACAAACATTTCTAGGAAAAAACTCATTGCTGGAAGTTTTTCAATCAGGTTTTAGGGCACTACACAGCACTGAATCTGCACTTTTAAAGATTCATAATGATATTTTACTAACTCTAGACTCGGGAGCTTCGGCTATTTTAGTGTTACTAGACCTTAGTGCGGCTTTTGATACCGTGGATCACAACATTTTGATCTCTAGACTGGAACACCATGTTGGAGTCCGAGGGATGGCCCTTCAGTGGTTTAAGTCCTATTTAACGAACAGAAGTTTTGCAGTTAAATTTGGTGAATGTCTGTCGTCGTCGGCTCCACTTACTTGTGGAGTTCCTCAAGGGTCCATTCTTGCTCCCCTTTTGTTTTCGTTGTATATGCTTCCTTTGGGATCTATTTTTAGAAAACATGGTGTTTCTTTTCACTGTTACGCCGATGACACACAGATTTATATGCCATTTCAAAAGAATGACAAGAATGTTTTAACTCCATTTCTGAATTGCTTAAGGGACGTAAAAAGCTGGATGGCCTCAAATTTTCTGAAATTTAACGATAATAAAACAGAGATTATTTTCTTTGGACAAACTGAATATTTGGCCTATGTGAATGTAAATTTGGGTCCCCTGGCTGTGTACAACAAAGTAGTTGTGAAAAATGTAGGTGTATGGGGTCCGTTCTTCGTACGTCGCTTAATATATCTGAGATGATTTGAAAGATTCCAGATCTTCTAATCCTGATAACTGATCTCTGGCTAATTTGGTTCTTCAAACGAATTTGCGTATTAGATTAAAATATCTGGATTAAGTTGTCTAAGATTGTTCCCCGAAAAGGGCAGATATATCGATATTTGAAACCACGATCAGCAATCCAGCGATTGGCTGGCGGCAAGACAGCAACGTAATGACATCATATCATTAAAAAAGACACCTGACGAAAAACTTGACAAATTTCTGGACCTTTGTAAGGAAACAGCCACGCGAACAAAACTAAATATATAGATATAAATAGATAAATGAGATGTAAATAGATAAATGAAATGTGCACTGGTTTTAATTTTTTTGTAATTTTTTTACATGATTCCCAATTATTTATATTTATGACTTCTAGTATTTGTACAGGCTTTACATTTTTATTTCAATGTTGTAATTAGCAATTAATTTAATTTTATCTTTGAAGCAGATTTGTTACGTGACAGCATTAATTAAAGTTTCTTAGAGTTATCTGCATCTCCTGCACTCCATCAAGCCACATCCCATAATATCTGTCATCACTCAAATTAATGCACGGCTCAGATTAACTGTATAGCATGTGTGTAAGACTCCAATACAGTTATAAAGTAATTATTTCATCACTAATAAATCTTTCAATGAGTAAAACTGTCTGTGTCTATAGTATTATAGACTACACAACATTATTTTCAAATTAATTTTGAAATGATTATTATTTTAAATTATTGTCCCTGGACCAGTAGGGTACTCTTGTAATAAAGTAGCGGTGGTTGGGGCAGATATTAAGTATCAATTCTGCTTAAAAAGAAGCAATCTAATCCTGTTTACATGAAATAAGCCTGCTCCTGAGCTGGTTTAAGCTTATGGACCTGTTGCTATGACAGCAAGTCCAGGATGAGCTTCGAAGAACCAAATGATCCAAGATCAAGCGAAATCGGCAACAATCAAATCCAGCTAACTGAGTTAGCAACGTACGAAGAACGGACCCCTGGTTTGACAGAGAACTCAAATTTGATAAGCAAATTAACAATGTTGTTAAATCATGCTTTTTTAATCTGAGACTTCTAGCTAAAGTAAAAACTTTTCTCTCTGCTAATGATCTTGAGAAAATCATCAATGCCTTCATTTTTTCACGACTCGATTACTGTAATACTAATATATATATATATATATATATATATATATGAGTTAACCAGACAGCTTTGGCGCGTTTGCAGGCAGTTCAAAATGCGGCAGCTAGGCTGCTGACAGGTACACGCAAGCATGAGCATATTACACCGATTTTGTTCTCTCTCAAATGGTTGCCGGTTCGTTTCCGAATAGAATACAAACTTTTAGTGTTTGTTTTTAAATCCTTAAACGGCTTATCTCCAACATATCTTGGTGCCTTAGTAAAACGTCACACTTCTGCTAGATCCCTGAGATCTTCTAAACAGCAACTTTTAACAGTTCCCAGATCTAGATTAAAACTTAAGGGTGATCGCGCTTTCTCAGTTGCTGCCCCGAAACTGTGGAATTTGTTACCTTTGAATATTAGATCAGCTCTGACTATCTCTAGTTTTAAATCATTGTTAAAAACGTATTTATTAATTCAGGCTTATAATTTCTCTGGGTGCTGAGTTTTATGTTCTTTGTGTCTTTTCTGTGTGGTGTGATGTTATTGTCTGTGTATATTTATGAAAATGTTTTTCTTTATCTTTGTACAGCACATTGGGCAACAATGGTTGTATTAATTTGTGCTATAGAAAAAAAAAAAAAAAAGATAAAATAATTAAATGAACTCTGCAGGGCTCCGGCTCTCCAGGACCGGAGTTTGCCACCCCTGATATACTGTTTTTATATTATTTTTATTTTTCACATGATTATGGATCAATCTTGCTTAACTCTTGTAGAGAATTCTTTACATACTGCCTTAATAATGAGCCACCACAGTGTGGCGCTAACAGACAAATTTCCTGGAATAATGGAAATAACAGCTTATTCTTGACCAGAAGGATCTTTACTGGAAGATTATTGTTAACTTCAGCCTGCACATCTATGATAAATGACTAATAAGAGACTGTATTGTCTGAATCCAAAGAAGTGTTAGTTGATAGTCAATTTACAAATCTGATAAGATAGTAAAAATGAATCTGACCCCTAAAGTCAACTTTGTGATTAAGTTGTCCTTTGCATTACATAAAATATCATTACAATTTTTTTTTCTTATTGTCCTCATTTGTATTTATTTATACACATAAAAACTAAATTGCAGTAAATAGATAATTTACATTGTGAGGAACAGTGAATATTAAAGCAATGTAAATGAAAGATGATAAACAAGTTGATTGAGAGTTTCCCCATCATCATCATCATCATCATCATCTTTTTCCTCCGGCACATTGAGCTGTAAATAAATCAGTTCATTATGTTATAAAGATGTAATTCATTTCATTTGATAATTTGTAATACATACATATTCATTGTAATATTTTTACTTATATATTTAAATCAACATCTCTTTTCAGTTTGCCAGTGTTTACTTTTATGAACACACTCACCTGGTGCATCTTCCTTCCACATCACTTCCTGTTGAGCAGCTGGCGGTTGAGACCATTGCAACGTCACGTCAGAAATTCCTTGTTTTGCCAGAGCAGACTGAAGCTGAAATGAGCAGATCTCTTAAAACCGCTATCAATGTGATTTGATTTCAGATTTCTGTATGATTCCCTCTCTCACCTGTGACAGGAGCTGGACTCTCATTTCAGGTTCAGACAGACTCAAACTGGACTTCAGTTTCATCTTCACAAAGGTCTTCTTCAGTACAGGACCTAAAAGAGTGACACATGAGAGTGAACATACATAGACAGAAGGGGGGAGGGATGCTAAATGCAAATAATAAAATGCAACTGATCATACAGTATAATACCCAAATACATCATCTTATCATTGCATCTTCTTATTTTTGTGCAAATGCATATCACTAAATATTAAACGGGTGTAACATGAAGAGGCTGTGTACACAAAGTGAAACAAATATGACCCAGATTACATTAAATATAGATTCACTTGCAATAAGGATGAATATGGTTTAGTGTCGAACACAAATAAATGTTTTTTTTTATTTTTATGTAGTGAATTATTGACTGCAAATATATGCAATCTGGCTCAGATTCAGACAGGAATCATGTGTTTGTGGTGTTCTTCTGCTGATTAAGTGAGAATACAAGGCTTCTTCACATTACCAATGGTTCTCAAAAGCAAAAATGTTGAGAAAAGCATAGTAACTTGTGAGAAAATGTGCTCAAGCAAAACAGACTCTGTTTTTGGAATCAACAGGCCACAATTAAATTTGGATTTCATTCATTTGTAGCTTGATTTTCCATGTTTGATCACACCTTCTCCATAGACCTCCACCTCGCACAGAGTAAGAATCCTTAAATTTCCAGGAATGAACAGATTCACGTATCGACCCTCCATATCGTTACATACGTAGGTGGAGGAAACACCAGCTGGAATGCTAGAAATCACAGCACATCTAAAGAGAGACAGAGAAAACCTCATTTAGTCTTCTAGACTTTCTTCATTGGCCTATGTGTTTCCAGTAGTGCTGTCAAAATTAGCACGTCAACGAGGGGGATCACGTGACCCTTCGACCTCGATGCACGCGTAGTCTTTCGCTCTGCTGAATTTGCCAAATATTTTATTATCCTGTCAGTAAATTTCAAAACATTTTGCATCGGACTCATCATGAATACTTCAACAGTAAAAGGCGATCGGAAAAGAGAGATTGGACAATCGCCAATAAAGAAAAAATTCAGGGATGCCACCATCTCCAGAGAGGATATCGACGAGGCTATTGCTAACGGTATCAAGCTAGCACTTAAAGAACAACAAAGCACTTTGGATTCGATCGTGACTTCGGCAGTAAGAGATGCTGTGGACTCTGTGCTGATTCCAGCATTACGTAAACTGAGTGAGGACATACAAGCGACTAACAATTCTGTCAAAGAGCTGAGAGAGGAGTTTGAGGCCATGGCTGCCGCAGCGAAGCAGACACGTGACCGTGTTGATTCTGTGCAGGCAACTACACGTGAGGACAGGAATGCAGTCACGGACTTAAGAAATCAGCTGGAGCGACTCACCGAGAAGATGACGGATATGGAGGATAAAAGCAGGAGAAATAACATACGGCTTGTGGGCTTACCAGAGGGGGTGGAGGGATCCGATGTGGCTGCTTTCCTGAGAATTAATCTTTCCAAGTGGATTCCTTCTCTGAAGGGTCATAACATCGAGATTGACCGGGCACACCGCGTGTATGATGGAAGGAAAAACTCCGATCGGCCGCGTACTCTCATCTTCTGTGTGCTGAGATGGCATGACAGATTGGAGATTCTGAAGGGTGCTCGGCAGGCCTATCCGGTGAAATGCACGCAGGACAATGTCACGCTACAATTTTTTCCTGACTTTAGTCCAGTTACAGCCGCCAAGAGAAAAAGCTTGGTTCCGGTTTTGAGATCGATGACGGCGCTTGGTCTCCAGCCCTTCCTCGCTTATCCTGCGGTAATTAAACTACAGCACGAGGGTGAACAGAGATGCTTCAATTCTCTTCGGAAAGCGGAGGATTTTGTCGGATCCCTGTCACAGAGTGGGACATTTGCTGCGGATCCACGGGGCAGCGGGAGGGCGGTGGCCGCCCTTTCTTCGATCCGACGGGAGGGGCTTGGTGACCGGTATGGAGGAGATGGTGACGGGAGAGATATGGATGATCGCTAGTTCAATTTCTTATTTTTTCTTCTTTCCTCTCTCCTCATGGGATAGTATTTTTTTATTTTTATTCGATACAATCGTCCCTTTGCTGACTAACCCCCTTTTTTTTGTCTTTCTTTTTTTCTGGAGGGGACTAATGGAGAGTAGGTTTCATTACAATAATGTTTTGGTTATGTGAGCCTTTTGGGAGGCTCGTTGTGGGCTGAGGTGGCTCGGTCACGGATCATCACAAGTTTTTGTTGTTCAATCAGACCTATGTTCTCGGTAACGTGCGGCCTGAATTGTTTTTTGTCTATAATTGTCGGTCATTTCTGTCTGTGTTGCTTTTATTTTTTACAACAGATATTCATACTTTTATTTACTTTACCTTGTTTTTAAGGGGATTTTTCATCCAGGTGTTTTGATATCTATAATGCACACTAACGTTTACATGTCATTTACAGTATGGGAGTGATATTGCTTTTCATTTGTTGAATACAATTTTGAGATTGTGAATATTTAATGTATACTCTAAATATTTTATTGCCGGATATGACGGGCTGTTAAGCGAACCTGTGTGTTAGAATATTTACTCCGTAAAATATGTGATTGTATGGAGGAAGGACCTGTTTTGTTGTTGTTTTTTCCCTCCCTCTCTCTCTCCCCTTTGATTGGACTTTTAAAACATGGAGTATGTGTCTGTTGTTTTGTTTTGTTTGTTTTGAGTGGATGTTATGTTGTTGTGTGTGGAAAAATAAATAAAAAATGTTAATCACAAAAAAAAATTAGCACGTCAACGCATGCGATTTTTTTTTTTTCCAGTTTTTCGCGTTATATTTAACGCCGTTAACGCAGGGGCGGGGCTACGTTTGGCCACCCCACTCACAACTGCTGATTCGGTCTCTTTTTTCATGACAAGAACCATCGTTTAATAAAACGCAGTCTCTTTACTATCACATCAAACAGGAGACTTTTCAGACACGCGCTCCAGCTTCACTTAAAACGGTACTGTGCTTGTAGCACGTGCTCTTCAATTGCATGCGCAAGGCGCTGACGCGTGCTGTACCTTGTATCATTTCATATCAAATCGCGAAAGAAACTACGAGCATGCAATGTCGTAGTTGTGTCATCAGTTAATCATGAAGTTACCAAAAAAGGTCATTAAAGCTGCCTTAAAACTGTGCATGTATGTTTTTGTTATATGAGTCACATTTAAGAACATGTCTCTGAAATGCAGTGGTTTTCCAAACTGTCCTGAAACAGCCCAGTAATGTCTCCCTCTCCTCAACTCATTAGAAACTTTAAGAACTGAAGTGACCATCAGAAAAGGTAAAGAGATGAGTGTCAGATCCGCATCATTCAGCAGCGGCAGCTCTTAAAGGGACAGCAGCCAAAAAAAAAAAACGAATAACAAGTTGCTGTGATGTCTATTACTCAAAGATCAAAAGATGAAGAAAAAAACAGGAGGAAATCAATAACTTTTGTAGCTTTAAGGATTAATCTATATTTAGTATAAAATGTAGTGTTTAATATTTTTTTCAATTTCTGTATATTTCCTATTTGCTTAAGGGAACAGGTAAATATGACATTTATTATAATGGATTTATGTTAAGATTGTTTTAAGTTCACTTAAATTAGAAGTTATTTTAAGTAGTCTAATAAATGTTAAAATTGATAGCTTTGTAATATTGAATGGCTAATCAATGGTTATATATTAGGGGTGGGGGACTTTTTCATAGAGACATCAGAGTGATACTGGCCTTCAGTCATAAAAAAGAGAAAAGATGCCATTATACAAATATTCGAAAATATATACTGTCTTTATGTTGCTTCTACATTCATTTTAAGATTGAATGTGAAATTATCGCAATGTAAAAGTATTTTTAAAAACTTTAATTTAAGGTGGGATTAATTGTGAGTAATTCAGAATTGTGCGATTAAATTCAGAAAAAAATGTGCGATTAATTCGTTTTTTTTTTTGATTGACAGCACTAGTTTTCAGGGATTTTTATGGTTAAGTCACTGAAAGAGGGTCTCACGTGGGATTGTTGTTGCCGTTGTTCTCCAGAGAGTTTCCGATGTGAATCTCTGCTCCGTCTATTCTCTCTGGACAGCAGTCCGGTCTGTTTGTGATGACGACTCTATTAACTCTGTACACAGAACTCAGATCCAGCCTCCACCATGGGTTAGTCTGAACATTGGTTGAAGAACACGCTGACCATGATTTTGTGAGACCTGGATTGAAGTCAATGGCCTGTTGAGCAGACCAGAGGCCAAAGGTTGATGACTGTGTGACGGTTCTTCCTGTTGCCAAATTATCTGGAAAATGTCATAGTGTCGAGAAATAGTTTTAGTCAGCATATTTTATGTTTTAAAGTGTTTCAGAAGGTTTACTTATCTAGAATGCATTTCTATCAGATCTGTCTGTCAAGTCTTGACAAAGTCCCTTTCAAGGAATATCTTTCACTCGTGAAATCGAAAAAAATCCCTGCCACATTCACATTTAAATAACATTTCAAATCAGCAACAAAGTCTCACATGAACTGTCCCACAAATGTTGTTAAAAAAAAAAGAAAACTTCAGGTAGTTTTATTTTAATTTTTAATTTTTTTTGCAGTCCAAAGCGCACGATTCAGGACTGACTGTTTCTATATGGCAACCAGTTTATAACCAGTCACATGATGACTTTACCCAATGGTGATTGGTGTTACAACCCTTTGTTTTGTATTCTCTCGTTTTCCTGACACTGATTTGGATTCCCCTTTGGACACTGTTTGCGTGAGCTTGTAAATAGTTTGTATATCATTGTAAATCTTGAGGGTTTGGGAAAGTAAGGAGTTTGATGCCTTTATTGTAAACCTTTTGATCTCTGTTTTTGGCTAGGAAGTTAGGTTAATATATTCTACTTTTATTTTACTTTCTTTTGGTTAGGGTTTAGGGAAGAGGTCTTAAAGTAAGAAAGTTTTGTTTGTTATTTTGGCCAGGTCAACTCCCAAAGAAAAGTTCCCCACTTATTTATTTGACTACTGTATTTTTGTTTGGTTTCATTAAAACCCTCAAAAGATTCCCTGCTTCCACTCTCTCTCATTCCATGTTGCGTCCTTTACCCCTAGACCTGCCTTTTTTAGAATTAGGCATTGCGCTTTCTCCATTCATATTAATATGTGAGCACCATCTGGTTATTTCTAAAATCTATGGACATCGACGAGAACTACAATAACTATATTAAAAACCACGTTAATGAAATGAGAATAGCTTAAAAGTCAAAATCACAAGGTTGTTAAATAGCGAATTACCTGGAAAGATCACATAGACTCCCACTTCACAGAGAGTAAGAATCTTTGAAGTTCCAGGAATATTCACAATAACATAACGTCCCTCCATCCCACGACACGAGTAGCTGTAGGTAGCTCCTGCTGGAATAGTAGAAACTACAGCACATCTGGAGAAAGAAGAAAGAGTGAGTTGCTTTCTTTTGCTCATTATCCCCAAATTTATTTTATATACAATATTATGATTTTTTTTTTATTTCTTTAACACTATTTGATATTTCCTTGGGGTCCCCTTTAGTAGAAATCAGTAATTAACAGGGGCTAATGTGTGTGGTTAATGAATCACTCAAAAAGACAAGAGTTGATTCTGTCAGACGAATCCTTAACTGAACTGAATCGACATCTGACTCACTTAACTGCAAGTTTACATTAATTTCAGTGACATTTTATAGGGCCAGAATTTCTGCAGACTCTATAAAAATACATCAAAAAGACTCACAGTGGGTTGCTGAGAAGATCTGAAGAATTGTTTCCAATCCGAATCTCTGCCCCATCTATCCTGCTTTCACAGCAGTCGAGTCTGTTAGTGATGGTCACTCTGTTCACGCTGTACGTCTTCATCAGATCCAGAGTCCACCACGGGTCACTCTGTACGTCTGTATGAGTACAGCTGGAGTTTTTCCTATCCAGAGCTTTTTGGGCAGACGAGTTCTTATATGTTGTCGACTGATTCGCTGTTCCCCATCCTGCTATGTTCACTGGAATATGTTTGAGAGAAAATCTTATTTATATTTACAATGACAATTATTTATTTATATTCTGGCTGGAATTTCTCATACAATAATATGGTATCATCATTAATATTATGTGTTTCTGTGAAGCCGCTTTGAAATAGCGCTATACAAATCTAATTGGAATGATTATAGGTGTATTTTGTTTTACATTTATTACAATATGTCATCAAACAAATGGAAAAGAATAAAAGAAAAAAAAGACCACAAATATGCATTGGTATAACACACTGGTAAATGGTGCTTGATCTGCATATTTCTCTCCTGATTCAGATGAGATCACTTTTTTTTCCACTGAAGCAAGCGTTATTATTTTATGTTTTAAATTTAAAATGATGTACGTGTTTCTTCTCACTTCACAAGCCCTTGATTGATGGTCAGGAGTGGTGTGGATTACTTGTGGATTATTGTGATATTTTTATCAGCTGTTTGGACTCTTATTCTGACGGCACCCATTCACTGCAGAGCATCCATTGCTGAGCAAATTATGTAATGCTACATTTCTTCAAATCTGTTCCCATGAACAAACTAACTCATTTAAATATTACTCAACTAAATGTTAGTGCAAACTGCAGCTCCATTATTTGAATTAATTTAATTTAGATAAACCCTAAATGGTATGTAAAACCAAATGAACTTCGGATGTTTTACATAGTCTCATCCCGACTATCTGTGCACGTAAGTTAAGGCGCAGTCAAATAGTTAGTCAAAGTACAGGTATATTGTTTAAAACACACCTATGACTGTAAACAGGAGTGTGTATGGCTGATATTAAAAATCTACAGTCCTTTGATAAAGAATATTAAAACACGCCAACACTAAATTAAATAATCTAAATAAAAATCAAGTCTGTTGTAGATAAAGTATACAGTTTGAATGAAGATACGTAATAGTGACATGTAAAAGTGTTTAACTAATGAAATCTAACCTTCTGTTCCATTTGCCTTCATTTGAACTGAGAAAAACCCTAAAAGAAACACAGAATAATGCTTAGTTTTAAATAGAACCATAAAGCTCATTACATTTTGTTAATTAAGTTTTAGGCTTAAAACTATGAGGAAACTGGTAGAAAGGTACAAAAGCAGTCACTTGTTCTTTCTTTCTTCCTTTTTCTTCAGAAGGTACAAATGTGTCTACTATAAAAGTACTGTCTAAAAATGTACTCTGTAGGTACTAATGTGTACCTTTAAGGTATGCACCCTTTGGGGTAAATAAGGTACAAATGTGTACCTTTTCAAAGAGTACTGATGCAGTGACAACTTTTGTACCTTTTTCTGAGAGTGTAGGATAAGAAAAGTAAAAAAACGTAAACAAAAACGTTGTAATCACTATAAGATATTAGACACAAGAAGTTTGGTATGTTTTACTCACCCAGTAAAAGTGACATACTGTACAAACCCTTCATGTTCATACCAAGCGCTTCTTGATTCGTTCTGCTTTCAGCTGAGGATGTTTGAATGAACGATTCCTGAGAGAGAGAGAGAGAGAGAGAGAGAGAGAGAGAGGAGGAGGAGGAGGAGGAGGAGGAGGAGGGGAGATGAGAGACACATTAGTTCAACTTTACATACCATTTCTGTCAGTCTGTCAGAGGATGTGTCATTTAAATTATATGATAATTTACACATTTAAGTTTAAAATGACCTAATGTCCCATCATGAAGTAATCCTAAAATTTATTTGGATTAATAAAAAAAACAAAAAAAAAAAAACAACAACAACAAATCCATGCAGACTGTTGAATGAACACAGCACTCATACAGTATTTAGTTATACCATGGTAAATGGTCTATAGCTGTTTGTAACCACAACAATATATTTAAAAATACTTAATGAATCAAGTAATATAGTCAGTGGCGGCTCCAGGATTTTTTTGTTGGGGGTGCTAAGGGTGGGCTTAACAGTTCAGAGGGGGTGCTAAAAAACTAATTCAATTGAGAGAAAGTAATGAACGCCTAAACTTTAGCAATCAGTTTTTTTTTTATATACAGCAGCTTTGAAAAAGGCATATTTTACTTTTTTTCTGTGGTATTAAACTTCTCATATGCCACTGTTATTAGTAATATACTAATGCCAACTGCCAAATATGACACTTACAAATTAATATAATTTATGAACGAATATAGAAAAGAGAGAAAGTAGGGATTTTCTTTTTCAAATCAATAAAAACCTTTTTTTTTTTTTTTACAATTCATAAAAACTACAGGTGCATCTCAATAAATTAGAATGTCGTGGAAAAGTTCATTTATTTCAGTAATTCAACTCAAATTGTGAAACTCGTGTATTAAATAAATTCAATGCACACAGACTGAAGTAGT
The DNA here is from genome assembly GCA_027422415.1 of Schizothorax lantsangensis. NCBI lineage: Eukaryota > Metazoa > Chordata > Actinopteri > Cypriniformes > Cyprinidae > Schizothorax > Schizothorax lantsangensis. The sequence continues at coordinate 3,219,834 of CM049839.1, read as the reverse complement.
TTAAGTCTTTGGTTCTTTTAATTGTGATGATTTAGGCTCACATTTAACAAAAACTCACCAATTCACTATCTCAACAAATTAGAATACTTCCTAAGACCAATAAAAAAAACATTTTTAGTGAATTGTTGGCCTTCTGGAAAGTATGTTCATTTACTGTATATGTACTCAATACTTGGTAGTGTCATAAATAAAGACTGGAGGATTCAAGTTGCGGAAACAAGAACGGTTTATTGCAAAACACGTCAGACAGGTGAAACTGAGGAAACAAGGTTGAGCTCCCTGTAGGTTGGGGCAGGTAGCGCAGGGAAACAATGGGCAGCCAAGTGTCCGGGGATAGAGTCCAGGAAACGGCAGAGATCAGGAATCACGGGAGCAGGAAGCAGGAACGGCCGGAAACCACTGGCCAGGACACAGCAGACAATCCGAGGATCTGACAACACAAGACAGCGTGACAGGATCTAATATAGCCCCTGTAAATGATCCGCAGCTGGAGCAAATCAGCCTCAATCAGACACACCCACACACAGACACCTGCGCACACACACACACACACACACAACAGAGCGAGGATGGGACCGTGAGCCCATGAACCGTGACAGTACCCCTCCCCCTAGGAGTGCCTCTCGGCGCTCCCAGCCGACCTTACCTGTTGATTGTAATCATCAATAAGGGAGTGATCCAATTCGCAGAAACCGTGATCCAATTCGGTTTCTGTGAAGCCGCTTTGAAATAGCGCTATACAAATCTAATTGGAATGATTATAGGTGTATTTTGTTTTACATTTGTTTTACATTTATTACAATATGTCATCAAACAAATGGAAAAGAATAAAAGAAAAAAAAGACCACAAATATGCATTGGTATAACACACTGGTAAATGGTGCTTGATCTGCATATTTCTCTCCTGATTCAGATGAGATCACTTTTTTTTCCACTGAAGCAAGCGTTATTATTTTATGTTTTAAATTTAAAATGATGTACGTGTTTCTTCTCACTTCACAAGCCCTTGATTGATGGTCAGGAGTGGTGTGGATTACTTGTGGATTGTGATATTTTTATCAGCTGTTTGGACTCTTATTCTGACGGCACCCATTCACTGCAGAGCATCCATTGCTGACCAAATTATGTAATGCTACATTTCTTCAAATCTGTTCCCATGAACAAACTAACTCATTTAAATATTACTCAACTAAATGCTCCATTATTTGAATTAATTTAATTTAGATAAACCCTAAATGGTATGTAAAACCAAATGAACTTTGAATGTTTTACATAGTCTCATCCCGACTATCTGTGCACGTAAGTTAAGGCGCAGTCAAATAGTTAGTCAAAGTACAGGTATATTGTTTAAAACACACCTATGACTGTAAACAGGAGTGTGTATGGCTGATATTAAAAATCTACAGTCCTTTGATAAAGAATATTAAAACACGCCAACACTAAATTAAATAATCTAAATAAAAATCAAGTCTGTTATAGATAAAGTATACAGTTTGAATGAAGATACGTAATAGTGACATGTAATAGTGTTTAACTAATGAAATCTAACCTTCTGTTCCATTTGCCTTCATTTGAACTGAGAAAAACCCTAAAAGAAACACAGAATAATGCTTAGTTTTAAATAGAACCATAAAGCTCATTACATTTTGTTAATTAAGTTTTAGGCTTAAAACTATGAGGAAACTGGTAGAAAGGTACAAAAGCAGTCACTTGTTCTTTCTTTCTTCCTTTTTCTTCAGAAGGTACAAATGTGTCTACTATAAAAGTACTGTCTAAAATGTACTCTGTAGGTACTAATGTGTACCTTTAAGGTATGCACCCTTTGGGGTAAATAAGGTACAAATGTGTACCTTTTCAAAGAGTACTGCTGCAGTGACAACTTTTGTACCTTTTTCTGAGAGTGTAGGATAAGAAAAGTAAAAAAAACGTAAACAAAAACGTTGTAATCACTATAAGATATTAGACACACAGAAGTTTGGTATGTTTTACTCACCCAGTAAAAGTGACATACTGTACAAACCCTTCATGTTCATACCAAGCGCTTCTTGATTCGTTCTGCTTTCAGCTGAGGATGTTTGAATGAACGATTCCTGAGAGAGAGAGAGAGAGAGAGAGAGAGAGAGAGAGAGAGGGGAGAGAGAGGGAGAGAGGAGAGATGAGAGACACATTAGTTCAACTTTACATACCATTTCTGTCAGTCTGTCAGAGGATGTGTCATTTAAATTATATGATAATTTACACATTTAAGTTTAAAATTACCTAATGTCCCATCATGAAGTAATCCTAAAATGTATTTGGATTAATAAAAAAATAAAAAAATCCATGCAGACTGTGAATGAACACAGCACTCATACAGTATTTAGTTATACCATGGTAAATGGTCTATTGCTGTTTGTAACCACAACAATATATTTAAAAATACTAAATTAATAAATTAATATAGTTAATTTGTCATAATGTGTTTTCAGACTAATTTAATTTATTAAAAGGCAGAAATCATGATTAAGATTTACTGTGCAGCCATTTGAGTTTCCAGAACTGTTTCTTTTATCTTCCCATTTACTACAGCAAAGCTGCTTTGACACAACTGGTACTACATACAGCGCTATAAAAGTGACTTGACTTCACATTACATCAATTATTATTTACGTCACTGATAATAATAATAATAATAATAATATGAGAATCTTACTATTACAATAAGAAATTATGCTATCATGAAAAGACAAATCTTTTTTTTTTTTTTACTGATGAGACTTTATTCAAAGTGACTTGCAAATGAGGAATTCGTCATAACGCATCAGTGCATGCAATTTCTAGCAATATTTGCAGAACACAACGGCAAGTGTAAAGTACAAGCAGGATCAGTGATTTATTATTATTGTTCTATCTCCTACCCAATCTATATTATTATTATTATTATTATTATTATTATTATTATTATTACTTCATAACTTTATATAGTCAACAAGACGACATTAGTGACTCACTTAGGCTACATCAGCCAAATTTAACAATTTACCAAACACTTTTCAGAACATCCCAGAAAACCACGTATTTAGGTTATATTTTCGTATAAAAACACACGTACAGAACAGTAAGAGATAATTTTTGTAAGACCAATAGCACTGATTCAGTAAAGCAAAGGACAGACGCTCGCAAACTGCTGATCGCTGCTTTTGTCCTGAGATGAGACATCCTGTTGGAAAAATATATAAATAAATAAATCATCCTGATTTGCCTTCAGCTTTATGCTCTATTATATTCTACAACTGTGTAACTTACTGTGTTGTATCGTCTCATAAACTGACCACCGAGCCACCTGTGAACTCTATAGTGCACTCAGGCAGCAGGTTAGAGAGCGCCTTGCAGCCTCTGCTGGTAGATGCTGGAACTACAATATGGGTTTTTTTTTTTTTTTTTTTTTTTTTTTTTTTTTTTAATATAGACAGACATTCAAAAATATCAGTAAACTGTGACAAAATAAAAGTTTTCAACACAAATATTTTGTGATATTATTAAAACCATTACTAAATGGTTTCCAGTAACAAGGTTGTCAAGTTTGCGGTTTTCCCGTGGAATCGAGCTACTTACCCAGATGGCACACTATGTCTGCAAGATGTCTGTTAAAGATCACGCTTGATCTGGAAAGCACTGCTCTGTTCAGACATCTGATAGATAGACATCTGTAAGATGTCAGTTTTACATACATTCTAAATCAAAAACATCTTAAAGATATCTAATAAATGTCTTTTGCAGATGAGCAAACACTCTAAAAAATGCATCTTGCAGATGTAAATACAGACATAAGATAGAGGGATCCATGATGTACGTGTGCTATCAGGGTTTAAAGGGTTGACATTGTATACATTCTAAATAAATGACACATTTTGTAGGGTTCCTTTAGTTATAATTTGGCAGCAAGGGTCTTGGACATTTTATTGGTGCAGATATGTTTATTTTGTAAAATATTTTACTCTTCTTTTCAAAACAGTTTGAAGACGTCTGGGCATCGAGGTTAGGAGTTTCTGTAGTTTTGGTGTTGGAATTTTGTCCCATTCTTGCCTGAAATAGGTTTCCAGCTGCTGAAGAGTTTGTGGTCGTCTTTGATGTATTTTTTGCTTAATGATGCACCAAATGTTCTCTATAGGTGAAAGATCTGGACTGCAGACAGGCCAATTCAGCACCCATACTCTTCTACTACGAAGCCATGCTGTTGTAATAGCTGCAGTATGTGGTTTTGCATTGTCCTGCTGAAATACACAAGGCCTTCCCTGAAATAGATGCCATCTGGAGGGGAGCATATGTTGCTCTAAAACCTTTATACAGGTGCATCTCAATAAATTAGAATGTCGTGGAAAAGTTCATTTATTTCAGTAATTCAACTCAAATTGTGAAACTTGTGTATTAAATAAATTCAATGCACACAGACTGAAGTAGTTTAAGTCTTTGGTTCTTTTAATTGTGATGATTTAGGCTCACATTTAACAAACAAAAAACACCAATTCACTATCTCAACAAATTAGAATACTTCATAAGACCAATAAAAAATCATTTTTAGTGAATTGTTGGACTTCTGGAAAATATGTTCATTTACTGTATATGTACTCAATACTTGGTAGGGGCTCCTTTTGCTTTAATTACTGCCTCAATTCGGCGTGGCATGGAGGTGATCAGTTTGTGGCACTGCTGAGGTGGTATGGAAGCCCAGGTTTCTTTGACAGTGGCCTTCAGGTCATCTGCATTGTTGGGTCTGGTGTCTCTCATCTTCCTCTTGACAATACCCCATAGATTCTCTATGGGGTTCAGGTCAGGCAGGTTTGCTGGCCAATCAAGCACAGTAACACCATGGTCATTGAACCAGCTTTTGGTACCTTTGGCAGTGTGGGCAGGTGCCAAGTCCTGCTGGAAAATGAAATCAGCATCTCCATAAAGCTTGTCAGCAGAAGGAAGCATGAAGTGCTCTAAAATTTCCTGGTAGATGACTGCGTTGACTGTGGACTTCAGAAAACACAGTGGACCAACACCAGCAGATGACATGGCAGCCCAAATCATCACTGACTGTGGAAACTTCACACTGGACTTCAAGCAACATGGATTCTGTGCCTCTCCACTCTTCCTCCAGACTCTGGAACCTTGGATTTCCAAATTAAATGCAAAATGTACTTTTATCTGAAAAGAGGACTTTGGACCACTGAGCAACAGTCCAGTTATTTTTCTCCACAGCAGTTAAGATGCTTCTGACATTGTCTCTGGTTCAGAAGTGGCTTGGTAGCCCTTTTCCTGAAGAAGTCTGAGCGTGGTGACTCTTGATGCTGCGTGGTGACTCCAGCTTCAGTCCACTCCTTGTGAAGCTCTCCCAAGTGTTTGAATCAGCTTTGCTTGACAGTATTCTCAAGCTTGCGGTCATCCCTGTTGCTTGTGCACCTTTTACTACCCAAATTCTTCCTTCCAGTCAACTTTGCATTTAATATGCTTTGATACAGCACTCTGTAAACAGCCACACCTTTCAGTAATGACCTTCTGTGACTTACCCTCTTTGTGGAGAGTGTCAATGTTTGTCTTCTGGATCATTTCCAAGTCAGCAGTCTTTCCCCATTTTGGTTTTCACAAGAGATACATTTATACTGTCATGTAAATATGTCTCATTTTTGAGATACTTGACTTTAAATGTAATATCTTGCATCAAACCTTAAAACAAAAAAAAAACTTTTGAAATGTTTTACTTTACATGTAATGAATCTAAAATATATGAAAGTTTAACTTTTTGAAATAAGTTACAAGAAAAAATGAACTTTCTCACGACATTCTAATTTATTGAGATGCACCTGTATACCTTTCAGCATTCATAGTGCCTTCCAAAACATGCAAGCTGCTCATACCGTATGCACTTATGCACCCCCATACCATCAGAGATGCTGGCTTTTGAACTGAATGCTGATAACACGCTGGAAGGTCTCCACAGGCATCCAACAAAGGTCTTTGGCCTTGCTCCTTACGCACAGAGATTTATCCAGTTTCTCTGAATCTTTTGATGATATTATGCACTGTAGACAGTGTTGGGGGTAACGCATTACAAGTAACGCGAGTTACGTAATAATATTACTTTTTTCAAGTAACTAGTAAAGTAACGCATTACTTTTTAATTTACAAGAAAATATCAGAGTTACTTTTTCAAAAAAAGTAACGCCAGTTACTTTTTTCCCATTTGTGACCCTGGACCACAAAACCACTCTTAAGTGTCAATTTTTTGAAATTGAGATTTATACATAATCTGAAAGCTATAAATAAAGGAAAATGAATAAATAAGCTTTCCATTGATGTATGGTTTGTTATGATAGGACAATATTTGGCTGAGATACAACTATTTGAAAATTGGAATCTGAGGGTGCAAAAAAATCTAAATATTGAGAAAATCACCTATAAAGTTGTTCAAGTGAAGTTATGAATAGCAATGCATATTACTAAAGTAACAAAACAAAGCTTTTTGATTATTTACTGGATAAGAAATAACAACTATCTTCATTAACATGATCACTTAATATAGACTAATGATTTTTGGCATTAAAGAAATATTAGTAATGATTATAAATGAAATTTTGGCAATATTGCTACAGTATCCACCAGCTGACTTTAAGACTGTTAAGTTTGTTAAGTTGCACAAATCATGTCATTGGGTCACATTTCAATTGCACTGCACAGGAGCTGTTTAGCAGACTGTGTGCGTCAGCATGCTGTTACTGTAGTTCTATCTAGACTAAATGTGAATGTGCATTGAATTCATCCCATTCACAAAAAGCAGATTTAGTATTCATCAAAATGAATTAATAACAGTGAAATGCAAACTCAGAATATGACGCAAACCTGCAACAATTAAATGTTAAACACAAATGTATCTAATCCCATTTTATGTCAACAATGTCTTTGCTGCTGATATAGTCGGAGCGGGGAGCGAGCGGCGGGTTTTTAAGCAAAGGCCGGAGCGATCGCTCTGTCTCGCTCCGGTCCCGCTCCGATACCGCTCACACCACGAGTCTGGGCATGCAAAAATCCACCCAGAATGCTGCGTGTTGATTTTCCTTTCTGCGCCTATGTTAACAGCACTTAAGCAGCCACACTGCCTGCGGAATACGCGCGTATCAGGTGCAGTCCACCCACACCGCAACCTCGGCCCCGCGACAGAATAGAAGTGAAGCGGATTTGTTCCGTAGCAGTCACGCAACAAACCCGCTCCACGTCCGCCACGCAGGCAGTGTGTCCCAGTTTCGGTTGAAAGAAAACGGCAGGTGTTAGGCATGCAGAGGAATTTTAAATTTGAGCGAGCGTGGAGCGATTTCACTGGAGCGGGATGAAATTGTAGGTGAGCGGGGAGCGGAAATGAGCGGAGCGGTCTGGTGTGACTTTGAGCAGTGGAGCGGGGGGAGCGAACACGGGGGGAGCGAACACCCACGTGAGCGGGGAGCGGAAATTCTCACCGCTCAGATGCTCTGCTGACCTTTGATGATCCAGTTCAATCATACTAAGCAAAAATTCTGACTTTAGATAAACTGCAATTGTGCTATCATTGTTTTTTTTGCTGAAGAGTTTGAACCTTCTTCTCCTGCATTCTATTTTACAGACGTGAATTTACTTTTCCTTCAGGCTGAGGTTTATTCATTACACTTTTTGGTGTGAAAGGGCTTTTACATTTGCTATAATTAGAACTTATTGTATTAAAAACAATCAAGCCCTGCTCATATTTAAAAAGTAACGCAAAAGTAACGTAACACATTACGTTCCATAAAAAGTAACGTAATTAGTTACTTTTTTAGGGAGTAAAGCAATATTGTAATGCATTACTTTTAAAAGTAACTTTCCCCAACACTGACTGTAGATGATGAGATTTGCAAAGCCTTTGCAATTTGACGTTGAGGAATGTTGTTTTTAAAGTATCTCACAATCTTTTTACACACTCTTTCACAGATTGGAGAGCCTCTGCCCATCTTTACTTCTGAGAGACTCTGCCTCTCTAAGACATCCTTTTTATAGCTAATCATGTTACAGACCTGATGTCAATTAACTTAATTAGTCGCTAGATATTCTCCCAGCTGAATCTTTTCAATTTGTTTTGCTTTTTCTGCCCTTTGTTGCCCCCGTGCCAACTTTTTTGAGCCCTGTAGCAGGCATCAAATTTGAAATGAGCTCATTTAGTGGATAAAAGTGTAAAATTTCTCCATTTAAACATTTCTCTATGTTCTATTGTGAATAAAATATTGGCTCATGTGATTGAAAGTCTTTTAGTTTTCATTTTATTCAAATTTTAAAAAACGTCCCAAAATTTCCGGAATTCGGGTTGTAACAGATAGGCTACCAAAAATGCATCCAGGACATCATCTATGTCCTAACACAGTTATAATAATTATAATTATAATATTAAGTATAGGCTTAAATGTTCTCAATAGTGTTTTTAAATGTAATTGTAATCAACTGTTTTGTTCTACATGGCACATGTAATCAAATGCAGCATGATCACATGGTCCCTGTGAAACTCCATTTACCTTCACATTTACATTGAGGCTCCTGAAAGACAGATTCTTAGAAAACAATTTTCAAATAATTTTTATCTTGTCCTCACTGGCTGTGTCTGGTACAACAGAGGATTTTTTTGTGTGCAAATGATCCTCAACGACCATCAGGACATTGCTGTGAATCTCAAATTAAGTTATTTTAAGATTGAAAATTAACTTCTCAAGACACTCATCAATTTTACTGTAAAATATGTTTGTTCATATCCATTTTTTTGCACTTGATTGTGGAAATCATTGGACTACATGTACAAGTATATCTAAAATGATTTTGCTTATGTAAATAATGTTCACCTCCTCTATTGAGAGTAATGAAGCAAGCTGAGAAAAGGACTGGTGATGACATGCTGAAGAAACAAAAGATGTATACCTTTTCCTTAAATTAAATGCAAAGTCAACGATTCCCCGAATAATGTAAATACTGTTTCTGAGAACGAATCTGTTTGTGTCAGAGGATGCTTCATCAAACATCACAGGCTCACATCACACCCATAATTTATCAGATGATCACAGAATTGTTCCTATTTGACAACATTTTTTTTTTTGCAAAGTCATGGGTCGCGGCACATTTAATGATCCAGTTTCACAGGGAAATCCTCTAGCTGACAAAGCAGCAAAGCGAGCCACCACACGTCAACCTCAGACACAGATGCAACATCCAAATCATAAATGAACCACTGCTTTATCTAATGGGAAATTATCCTGTTAAATAACAAAAGAGATTTAAGCTAACAGCCATCGGACTGACTTTAATCATTGTTTGGGACATTATTGGTTCTTTTGGGTTTTGACGGCAGCTTGCATCCTTGGTGTTGCATTATACCGCCATACATCATTGGTTAAAATACATGCACAATACAACAAAATTGGGCCAAATCATAAGTTGAGACTGTACTGATGCTAATAGTCCCCTCCTCAGGATGATCTTTCATTCACAAATCTTCAAGGAAGTTCAACCTGCCACAGGAGCTGCTGAAACAGTTCTACTCTGCCATCATTGAATCCGTCCTCTGCACTTCAATAACTGTCTGGTTCAGCTCAGCTACCAAATCTGACCTCAGAAGACTACAGAGGGTAGTCCGGTCTGCTGAGCGAATCATTGGTACAACCCTCCCCACTTTCCAAGAACTGTACTTATCCAGAGTGAGCAAAAGGGCTGGCAAAATCACTCTGGACCCCTCACATCCAGAACACTCCCTCTTTGAACTGTTACCATCTAGTCGACGCTACAGAGCTCTGAGCACCAGAACGACCGTCAGCATGACCCGTGTCTGAAGCATACATATAAAAACACCACCTGTTGGCCGGCGACAGCCTATGACGTCACTACCGGCGCAACCACAGTATAAAGGGGCGCCGGGAAAATACATCATCCACTTCTTCGTCTGAAGCTTGTGTCCGAAGCATGGCACCACGCCTAGAGGACGCAGTGTCTCATTCCCTACTCTCAGGGGAACCACGGTTACATACGTAACCTGAGACGTTCCCTTTCGAGGGAACTTCGAACTGCGTCCTCTAGGGGTCGCTATGGGGAACGGAATACCCACGCCGCCATGCTGAGAGAATGCAAGCCAAGCACAAGAGGCGAGCACTAAGTACCAACTCTACCCGGCTAAGGGAGTTGCCCCTGGGACGGTTAGACGGCTGTCAGTGACATTATCCCCTACGGCCAAAGACCCGAGCTGCATACCCTGAAACTTACCTGTTAAGGGCCGGGAATCCCGGACACAGGGTAGAGCTCGAAGGCTTAGAATCATAAGAAAATATTCCTTTAAGGGGATACGGCCAATTGCCTAGGATAGTAGCTAGGTCCTGGCCTGTCACCCAGGGGCTACCGCTTGCTCTGCATGAGCTCAATGAGAGAACTGTCTCAACAGACCCTTGGTAGCAACACCCTGTTCAAGTCAGTATCACTGTGATACATAGGTAGAGTGGGGCCCAAGGCGAAACCGGGGCCTGACCAACCAGACGGAGATGGGCCAGGACCCCTGCATTGTTCGGATCTGGACCTTCTTGGAATGAAGGTTTTAAAGGCCGCTGAGCATGCCTTCGCCTCCCTAAACTTCTCGACCACCGTCTCGACGGAGGTACCGAAAAGCTCGGAAGGGGAGACTGGAGCATCGAGAAGAAAGTCCTTCTCTTTCTTCACAATATCTGCCAGATTCACCCACAGATGTCTCTCCATTACCACCATGGCCGCCATAGACCTGCCCATAGCAGTGGCGGCCTACTTAGTGGCACGGAGAGCCAAATCCGTGGTGCGGCGCATGCTCAGCTACTTCATCAGGTGACAAGCCCTGACCCTTATCCAGGTCTTTCAGCAGATCAGCCTGGTATGCCTGAAGCACCGCCATCGTGTGCAACGAAGCGACAGCCTGACCTGCTGCTGCGTACTTTGAAGGGGTTTAGATGGCAAGGAGGGAGCCTTGAGAGAGGATGTCTCGCCCACAGAGAGATAGCTGGCTAGCGTCTCTTCCACAGGGGGCATCCCCTCATAGCCGTTTTCACGCATCCCCTTAATGTCAGCATAACTGGTATGCTGAAACCTATGGATGTGAGAGGAAAACAGGTTTTTAATTAATTTTATTTATTTTTTACCCCGCAGTGCCGCCATCTTGGCCCGCTTCCACGGCAAGTCAAGCCTCGCCGTGGCGCGTTCCATAACCTCCAACAACTCGTCATACGCAGGGCAGGACGATTGAGAGGGCTCAGTCTCAACTTATTCGCCCTCAGACATCTCCTGCTCTTCCTGGGCATAACCCAGCAGAGCCCTAGCAGCTGGATCAGATGATGTCAGAGAGATCGCATCAACATCATCATCCAGCAACTCACCCTCGTTCGCGGCCGACGAGCGCGAGAAGGAAAGCCCCCTTTCTAACTCATCAGCCGGATCCGCCTACGAGCCCCACAAGCTCATTTCCCTCCGTGCCTCGGCGACAGTGGGTCTTGAACCACGGGAAGCAGACGGCTGCCCCTCCTTCCTCGAAAAGAGAGACAGACGAGAGTGGAGCTTTCTCATAGAAAAAAGCTCACAGTGCACGCAGATTGCCCCCTCGATGACATCGCGTGAGTGCTCCTCGTCCCAAACAAAAGACGCAAAGATCGTGTGTGTCATCAGGTGTCAAATAACGAGGACACAGATGCACACATCTCTTAAACGCCTTGCTAGTGCTCGCCATAGTAACAGTAGAAAATCGTTCTTACCAGTAGATTCTGTTCAAGATGGCGCCGCGTATGGCTGCTGTGGTGTGGAACGCTCCCGTTCTTTTAATGTTTTTGTTTGTTTGTTCTGTGTTTAGTCAATCTATTTCTATCAGTTTTACCAGAGACAAACTACTGGACATAAGGCAACACACACCGGACAATTTTTTTCCGGTTTTTGAGTATTCAGACGCTTTGTTGGATGTTTTGGTCGGAGGGGCAGCGGTCCTAGTCAAACGCGTGCTCAGACGGAAAAGAGGGAAGCGTGCCGGCGTGCTGGTTAAGCTCCGCGAACGCGGCTTCCAAACTGCGCTCCCAAGCATTCATCTTGCGAATCTCCGATCCCTTCCTAACAAAACGGATGAACTACTACTCCTCACCCGCACAAACAAGGACTTTTCAAACTCTGCTGCATTGTGCTTCACTGAAATCTGGCTGAGTGAAACCATCCCGGATAACGCGCTTCATTTGCCGGGCTATCAGCTGTTCAGATCAGATCGCATCACGGAGCTAACGGGGAAAACGAGAGGTGGTGGACTATGTTTCTACATAAATGAAGGTTGGTGTTCAGATGTAACAACTCTGAAGAAGATGTGTTCTCCTAATTTGGAGGCCCTCTTCATAAACTGTAAACCATTCTATTCACCCCGAGAGTTTTCCTCTTTCATTCTCGTGAATGTGTACGTGCCTCCGGACGCGTGCGTGAGCGCTGCGATGCAACAGCTGGCCGAACAAATATCTGAAACGGAGCAAAGGTACCCGGACTATCTTTTAATCATTCTTGGAGATTTTAATAAGGCAAATCTCTCCCGCGAACTGCCAAAATACAGACAGCACGTTACATGTCCCACCAGAGACAGTAATATATTGGATCACTGTTACACAATAATTAAAGATGCATATCAATCTGTCCCACGGGCAGCTCTGGGGCTCTCCGATCACTGTTTGGTTCATCCCATACCAACCTACAGGCAAAAATTTAAATCTTCTAAGCCTGTATTAAGAACTGTTAAAAGATGGACTAATGAAGCAGAGCAAGATTTAAAAGCTTGTTTTGACCTCACTGATTGGAGTGTTTTTGAAGCTACTGCCACCGATCTGGACGAGCTCACAGAGACTGTAACTTCATATATCAGTTTCTGTGAGGATATATGCATCCCCACCAGGACATTCTTATCATTCAATAATGATAAACCGTGGTTTACTGGGAAACTCAAACAGCTTCGTCAGGCCAAAGAGGACGCTTACAGAAGTGGGGATAAAATATTGTATAACCAGGCGAGGAACAGACTTACAAAGGAGATCAGAGTGGCTAAAAAGAACTACTCTGAGAAGTTAAAGAAAGAACTTTCAGCAAATGATCCGGCGTCAGTATGGACTGGTCTGAGGTACATTACCATGTACAAGACACTCCCCCCAAAGTCTGTGGAGAATCAACAACTGGCTGACGATCTCAATGTGTTTTACTGTCGATTTGAAAAGGCCAGATTGACACCCAGCACCCGCTCTGATCTGCACTTCACACATTCACCTACACCCCCTGCAACCCCACTTCCTCCCTCCCCCACCACTCTACCTGCGTTTAAAGTCTGTGTAGAGGATGTGAACCGGGTCTTCAGAGAACAGAAATCTAGGAAAGCTTCAGGACCAGACGGTATTTCACCTGCCTGTCTAAAAGTCTGTGCTGACCAACTGGCCCCCATCTTTACACAGATCTTCAACAGATCTCTGGAGCTGTGTGAAGTTCCCTGCTGCTTGAAACGCTCCACCATCATTCCCGTCCCCAAAAAGCCCAAAATCACTGGACTTAATGACTACAGACCTGTCGCACTCACGTCTGTGGTCATGAAGTCACTTGGGAGACTGGTCCTGGCCTACCTGAAGGACATCACTAGACCCTTGCTGGATCCTCTTCAGTTTGCCTACAGAGCAAACAGGTCTGTGGATGACACTGTCAATATGGGAGTGCATTACATCCTGCAACACCTCAACAAACCTGGGAATTACGCAAGGATCTTATTTGTGGACTTCAGCTCAGCCTTCAATACCATCATGCCTGACCTTCTCTCAGACAAACTGACACAGCTCTCCGTGCCCACCTCCATCTGTCAGTGGATCACCAGCTTCCTGACAGACAGGCAGCAGCTAGTGAGGCTGGGCAAACTCACATCCAGGACTCTCACCATCAGCACTGGCGCCCCTCAGGGTTGCGTTCTCTCCCCACTGCTCTTCTCCCTCTACACGAATGACTGCACTTCAAAGGACCCCTCTGTCAAGCTCCTGAAGTTTGCAGATGACACTACAGTCATCGGCCTCATCAAGGACGGTGACGAGTCTGCTTACAGACAGGAGGTTGAGCAGCTGGCTGTCTGGTGCAGTCTTAACAACCTGGAGCTAAACACTCTCAAAACTGTGGAGATGATAGTGGACTTCAGAAGGAACCCCCCTGCTCTCCCCCCACTCACCGTCATGAATAGCACTGTGACTGCAGTGGAGTCATTCAGGTTCCTGGGAACCACCATCTCTCAGGACCTGAAGTGGGACAATCACATTGACTCTATCGCGAAAAAGGCCCAGCAGAGGCTGTATTTCCTCCGCCAGCTAAGGAAGTTCAACCTGCCTCAGGTGCTGCTGATACAGTTCTACTCTGCCATCATTGAGTTTGTCCTATGTTCTTCTATAACTGTTTGGTTTGGTTCAGCTACCAAAACAGACATCAGAAGACTACAACGGACAGTCAGGACTGCTGAGAGGATTATCGGTGCCCCTCTGCCTAGCCTCCAAAAACTTTACACCTCCAGAGTGAGGAAAAGGGCTAAGAAAGTCACTCTGGACCCCTCACACCCAGCTCACTCTCTCTTTGAACTGTTGCCCTCTGGCCGGCGATACAGATCACTGAGCACAAAAACAGCCAGACACAAGAACAGTTTTTTCCCCCAGGCCGTATCCCACCTGAACAACACATAACACACCCCGGTACTGTACATCTGTAAATAACTCATCAAACCTTCATCTGTACATAGGACACATGCACATTCACAGTTCTGTCTATGGACATTTTTCTTTCTGTATATTTTTATTTGTATATTTTTGCCTCAATTATATGTTGTCTCTGTTTGCACTGTTGTCTGTTTGTACTGTATTGTTTCTGTACTGGAAGCTCCTAACACCAAGACAAATTCCTTGTGTGTGCAAACACACTTGGCAATAAAGCTCTTTCTGATTCTGATAAAGCTCTTTCTGAATGCACGCTTCAAACAAAACAGTCACTGAAGACGAAGAAGAGGATGAAGTATTTTCCCGGCGCCCCTTTATACTAGGGGTGGGAATCTTTGGTCACCTCACGATCCGATCCGATTCCGATTCTGGGAGTCACGATCCGATTCCAGAACGATTCTTGATCTACTTTTTTTCCCCCTTATTAATTAATTTGTTTACCGACTTGAGAATCTTAAAATAATTACAAATTGATTTTTTTTTTAAAACAGATGTATGTTAAGAATTTTAAACTAATATAACTTCAAAACATACAAGCAAGTAGCAAATAATAAAGAGGAGCATAGAAACATACAAACAACAAACAAAGAGTGCTTTCAGTATTTAAGATTATCTGAACATTTTCCATTCAAGAACTGGGAGTGATTTTTCTTCATCTATAGAGGAGAGTGGGGACGGTTGCAACACTTTTTGCATTTCCTTTAGTTTTTCAGAGACTGTTTGCATTAGAAAGCCATAATTTTAATACAATAAAGCCACATCAGTCGGCTACTCACCCACATTGCTGTAACACGTGCACATATGATTATATACATACAATTTATACTTGAATAGACAAAGTCAAATGTTGCAACTGACCCCACAACAGGGCATTCATTAAAATGTAATTAAAACCATTCTTAAATATTATTTTGCAGTTTCTTTATTTTATTTGTGCATAGACATGGTCTTTAATAAGTTAAATTGGCTGTATAAAAACAAAGAATAGTAAATGGAAGAAAAAAAAATCAAGTAACAAGTAACAACGTTGTCTTGGTTAATTATTACAATACATTTGAACTTCAAAATATTAATTTAATCAGAATCAAGACACTAAAATTTAATAATAGCCTACTTCTGTTAACATCTGTGAAAGGTTACTGAACTAAGGTCAGTTGCATGAATATAGTCACTAACTTAAGACATGCACGAGCAGTCTACACAAACAAAGCGCACGTCAGCATTTGAAATTGAAAGCAGCCTTCTGTTAGTGAGGTTCATATTTTAAATATATAAGTCCACTGCATTCCAAACCACATAAATTATGACTTCGTAGAGCATTTGTAAGGTAAATACCAATGGGCCCAACCGCATACTTCATGTGTAACGTCAAACAAAGCGCGCGTCTCTCACAGCGCATCCTGTGCAATGAAGCCCGTGAATGTCCTTGTAATTCGCTTCAACCTTTCCGAACTTTGAAAGATTATTTTACGGAAGGTTCGAGTGGTGTATGTGTGTGAGGAATTGGAAGCAAGCAGAATACGGGTGTTTCTAAAGCAAACTCAGCGTCATCGCACATCTGATTAAAAACTAAGCTCAGAATCGATTCTGAAATTCTCAGAATCGATCCAGAATCGTTGGAGAGAGAATCGCGATGCATCAATTTTTTTCTCCCACCCCTACTTTATACTGTGGTCGCACCGGTAGTGATGTCATAGGCTGTCGCCGGCCAACAGGTGGTGTTTTTGTATGTATGCTTCAGACACAGGTCACACTGACGGCATCCCCCCCCCCATATCGACCCCTAGAGGACGCAGTTCAAAGTTCCCTCGAAAGGGAACTGTCTACTGTTATATACCTGTACATACAATTGTCAATTTGTATATTGTTATTGCTTATTTACTTGTTATTTTAATTATTTTTATTATCTATGTTTTTTGTTCTGACACTGTCATTCTGTTGCTCTGCGGTAGCTTCTGTCATGAAAACAAATTCCTCGTACACTGCCCTCCAAAAGTTTGGAAACGCCCTAGAAAAGTGGGGTTTTGGACGATATCACACTTCCAAGCACACTTCCAAGCTTGACCCCAAGCTGTGCAAATCCTATTTGGAGAGGAAACAGTCAGCTGGCATCATGTCTGTCATGGAATGGCCTCCCTAGTCACCCGACCTCAACCCAATTGAGCTACTAGGAACTGGACCGTGATGTCCGTAAGAAGTGTCCGACCAGTGTGAATCATCTTTGGGCAATCCTTCAGGAGGCTTGGAGTAATATATCAAGTCAATGTTCGAATAAACTGACAGCTCGGATGCCCAGATTATGCAGAGCTGTAATAGCTGCTAATGGTGGATATTTTGATGAATCGAAAATTTTCGTTTTTTCTATGTATAAACTGTTTATGTAATAAAATATGTTTTCGTAGTTTGTGTTGTCCCTTATCAGTGCAAAATTCTCACAAATTAAAAAGGATTCATGCCAATATTGTCCAAAACCCCATTTTCTAGGGCGTTTCCAAACTTTTGGAGGGCGGTGTATGTGTAAACATACCTGGCAATAAAGCTCATTCTGATTCTGATTCTGAATCAACTCAATTTCCTTTCAGTGATTTTTATTATGAGTGGCAAAATGCATCAGGGATTGTTTGTTTTACAGATGAGTTCTCTTTTGCATCTGAACTTGATTGTTGGGTGCAAAATGTCCCAGCATTTGGTACATTTTATTTCATTTCATTTTAATTTATATTTAATCATACCTTTTATCCAGAACAACTTGCCAAATAGAAATAATGTCAGAGTACTAATAAACGGAATGTTTTAAATATACTCAAAGCATTTAACTAATTTAATATTTCTTAATAGTTAAGCATATCAAATAGATGAAAAAAGTTACTAATAAACTAGGCAATTATTATTATTATTATTATTATTATTATTTTTATTTTATTTTTTTGAGTGCAGAAATCTGACCTGTTCCATTTCTGACTGACAAATATGCATCACATTAATCTTAATTTTTTGTTTGTTAAATCCATATGCAGCAATCTTCAATTTAGGCCTAAATATATATTTAAGTATAATTGGATGATTGACCTCACAAAATAAAATTGCGCCTATGTAAAGGAAAATAATGCTGAAGGAAAATATTCCAGTTGATCCATGTCACACAAAAAAAGTGTCTTTCAGAACACTAAAATCTTACAGCTGTGCTGATGTCTGTGTTTGAGACAAAATGGCCCAAAACAGACTGAGAGATTTATGGAGTGACTGGCCATTGTTTGAGGTTTGAGCAGATGATGGACTCCTGGAGCTCCCGATTTACATGCTGCCTGAGATCATTCAAATACACACGGAACAACATGGAAATGATTAATGATCGGACTTATGGAGTGGAAATCAGGATAAATAAACTGAGGTCTGTTGCTGCTGTGGTCAACATACTGTACGGATTTAAAGCAGAAGATACTGACATCACACACAGAACAATTCATCACTGCACAGAGAACAAAAGCCACTCTCCACAGCTGTATTTTCAGACTATGTCCTTGGTGTTTTGCATAGTTACACATAGTTACACATTTTGTTGGACGCAGCCTGGCAAAGCAATTAAAAAGATATTTAAAAATAGACACAGAACATGAACGGTATAAACAAATGTTGATCAACGGTGTGAGACTGGAAATGTTTTGTAGTGTCATATGTCAATGTGTTGTTGATAATCTAGTGTCTGATAAATGCACATTCAGCATACAGAATAAATCTGTAAACAGCACATAATTTAAGAAATGTTGTAATCAACTGAAAGTTATTATCAGGGTATTTTAATCATAATATATGATTAAATATACGTTCCTGTGGCTCAGTGGTAGAGCATTGCGTTAGTAAGGTTGTGGTTTCAATTCCCAGGGAACACACATACTGATAAAAAATGTATAGCCTGAATGCACTGCTAAATGCATAAATATAATAATAAATGAGTAACAAAACTACAACAAATAAGATTTTTACTGAATTATTTTTTAAAAATGTCCCCCGCAAGGATTGTAAAACCTGAAATGTGGGAATACTGTTTTGTCCCCATTAGGTAAAAAGCTTTAATTTCCCATAAAACATAAAAATACAGCTGTGTGTGTACAAACCCGATTCCAAAAAAGTTGGGACACTGTACAAATTGTGAATAAAAACAGAATGCAATGATGTGGAAGTTTCAAATTTCAATATTTTATTCAGAATACAACATAGATGACATATCAAATGTTTAAACTGAGAAAATGTATAATTTTAAGGGAAAAATAAGTTGATTTTAAATTTCATGGCATCAACACATCTCAAAAAAGTTAGGACAAGGCCATGTTTACCACTGTGTGGCATCCCCTCTTCTTTTTATAACAGTCTGCAAACGTCTGGGGACTGAGGAGACAAGTTGCTCAAGTTTAGGAATAGGAATGTTGTCCCATTCTTGTCTAATACAGGCTTCTAGTTGCTCAACTGTCTTAGGTCTTCTTTGTCGCATCTTCCTCTTTATGATGCGCCAAATGTTTTCTATGGGTGAAAGATCTGGACTGCAGGCTGGCCATTTCAGTACCCGGATCCTTCTTCTACGCAGCCATGATGTTGTAATTGATGCAGTATGTGGTCTGGCATTGTCATGTTGGAAAATGCAAGGTCTTCCCTGAAAGAGACGACGTCTGGATGGGAGCATATGTTGTTCTAGAACTTGGATATACCTTTCAGCATTGATGGTGCCTTTCCAGATGTGTAAGCTGCCCATGCCACACGCACTCATGCAACCCCATACCATCAGAGATGCAGGCTTCTGAACTGAGCGCTGATAACAACTTGGGTTGTCCTTGTCCTCTTTAGTCCGGATGACATGGCGTCCCAGTTTTCCAAAAAGAACTTCAAATTTTGATTTGTCTGACCACAGAACAGTTTTCCACTTTGCCACAGTCCATTTTAAATGAGCCTTGGCCCAGAGAAAACGCCTGCGCTTCTGGATCATGTTTAGATATGGCTTCTTTTTTGACCTATAGAGTTTTAGCCGGCAACGGCGAATGGCACGGTGGATTGTGTTCACCGACAATGTTTTCTGGAAGTATTCCTGAGCCCATGTTGTGATTTCCATTACAGTAGCATTCCTGTATGTGATGCAGTGCCGTCTAAGGGCCCGAAGATCACGGGCATCCAGTATGGTTTTCCAGCCTTGACCCTTACGCACAGAGATTGTTCCAGATTCTCTGAATCTTTGGATGATATTATGCACTGTAGATGATGATAACTTCAAACTCTTTGCAATTTTTCTCTGAGAAACTCCTTTCTGATATTGCTCCACTATTTTTCGCCGCAGCATTGGGGGAATTGGTGATCCTCTTCCCATCTTGACTTCTGAGAGACACTGCCACTCTGAGAGGCTCTTTTTATACTCAATCATGTTGCCAATTGACCTAATAAGTTGCAAATTGGTCCTCCAGCTGTTCCTTATATGTACATTTAACTTTTCCGGCCTCTTATTGCTACCTGTCCCAACTTTTTTGGAATGTGTAGCTCTCATGAAATCCAAAATGAGCCAATATTTGGCATGACATTTCAAAATGTCTCACTTTCAACATTTGATATGTTATTTATATTATATTGTGAATAAAATATAAGTTTATGAGATTTGTAAATTATTGCATTCCTTTTTTATTCACAATTTGTACAGTGTCCCAACTTTTTTGGAATCGGGTTTGTACAATTCAAATGAACTGAATTTACATTGGAGTAAAAACATACAGATAATTTTCCTCTACACTGCATAAATTACTGCATAAAATATAAAACTAAACAGTTTTCTTATTTTTGAATATATTCTTTGTCACACAAAATTTTGTAGTCTATGTATCCCATTGCTTTCATTCGGATGTTATATGTATTGTAACGAAGGGTCTGAGGCGTGTGGATCCATTTGCAATCTCACTTTAATAAACTTAGACAGGGTCAAACAGGCAGTGATCAAACAACAGTGTCAGGAATATCAGAGGCAAGGCAGAGACGTAAACAGTACCGGGCAGGAGTCAGGGCAGGCAGCAACACAATCGGAATTTCAAGGAGCAATATCACAAGGGCAGGCAGCAGAGAATCAACAGAGGTAAACAGTCCAGGGTCATACACGGGAAGATCACAGAATATAGGAATAATGCTCAGAATGTCAGCCAGGGCAAAACAAGACTTCGCAAAGAGTGTGTGAATGAGAGCTGCTTAAGTAGGGGAGATAATGGGGAACACCTGTGCAGGTGATTAGTCCAGGTACGGGGTGTTATGGGAAATGGAGTTCAAGAAAGTCAATACTCAGGAGAGGGTGCCCTCCGGTGGCCATCGGAGAGAGCCACAGAGGTCTGATTCATGACATGTATTCATTTTATTATACTTTACGACAATAATTTTTCTCAGTATAAACTACTTGAATGATTAAAGAAAAATGCCTCATGTAGGACAACGCAACACTACAAACATGATGGTTATGCTGATTCATCTTATTTTAGATGATTCCTTTTAGGAACTGATCTTATTTTGAACTAATACTAATAATGAAACTCAAGGATAAGTGAAACTTTCCAAACATGATAATGTTAATGTTTTTTTAACACTTTATTTTGATGGTTCCTTTTGAACATTCTGTTGACACTAAGTAATGTTGTAACTACATGTCAACAAACTCTCATTAGAGTATTAGTAGACTGTCTGCTTCATATCTGCTAACTCTTTATTGTGATGGTCTCCAAACAGACACTCTACTGACTGTAAGTAACTTTGCAAGTACGTCAACTTATTCTAACCCTAACCCTACCAGTCTACTTATACATTACTAACACTCTAATGAGAGTTAGTAGAAATGTAGGTGCAATGTTACTTATAGTCAACAGAATGTGTTAAATTACATTAACTACGGCTACATTAAAAAACATCCTGACGCTGCCTTTATCATCACGGGGGACTTCAACAAAGCCAACCTCAGGCAGGTCATGCCGAACTTTCACCAACATATATCCTGTCCAACTAGAGGACCGAATACACTGGATCATTGCTACTCTCAGTTTAAGAATGCCTACAAAGCCCGCTCACTACCGCTTTTGGCAAATCGGACCATGCCGCCATTTTCCTCACACCGGAATATAAACAAAGGCTCGGTCAGGAACCCCCGGTGATGAGAGAAGTGACGCGCTGGTCCTCCCACTCAGAAGCTATGCTACAGGCGGCTCTTGATGACGTCGACTGGGACATGTTCCGGGTGAGTTCATCTGATGTCAGCGAGTTCATGGATGTGGCATTAAGTTTTATAAACACACTAACCGAGCAAGCTACAGAAACAATGACTGTAAGGACCTTTCCAAATCAGAAACCGTGGATGGACAGAACAATCCGTGCTGCGGTTAACAAACGCACTGCCGCATACAACGAGGCTCTTTTGTCTGGGAGTACAAAGCGAGTACAAAGCATCGTGCTATGCTCTCCGACGTGCAGTAAGAGCCGCCAAACTCTGATACAGGGAGAGAATTGAGTCTCATTTTCAGCTCAATGACCCTCGACGCATGTGGCAGGGACTAAGGACCATCTGTGCCTTTGGAAACAAATCCTCCACGGAGGTGAGAGCAGATCTGTTGCTGGCCGACGAGTTAAACACCTTCTACGGCCGCTTTGAATGCAATGGCGGCAGCGCGACTCTGCCGATCAGCGTGTCAGGAAGCAGCAGGCAGAGCAGCAATAATCATGTGATCACCGTGTCGGAGGACGAGGTTCGCAGGGCCCTAAAGAGAGTGAACGTAAGGAAAGCGGCCGGACCTGACGGGATTACTGGCCGTGTTCTGAGGTCCTGCGCTGATCAGCTTGCTGGTTTGTTCACTTCAATCTTTAATGAGTCCCTTGCTACCTCTGTGGTTCCCACCTCCTTTAAAAAATCTATCATCATCCCTGTGCCTAAGAACAATAAACCCTCTTGCCTGAATGACTATCGTCCAGTGGCCCTCACATCAATAGTCATGAAGGTTTTTGAGAGACTTGTAAAGAGCCACATTGGCTCATCCATCCCTGTTACTTTGGACCCTCTTCAGTTTGCCTGTCGCCCCAATAGATCTACTGAAGATGCCATCTCTCACATACTCCACTCCTCCCTCACACACATTGACAGCAGCAATGGGAACTATGCAAGACTGCTATTCATTGACTATAGCTTCAGCTTTCAACACCATAGTCCCCATCAAGCTGACTTCTAAACTCACAGACGGAGCGGCCTAAACACTTTCACTCTGCGACTGGATTCAAGATTTCCTCACCGGCTCCATCACCCTGAACACAGGAGCCCCACAGGGTTGTGTCCTGAGTCCCCTGCTCTACTCTCTCTACATACATGACTGCGTGTCCTCTCACAGCTCCACATCTATTATCAAATTTGCTGATGATACTGTGGTTCTGGGCCTCATTTCCAACAATGATGGGACCGCATACTTGGATGAGGTAGAGAGACTTACATCATGGTGCCAGGACAACTGTCTCTCTCTGAATGTGAGCAAAACTAAAGAGCTGATTGTGGACTTCAGAAAGAGACACCTGCGGCCCTACACTCCTCTTATGATCAGTGGGACCCCTGTGGAGAGGGTGAGCAGCTTCAAGTACCTCGGTGTAAACATCTCCGAGGACCTGACTTGGACTACACACATTCAAACACAGGTTAAGAAAGCCAGGCAAAGGCTGTACCATTTGCGACAGCTGAGGAAATTCAGGGTCTCACCAACAATCCTGAAATCTTTCTATTCAGGGACCATAGAAAGTGTATTGACTCAGTGCATCTCAGTGTGGTATGGAAACAGCTCCAGTCAAGACTGCAAAGCCTTGCAGAGAGTTGTGCGCTTAGCTGAGCGCATCTCAGGGTCTGCTCTCCCCTCCCTGCAAGACATCTACCTCAAACGCTGCAGAAGCAGAGCTGTCAAAATCATCAAAGACTCAAATCACCCTGGAAACTGTCTTTTCACTCTGCTGCCATCTGGTAAGCGCTTCCGTAGCCTGATGGCAAAAACTGAGAGACTTAGGAGGAGTTTCTTCCCCCAGGCCATCCGACTCCTAAACTCAAACTCAGCCTCTTAACATCATCATGACTCCACTTTATAATAACTAACAATCAGTAAGATATTCATTATTCTCTACCTCATACTGACAGTGTCATTTGCACACAACACTTTCTGTGTTTTGGTATCTTTATTTTTTATTATTGCTGCTACATGTCAACCATGTACAACCTGTTTGCACATTCCTTTCTTGTACAGTCATGCTTATCTTAATATTTAAGTCTACAGTATACTGTCATGCACATTCTTTTATATTTTATATTTTGTTCTTTATATCTTATCTTTCACTCATTTCATTTTATGTATATTTCTTCTGTGTTGTATTCTATAATATTTGCACTGTCCATGGAGCGGACCTGACTCACATTTCACTGCTGGTTATATACTCTCTATATAATCGTGTATGTGACAAATAAATCTTGAACTTGAACTTGAAACTTGAACTTAAAGGGACCATCAAAAAAGTGAAACCAATGTTTTCTTTGACTCATATATCAGTCATTTAGATGGATGTAGACAAGCATGGAAAGAAAAAACTGTATGAAAATGAATCTGAGTGTTCTTTTCTGGTGACAGGGGAAATAAATCCTCAAATCCTTATTTTCATGTGCATTTCATGTGCGATTTGTTTTGTAAATCAGACTTGACCTTAGAGATGAAGGTGTGCTAAGAAAAGCAATTCTGGAGATCCTATGAAGTGTGAAATATATTCAGCAAGCTGCCAGTGAGAATTTCCTAAGGGTGGAGACTCGAGCTGCTAAGAGAATAAAAAGAGGGATGGATGGTAGAAGTTAAAAAGCTGAAGGAGAAACTTGTCAGCTGTCATATCGTTGTCATAACTGACCATCACAAAACCGGTTAATGGTCTTTAAAAACAAGATGGAGGGACTCGATTACCTGCTTTTACTTTTGGGTGAGTACAAATGACACGCACCTGTCAGATGATGTACAATTATACATGCTGTTTACTTTTTCTTTATGCAAAAGAATCAAATGAAATTTAAACTTCCCCGAAAGCAATGGAAAAAATTGTTTTTGTGACAGGTGTCTTTTCCATTCAAGGCAGTTCTGAAAACATGGAAGGTAAAAAGTTATGGTAACTAAGGTGCCATTAGTTAACATTAGTTAATGCATTAACTAATATTGACCATTGCACAGCATACAGTATTTTTTTAATCTTTGTTATTGTTGGTTAATTACATACAACTGTTTATTGTTAGTTTGTGTAAGCGCATATCCATTAAATATCACAACTTTGGATTTTGATGTCGTATCAAATTGAACTGAGTGTTTTGGATTGGAATATATTTCAACCCAAGTGAAATGTATTGAAACGTTATAAATTGAGTCTTGACCCGCTGTCTATTCAAATGTTTTAGAGAATTTGGCATTAAAAGGAACGGCTGTACAGTCGACCACATATTACCACTGGGGAGCGGCAAACGCCATCGACGGCATCAGATACGCTCCAGGTGAAGCCTCATACTGCTCCATCACATTAAACCATCTCAACCCGTGGTGGAGGCTGGACCTGCTGGAATATTACTACATTTACAAAGTGAGCATCACCAACAGAGCCGACTGCTGCTCAGGAGCGCATGACTGGAGTAGAGATCCGCATCGGAAACTCTCTGGAAAACAACGGCAACAACAATCCCAGGTGAAGTTACAAAAACAGTTATGACTGCGCCGGACGAACCGGATTTGAGCCGGTTACCTGATTGTGTTGTTGTTTCTCTCTTTCCCTCTGCAGATGTGCTGTCGTCACTTCACGTGTTCCACTAGGCGGTACTGTCAGTTTCAATTGCAATGGAATGGGAGGTCGTTATGTAAACATGTACCTGCCTAACATCCAGACGTTTCTCACTCTGTGTGAGGTGGAGGTTTATGGAACAGGTCATTTCTGACACCTAATTCTAGACTGTTAAGGTGCAGTCACATTACTCTTACAAAAATTAACCATGGTTTTAATAACCAGTGTAGTAACCGTATTGGCGTATTGATTACCATTTGTATAATCACAATTTTACCACAAATACCATGATTAAACTATGGTTAGTGTAGCAAAACCATGGTTAATTTGTGGTTACCATGGTTTAACTATAGTAACCCAAATAGCACACGTACGTCTGCAAGATCTCTTGATCTGGAAAGCATCTGCTGTCTACATCTGACAGACATTGCGGTTTTACGTGATGTATTTGACATGATAGGAAGCGTCCAATATATTGCAGGGAACCATGTCTTGCAGATTTTTTCGCCGTGATTTTGCTATTTTTTTTTTTTTTTTTTTGTATCAAAACCATGGTTAATTTTCAAAAGGATAGTGAAATCTCAAGTGGAAAAAAATAGGCACATTCAATGTCTATAGTGTATAGATGTATGAAGGATAGCTCACAAAAGCGTGTGAATAAGATATAAGATATTTGTATCAATGATTTTTTTAGATATATAATTGTATTAAGCAATTTAGAATTTTAGACCACCTAACCAATCCCCAAACCTTAACCTACCCATTTTATAGCAAATATAAAAATACATAAACGCAATAGACTGAAATATGCAGGGAAATGACCATCGTAGTAACCATATATCATTAAAATATATTTTAACAGTATCTAATCCCACTCTAATCCTAACCATAACTATTTCTTGAAAATATGTACAGTATAAAGCAAAACATGGCAGAAAGATAAGTGCAATGACAATAGTTTATTAATTGTAAAAATATCAAAAAAGTAGTCCAACAGAGGATGCATTACAGCCACAGTCTTCTCTGGCGGAATACAGCAGGTTTGTGTGAGATGCAGAATATGTTAATTGCTGAAAATGTTATCCAGATTATCCTGATCCACTCTTTTTCTTCTTGATCGATGGCCATTCACTCTCAGGAGTTTAACTCCTGATGCACTCTGTGAAGGCGCTCATTTCTCATTCAAATGCATGGCATGTCGCAATCTGTGACAAAGCAGGCGAGAGCCAATGAGCATTCGATTTTTCTGCAGTAAAATATGTTGTAAAGCTTCTTGAAGCAGCAATTTTTTTAATTGTAACGAGCGCGTTAAAGCGGGTATTGCTGTTTTCGGTCGCTGCTCAGGATCGACACGAAGATCGCTGAATAAAGGCTCCTTGCAGTCTTATTTATTCTGAAGATTTGGATTACAGCGTATGAATACAATTTATCCTTTTGTAATTATGTTGCGTTTTTTTGGTGTATTTTATGGTTCTATTGTCAGTCACAGCATGTCAGAGAAAACACGGCAAACAAAGTAAATATTACATGATATGCAAAAGTTAAACGATTGCATAAATGTTATTCATTTAATGCCTTAAAGTGTAGTCTTATTTAACATGATACATTTTTCGAAACGAGTTGGCAGCAAATCACATTTCATATTAAGTAAATTAGTAAACTTAATTTAATAATACAGTTGAAAACATAATGCCAAAACTAAATACAATATAATGAAATGTTAATGCCGCAATTTCAATATGCATAAGGATTAATTTGTAAGCCTGTTCTTATGTAAATAATTTAGGTTTTAGGTGTCGTCAGGATGTCAGTATTGTACGTTTAACTGCTGTAAATACGTCAGAATTGTACGTTTTAGTGCCTGCGGAAACTTAAGTAAATGTAGCCTATATTTTGTAGAAAAACATTTTACATAAAATACATAGGCTACGAATTCTCGAGATCACATTGATTTATCAGACAAGATAGTATCTGCAATGATTGTCTTTCTTTCTTTCTTCTTCTTATTTATTTATTTTATTATTTTGCTAATTTAATCAATATTAAACTGTGCCTACATACTGGATCTGAAAGCATCAGATCAGTCAGAATATTCATCTGGATCTGCTCGCTGTGTTTGTTTCTATTTGACGTGCTTGTTGTTTTGTTTTCCAGCTTATAGAAAAAAAGTGTATCTGAGGATGAAATTAGCCTCCAGTGTTGACACAACTGCAGTGAACAACACATTTCTAAATCAGGTAAGGAAATGTATAAAACGATAATACAATTAAAATGAAATTACACTAAACGAAACCTGCTTTAATAGCTGTCGTGTGTTTTAGCTGCGGTCTGCTCTGGGGTTGAGTTCAGTCTCTGATGTTAAACTGTCCTGGTCGAGACTCCCCCACCGGGAAGCAACACACGAGGAGAAGAAACCAACAAGGTAAGTGCATATTCTTCATATGTTAGTATAGGACAGGTTTATTTTTGACATTATGTGTAGATATCGGTTTATACTTCACTACATAAACTACCATATGACAAACTTTTTTTTTTTTTTTTTTTTGCTGTATGGAAAAGGTATTGCATATTTCTGAATCAATAATTTGATATGCAGTTAATCAGATGTATTCATGGTAAAACACACTTCCATGAATCTCAACGGGCTGGAGAATATGATTATCACAATATTTATGTTTTATTTTTCAGGACTTGTGCTGATAAACGTTAATCTGGATCCACAGACTGAATCTTTCAAGCAGACATTCATTTAAAATGTATTTGCTTAATTCATTGATTTCAGCTGACATTCATTATATTCTTTATTCTTTATTCATTCATTATATTCTTCTACATGGTTCATAAAATTGGTTTGAAACATTCTGTATAAATATGCACAAGTACTTAGCTAAATGTACATATAGTATGTGTATTATATTTTTATTTCACCAATGAACACATGGTCATTTCATCAATATAGCAGTTTATCTGAATGATGATTCAAATAATAATCATGCACCAATAACTACTGACAATGTAAGTAAGTAGGCACAATTTTTAATGGGATTGTGTATCAGACAATGTATTACAATACAATGTTTATTAAAGCAATAAACTACTTGAATCTCTGTTAAAGTGATGCTGCAGTGTGTTGTTTGATGTTCAAGAATGATTTTACTTGATGTATATTTATCCAGAACAACTGAAATATGACCATGATTGTCTGAGTCATCTTGTTTTAACCCTGAACACACAATATATAACATTTCAGGTTGTGATGTTACATCATTACCCATAATTGTATATCACTGTCCTCTTGTTTTAGTATTCATTCATTTATGACAGCATCAAATATCCAAATGACTGATGAAAGTGGTGATGCATCGAGTACTGCTGAAATAATTACTACTTCTTTTTGTTACAATACAGAGATGTGTTTCTCAAAAGGCATAATTTTTGAGGGAATTCAGACAAAAAATAGCTTAATATTTTACATATCATTTTTTTCCCCCTATAACATCAAAATAGATAATTTTGGAAATAAAAAAAAAATCTTAAGGTTGTTATATTCATTGATTTGCTTATTATTATTATTATATTTATTTATTACAAATTTATTAAAAATATACATTTCCTTTTTCTTCATGATAATTCATGCATTAGAGGTTTGATAAAGGGTTGACAGCATAGTCGTACATGTTGCATTAACTTTATGATGGATATAATATAATAAAACAAAAAATGATGGCAGATACTCCTCAGAGAGGCTCAAGAAATCTGCTTCAGCAGGGATCTAGAAATGAAAATCAGAGAGATTCAGATGTTCCTCATCATTAAACACATCACTGAAGGATTCTTCTATTTCACACTAGATCGCTGGTTTTAGGAACAGACTCACCTTTTTCACGTTGATTATGGATCATCACTTTTTCAGGGGTTTGAGACCAGCTCAGCGTCACATTAGTGATTCCTCTCACAGCCAGCGCCGACTTCAACTGCAGTGAACGATTCATTAGTATTATATCAATGAATCAATATGAGATAAGAGACAAACATCACATTCTCACCTCTTTCAGCATGTTGTCTGTTACTGTCGGGTTGCTCATATTTGTGGTGGAGTTAAACACTATCTTCATAAACGATTGTCTAGAAATATCTAGGAAACACAGTCATTCTATTCACTTTGCTATTATCTAATATGAAAAGAGAAAATTAAAACTAACAACTGGGAAGAAGTAAACTAAATGTCCCGAAAACAAACAAACAAAAAAGATGGCCACAAATTAATTTTAGTTTGAGACATGAAAATTACTTTGAAACATCTGCCTACATTAAACATGAAAATACCACTAGACCAATGCTGAGACATTTAAAACTGTTAAACATTTGATCAGTAATACCAGTTAGCACATCGGCTTCGGAAACTCTAATACAGGCTACTTCAAATGAAATTGAAATAAACTTTTAAAACTAAAACAATGATAGAGTGAAAACTATATTTAAAATGTTGTTTTATCCATTTTCATTTGTCTACAAACAGTGTCTAAGCATCTCAGCAGGAGCCATCACAGAATCGTTTTATGATCTTGAGTCTTGAACACTCACACAAAACAATCATAGAAAACAGAAGAAAAAAAACAGCAACTAATGAATGGTTTGTTGGAGTAAAGTTTGATCACCTGACTCGTACACTTCCACCTCACACACTAAGAGGGCCTTTATGTATCTACGAATGAGGACGTATCGTCCCTCCCGATCAGAGCAGGAGTAGGTGACGCTGTTGACTACTGAATCACTGGAGATCACGACACAGCTGCATGATGACACACACACACACACACACACACACACACACACACACACACACACAGAGAGACAGAGAACACACACACACAGAGAGAGAGAGAGAGAGAGAGAGAACACACACACACACACACACACAGAGAGAGAGAGAGAGAACACACACACACACACACAGAGAGAGAGAGAGAAAACACACACACACACACAGAGAGAGAGAGAGAGAACACACACACACACACACACATTGAGAGAGAGAGAGAACACACACACACACACAGAGAGAGAGAGAGAGAGAGAGAGAGAGAGAGAGAGAGAGAGAGAACACACACACACACACACACACACACACAGAGAGAGAGAGAGAGAGAGAGAACACACACACACACACACACAGAGAGAGAGAGAGAGAGAGAGAGACACACACATACACACACACAGAGAGAGAGAGATAACACACACACACATACACAGAGAGAGAGAGAGAGAACACACACACACACACACACACACACACACAGAGAGAGAGAGAGAACACACACACACACACACACACACATTGAGAGAGAGAGAGAACACACACACACACAGAGAGAGAGAGAGAGAGAGAGAGAGAGAGAGAGAGAGAGAGAGAGAGAACACACACATACACACACAGAGAGAGAGAGAGATAACACACACACACACACAGAGAGAGAGAGAGAGAGAGAACACACACACACACACACACACACACACACAGAGAGAGAGAGAGAGAACACACACACACACACACACACAGAGAGAGAGAGAGACACACACACACACACACACACAGAGAGAGAGAGAACACACACACACACACAGAGAGAGAGAGAGAAACACACACACACACACACACACAGAGAGAGACATACACACACACACACACACACAGAGAGAACATACACACACACACACACACACACACACACAGAGAGAACACAAACACACACACACACAGAGAGAGAGATAACACACACACACACACACAGAGAACATACACACACACACACACACACATTCAATCAGTCTTTTGAAGGCTGTAAATCTCTAATTTTAACAGATTATAGGAGAGTAAACAAGGTCTTATCATGAACATGACCTTTATAATACCAGTGTTACTACAGTATTAGCTAGTTAATTACATCTTCAACAGTCTAATTAGATTACTGTCCTAACTACTCTCTGTAAAAAAAAAAACATATTAAAATCAATCAGTTGAACAATACAAGGATAGGCATGAAACTGCACTTTTAATTATTTCAAATAAATAATATAAAATTGCATAAATTGTTCTTGAACTGAGCAAAGTATTTAAAGTGAGAAGGTTATATTAAAAATGTACAGTACATTTTAACATGTTAAATCCATTATACTGTTTTATATGTGAAGAGTTCAGATGCAAAAGCTTTAAGTGCCATCAGAATTTTTCTTCTAAAACGAGCATTTTTCTCAGGCTCTCATGTGTACGTTCAGTAATTTCACTTTAATGACAATGAATAGGTTATTTTCATCACCATTAAAGTGACTGCTGAACATAAATATAGGAGCCTGAGAAAAATGCTCATTTTAGAAGAAAATTTTAGATGGCACTTAAAGCTTTTGCATCTGAACTCTTCATATAATTGTTCTGTAGTCTATTGATAGTTTTCACGTGACGTCACACTCTTATAGGAACGTCCACCTGGAGGACAAAACCAAGCTTTGCTCCACTGACCGCCAGCTATTTTTACTCAGATTGCATCAAGTAATAATGTAGTGAAACGCAGATATTAAAAGTCGAAATTCAGTAAACACCTTATTGATGATGTATATTTTGTACAGGCAAGAAGATGAAGACATAATATAAACACAATGTGCAAAGTTTCACATTGAATGTCTTCCCATAGAAAACCGTTATAAGGAAAACACTGAACCGTTAAGTGGATTGGGTTCATATTCCGGCCTCATCTGTTTGCCTGTTTAAACTATGCATCATTAATATGGTGAATACTGAATTTGATCTTTTAATATTACCGTTTTAAATATATTACCTGCACTTTAAGTGTTTTTACAACGTTTTATCGCACTGGTTATGATTAAAATATTGCCGCGGGTGCTTAATATGGATTGCAAATGGCCAAAAGTAGCATTTTGTTCAGAAATACCTTTGTTTTATTCTTTTGAGAGGTGATCGAAATATTTGCGGCTGGGAAACAGATGAAAAATGATCAGGCTTGTACAGCAGTTCTATGGATGTTTTGCCCTCCAAGTCTTCGAGCCGGTCACGTGACTGAAAACTATTTAATCCAACTAATTAAATTACGGAAAAAATAAGAACCATCATTTACTTTTTCAAGTGAAAAGTAATTAAATTACACTAATTAATTACTTAGTAATGCACTGGATAAGACGTCCTTTTTTAATCTTTCACAATCAGTTGAAATTTTGACTGCTGGGTACTATAGAGGTCACACAAACTTAAAATCACATTAATAAAGCAATAGCCCATTGCTTTAATGTAGCGTAAAAACTTAATTTAACCAAATTAAAATTTATTTTACACAATCAATCAGACTCCAACATTATTACACTTGAAAACCTTATTAAGTTCAATTTCAAAATTTTACCATACCTGCAAATTTTCTCTCATAATATGCACTAAATTATTCTTTTGATCTGGTTCCATTATAGTAAGAGCTGAAAGCGGTGATAAACTTGGCCTTTTTGTAGCTAATCAAATGTAATCATGTACACACTAAACAAGCTTATGTGAGAAATACCTGCTTGTACATGACAAACGCTCACGCTGAGGAGCCTCACCTGGGATTGTTTCCTTCGTCCAGCAGAGAGTTTCCAAAGAGAATCTCAAAATCTTTCCTACTGTCTGGACAGCAGTCTTGTCTGTAAGTGACGACCACGATACTCACTCGATACTCAGCCTGGAGATCCAGCCTCCACCACGGTCTACCTTCAATATGTGTTGCAGCACAAGAACCAGAAGACACTGAGATATCCTTCCCACCATCGATGGCGCGGTCCGCAGACAGATCACCGAATACTGTCGACTGTGCCGCAGTTCCTCTTCGTGCCAGATTCTCTGGAAAAGGCAAATTCATTTGATGTGGAGGCAGTCAGATGTCGGAAATGGCTCATTTCACCCCACTGCATTGAATTTACAATGCTACAACCAATCCTAACCCCTAACCCCTAACCATAACCAAATACATTGTCTGCAGGGTGGGGTTTGTGCTGAAGTGGTTTGGGAAAAATAGTTGGCGCCCCAACTGGTTTTCATTCATATGCTATCTCAAAAGGTGATATAATGTTGCATTTTCTGCATAATTCTATGGATGATGGACGGTGCCAAAAGTCTTTAAACGGAGCCTCTGATATTTGACTGTATCAGAACACACTGTTTGTCCGTGTTAACTTGACAACACGTACAGCAGCCAATGAAATTGCTGTATTTTGCACACGTGACCTGATGGTGTGTTAGTATGTACGTGTACAAATATCAAATGTCATGTTTATTCATGAAGGATGTCATAATGGTACAATGGTACGTTTCATTTAAAGACTTTTGTTTAAAGGCCCCGTCTGCCTTCCATATTATTCCATATTAATGCAAAAGTGTTTGTTTCACTACTAAATAATTGCAAAAAAAGAGCAGTACTACTAAAAGTTATTGACACATCAGTGTGATAAAGAAGCATGCATGAATGAGACCTGCTTGTGCTTAATGTTAAAAAGAGTTGATGAAGGAATGTACAATTGTTTAAAATTTCCTTCTAATATTTATAACAAAAAGAAGTATAGTCCTTATAAAAAAGTATGTGTTAAAATTCGGTAAGACACAAATATAATCAAGGTTTTGGCATCTTTTTTTGTTTTTCACGTATGACTATTGTACAAAAGGCATACAATATGTTAAATTTGTGATCCTATTATTAAAATGATAGCAAAACTAGGACTGTTTAACTATCATTTTGGTACTTAATCTAACAAAACTGACAACATTTGGGGACATCTGGGCACGTCCAGATAATTAAATACATTGTTGTTTTTATTTTAAAATACAGAAAGGTTATTTAGATAACTGCTGCTAAGTAAATGTATAACATCTGTGCATGCGTGTGAAAATAAATAAATAAACAAATAAACAGGTGCATCAAAATGTTGCTCTACCTTTAGCTCCTGCACCTTCCTGCACCTGAACACAAAACAGCCCTGTCCAAAAGATATGTAATGACAGATCAATATAAGAAACAAACATATGTTAAAGGCAAATAAGCATCCAAATTATGTTACATTTGTTTTGTAAAGCAGTCAATGCCAGATTCATGAGATGGATTATTCACTGATGGACAAAATGCAAAGCACATAAACTGAAATACTTCATGAATGCAAACCTATTTATAAAAAGGAAAAGGAGGAGAATATAAATGTTTGTAAAAATGACTGAATGAGTTTATTTTAAGTATGTAGTTTATAAAACTTTCATATATTCAGCAAAATCATATAGATCTGATTTTTTGAAATGCACTGTTTTAACTTTATTAATGAAAGTCTTACGTTACCCAATAATAACAGCCAGCACTGGAGGAAACCCATCATCTTACAGAGAAGGTCTTATCAAATATTCCTCTCTAATGTTGGGGAAAAAACAAAGATGTGAAATATGACAGAGATTATGACAAATAAAGTGCTCTTTTAATGTCATGGAGCCTGAAGGTGAGCGTAACATTGCTGTACAATCTCAGCTTTAGAGACTCCTGACAGTTTCAGTAATGACTGAGGGACATTTGTTACTGTTTTACATGTCAGTTAAGTCACAAGATCATAGATTTTCATTTTAAACTCGTTAAAAACATTTAAAACATTCTGCAATTCAAAACATGGGATAACAACAACAATCACACTGTAGATTAACATTATAGTACAGAATGTCTTTGTTGTATTTTAAATTAAATTAAATTAAATTTAACTTATTAAAATACATCTTTTTAAATGTCATTATTAGACTTAATAAAGGCTTTTTTATTTTATGGTTTTGACACTCTAATGTTTAGACTCAACTAATTAGGTACATCTATTGTCATATATATTTTATAATAAAATAACTGAACTGACCTGTTCTGTTGTGTGAAGTCTGTATATTGATCTGGATCAGCAGCTTCTGTCAGCACGACGATGAAGTGATTTTATGGTCAGTTTGAAATCTGACTATGAATCCCAAAGATTTTCTTATTGTTTGTCTCACTGCTTGACGTCACACGGCACAGTAAATGTGGGCTGGGCGTCGGATCGAGAGTTTCAGTTCTGAGAGACCAGATTCCTCCTCCAAACATGGACTGGTTTGTAAAGCTTTAACATGTGTGTCACGTTACCTGTTTGCACTTAAAATCAAGTGTTTCAATGCAAGATAAAGTACTGAACAGTTCAATCAGAATAACGTATGACCAGCAGTGATGCTTCAGCCACAGAATGAAGAACAGCTTCAGTAGTGACAGGGTTCGAGGATTGATAGACTTGACTTTTCTCTGATCATTCATCGCTTTTGTGTTTATGTGTTAAATCTGTTGAATCGTACAGTAACAAACACTCATTATTAAATACTTCCTCATTATTAGTTTGTAAGAGCGACAGAGAAATTGGTCCTAGGGGATTCAAAGAAACACAGACGGGTGAGATTACGGCAGATCATTTTTAATGTTGTCTTTGAAAAGCAGAATAAAACATAAGTATTTTCTCTTGTCCTCAGGTCACAGGATATTATACTAGATGCACTATTAACTCTAGATATTAAATTGTGCTGAAATTGGTAAATATTTAAAGCAAATGCTTTATGTGACAACATGATAACAGCAGTTGTAGAGTCTAATGTAGTGGATAGAAATATAATAAAAATACATATCTATTATCTGAAAAAAAAGTTTAGGTGGAATTGCAATTTATATTTGCAATTGTTGACATTGCAATGTAAATTTGTAAATCTTTACAGCGTAAATTTAGGCTATATAGCATAAATATAGTTCATAATCTGGTAAAATAAAATAACATCATTGTACACAAAAAAAGAAAGCAAACCACTTCTAATCATAAAATATTAAGCACAATAATAATGGAAAACTCACAAAGCCCTAAAAATAATATTACATTTACATTATATAAGCACTATTTAACCAGCTGATGCATGAAGAATGTTATCCCTAAAATAAAAATACATCATTTTGGGAAGAAAAAAGTTTAAGGCTTTTATATTTACTTGTTTATACTTTTATTTATACAATTTTTTTTATTAAAATTATTCTTAAAATTTAAGCATATTTTCTCTTTGATTTACCTTCACAATTCAGGTATCAATTACTTATTTTATTTATTTGGTAAAAAAAAAATATATATATTTTATTTAATTTTTCTTCATGATGCATCAGAAGGTTAATAAAAACCGCATGTTCGCAGTAACTGTGAGATGAATATATAATGAATCTAACATGATGATGGCTGTTTCTCCTCAGAGAAGCTCCAGAGATCTGCTTCAGCAGGGATCTAGAAATGAAAATCACAGAGCTTGCAGATGGTCCTCATCATTTTGGCATTTTACTGCATTTCTCCTAGATTCACACTAGATCGCTGGTTGTAAGAACAGACTCACCTTTTTCACGTTGATTATGGATCATCACTTTTTCAGGGGTTTGAGACCAGCTCAGCGTCACATTAGTGATTCCTCTCACAGCCATCGCCGACTTCAACTGCAGTGAACGATTCATTAGTATTATATCAATGAATCAATATGAGATAAGAGACAAACATCACGTTCTCACCTCTTTCAGCACGCTGTCTCTTACTGTCTGGTCGCTCATATTAGCGGTGGAGTTAAACACTATCTTCATAAACAATTGTTTAGAAGTATCTTGGAAACACAATAATCATATATAATTTGTTATTATTACTTACGAAAAGTAAAATATAATTTACTTTGCACAGACAAGCAGATATGGACAGGTGCATACTGAGTTTGGTCTATTAATAGGCCTGTCACTGTCTTAATGCATGAAGCCATGTTTTTCATATTTCATGATTATGAGTCTTGAACTCTTACAGGTACATCTGCACAGAAAACAATCATAGAAAACAGAGACATTCAAACCAGTGAGTGGTTTATTGGAGTTAAGTGTGATCACCTGTCTCGTATACTTCCACCTCACACACCGAGAGGAACTCCCACCAATCATTATAGAAGACGTTTACGTATCGTCCCTCTGGATCAGAGCAGGAGTAGATGACTCTGTTGACTGCTGCATCACTCGAGATCACGGCACAGCTACACACATCAAATCAATATGATCACCTTTCTTTTACTTGACATTATTTCCATTACAAAAGTAATGTGTTCAGTTACATTTAGGCCATTCATATGCTTCCTTAAAGCTTGTAATTACCCCCCCCCCCCCCCCCTCCCCCCTCCCCCCACACCTAAATTATTTTGTAATTATTTTAGTTTTCTGCATAGTTTCAAATGGGGACATATGACCTTAATGGCTTATTCCGTGTTTTAACTTTAAAAAGCAGCTAAACAACTGTCATTCTGTAAGTTTGTGTCTGTGTAAGTCATCTTCTTCATCATGTGGTCTTCATCTGTATTATGGTGGCTATTTTATAGAATACAGCATTTTTTTTTTTTTTTTTTGCGTGTAGTTTGGCAGTTAAGCACTATAACAAATATGCAAAAACATTTATGTATTTGTTAACACATTTTTATAAATATTAAACTATTTTTGTTATAACATCAAAATATATTGTATAGGGATAAAAAAAGCTTAAAGTCTATATTTAATGTAAAAATACATTAAATTAAATGATCTACATTTACCTTAAACATTAAGCATTTTTCCTTTTTTTTCTGATGTAAAAAATCATGTAGGCTATCAAAGGGATATGCCAGCAGTTATGAACACATGTAAAATCATGTAATGTAAAAAACAAACAAAAAAAAACTGTATAATATAAACTTGGGCTGCACCAATATTCTTTATATATATATATATATATATATATATATATA
Source organism: Schizothorax lantsangensis (assembly GCA_027422415.1). NCBI lineage: Eukaryota > Metazoa > Chordata > Actinopteri > Cypriniformes > Cyprinidae > Schizothorax > Schizothorax lantsangensis. The sequence goes on along the minus strand of CM049839.1, from coordinate 3,181,398 downwards.
TATATATATATATATATATATCTATATATATATATATATATCTATCTATATATATATATATGTATATATATATATATATATATATATATATATATATATATATGAAGATTACAAAACTTACCACATTAAGAAAATCAAATGACTCACTATCTCCCACACAGTTTTTCTCTCATGGTAATATGCATTTATTTATGCTTTTTGCAATTTTATAAGCTTGGTCTTTTCGTTAGCATGTCATAATGCACTTGCCGGTAAACCAAACTCATCTGAAGCATCTCACCTGGGATTGCCGTTTCCATTGTTCTGCAGAGAGTTTCCAAATTTAACCTGGATATTTTTCGTGTTTCCTGGAAAGCTGTCATCTCTGTAGACGACCACTATGTTCACTTGATACGCAGATACCTGGAGATCCAGCCTCCACCATGGATGGTGTTCCAAGCTGGTTGTGGCACAAGAACTAGATGATGTAGAGGAATCCTTGCCACCATCGATGGCGCGCTCCGCGGACTTAGAATAGTGTGTTGAAGATTGTGTGGCAGTTCCCTTTTGTGCCAGATTCTCTGAAAAAGGCAAGTTAATTTGATGAGGAGCCAGACAGGGGTTTGAAGTGACTCCTTTAATCAAATTTCTATTTATAGTTAGCTTTAAATGACAGTGTTAAATATGCGTAGCCTATGCACCTGTCCCTACAGGTTTTCCCATATTAATGGGATGCAACGCAAAATCGACATAATGTCCCATGTTCTGCAATCCTGTGTAATTCGTATTTTAACACATACAGGTGCATCTCAATAAATTAGAATGTCGTGAAAAGTTATTTTTTTCTTGTAAGTTATTTCAAAAAGTGAAACTTTCATATATTATAGATTATTTGCATGTAAAGTAAAACATTTCAAAAGTTTTTTTTTGTTTTAATTTTGATGATTAGAGCTTACAGCTCATGAAAGTCAAAAATCAGTATCTCAAAATATTAGAATATTTACATTTGAGTTTCAATTAATGACCATCCATACAGTATAAATTCCGGGTATCTCTTGTTCTTTGAAACAACAATAATGGAGAAGACTGCTGACTTGGCAATGATCCAGAAGATGAACATTGACACCCTCCACAAAGAGGGTAAGTCACAGAAGTTCATTACTGAAAGGTGTGGCTGTTTACAGAGTGCTGTATCAAAGCATATTAAATGCAAAGTTGACTGGAAGGAAGAATTTGGGTAGGAAAAGGTGCACAAGCAACAGGGAAGACCGCAAGCTTGAGAATACAGTCAAGCAAAGCTGATTCAAACACTTGGGAGAGCTTCACAAGGAGTGGACTGAAGCTGGAGTCAGTACATCAAGAGTCACCAAGCTCAGACGTCTTCAGGAAAAGGGCTACCAAGCCACTTCTGAACCAGAGACAACGTCAGAAGCGTCTTACCTGGGCTGTGGAGAAAAAGAACTCAGTGGTCCAAAGTCCTCTTTTCAGATGAAAGTAAATTTTGCATTTCATTTGGAAATCAAGGTCCCAGAGTCTGGAGGAAGAGTGGAGAGGCACAGAATCCATGTTGCTTGAAGTCCAGTGTGAAGTTTCCACAGTCAGTGATGATTTGGGCTGCCATGTCATCTGCTGGTGTTGGTCCACTGTGTTTTCTGAAGTCCACAGTCAACGCAGCCATCTACCAGGACATTTTAGAGCACTTCATGCTTCCTTCTGCTGACAAGCTTTATGGAGATGCTGATTTCATTTTCCAGCAGGACTTGGCACCTGCCCACACTGCCAAAGGTACCAAAAGCTGGTTCAATGACCATGGTGTTACTGTGCTTGATTGGCCAGCAAACCTGCCTGACCTGAACCCCATAGAGAATCTATGGGGCATTGTCAAGAGGAAGATGAAAGACACCAGACCCAACAATGCAGATGACCTGTAGGCCGCTATCAAAGCAACCTGGGCTTCCATACCACCTCAGCAGTGCCACAAACTGATCACCTCCATGCCACGCTGAATTGAGGCAGTAATTAAAGCAAAAGGAGCCGCTACCAAGTATTGAGTACATATACAGTAAATGAACATACTTTCCAGAAGGCCAACAATTCACTAAAAATGTTTTTTTTATTGGTCTTATGAAGTATTCTAATTTGTTGAGATAGTGAATTGGTGGGTTTTTGTTAAATGTGAGCCTAAATCATCACAATTAAAAGAACCAAAGACTTAAACTACTTCAGTCTGTGTGCATTGAATTTATTTAATACACAAGTTTCACAATTTGAGTTGAATTACTGAAATAAATGAACTTTTCCATGACATTCTAATTTATTGAGATGCACCTGTACTTGGTAATTTCACTGCTAAATAATTACAAAAAGTGCAGTAGCTACTAAAAGTTATTGACACATTAGTATAGGTGGTGATTTGTGTTTCTGTAGGTGGGTGCCCACCCTCCACATAACAACCATTTGGGACAAAAATGCCCCTGCACAATTAAACTAGATCTATGACGGCTGTCGTGAATAAAGTGGAGATGAGCGAAAATTGTTCATTGCGGCATTAAATTTAGGTATTCTCAATATTGCATCATGTTTATTTTTGCATGTTTTTCAGCGTTGATCATTATAATCAATCACACACTATTCTGTTGAGCTTATGAATACAATAGCCAATCAGAGGTGTTCAGATCAGTCGAGTTTAGTTCAGCTACACTCTTGAGAATTCATCATAAACCCATCGTAAACAACAAAGTGCAGATGTATGTAATTCATCTCACGGTGTAGGCAACTTCAGTGATGATAACGGGAGTTTTTCTTTTGTTTTTGTTTTTTTGAGACTGCATAAACTCGTGAATGATAGACTGAAGTCAGAGATAATGTTTGATAATGTCAATGTTCTTTGCTCACTTTATAATTTACTCGCTGTTTGAATAGCCATGGAAATGAAAGCGTTAACTAGTGTTTTTTTATTACATTGTGATCATGTAAAAATTCAGTCATATTATAATATTTTATGACTTGCCTAAAAAGACAGGCCTATAATGTGTGTAGTTAATAGATTGCACTAACAGAGACTACTTTAACCTTAACCTGGAGTTGGTTTACCCTCTGCCTATGATTCAAGTTATTTGTTCCTGGAAGAGGGCATGTGTCTGTATTCTCTTAATGCAAGGCAAGGAGGAGACTCTGAGTGGCCAAAGGCTCTCAAAGGATCACAGCTGGATAATTGCAGAAAATAGTTGAGTCTTGGGGTTGGAAAGCCTCATAAAATAAAAATCAAAAATCAAACAGCACCTACATCACCACATGTTGTTTGTGAGGATTTCAAGAGAAAAAAAAAATCAAGAAAAGAAAATGCTTTCAACCGAAAACAAACCACAACATATTAGTTTGCCAGACACTACTGGAACTTCAAACAGGACTGGATTCTATGGTTGGATAAAAAAAAAAAAAAAAGAGCTTTTTAGCAGCAAATACTCGATGGCTTTGGTGCACACAGGAGTAAAAAAAAAGTACCCCATGTGTACAATTAAATATATTGCTTTATCTTTAATGTTGTGGGCCTATATATATCCAGATATTCAGAGATATAGATATCCAGATCTTTCACCTATAGAGAACAATTGGCAGATAATTGAAAAATACGTCAAAGACGACACAAACTCTTCAGCAGCTGGAAACCTATATCAGGCAAGAATGGGACCAAATTCCAACACCAAAACTCCAGAAACTCCTAACCTCGATGCCCAGGCATCTTCAAACTGTTTTGAAAAGAAGAGGAGATGCTATACCATGGTAAACATGCCCCCGTCCCAACTATTTTAAGACCTGTAGCAGGCATCACATTTGAAATGAGCTCATTTTGTGCATAAAATTGTAAAATTTCTTAGTTTAAATATTTGTTATGTTATCTAAGTTCTGTTGTGAATAAAATATTGTCTCGTGATTTGAAAGTCTTTTAGTTTTCATTTTATTCAAATTTAAAAAATGTCCCAACATTTCCGGAATTTGGGTTGTAAATACCAACAGATAAAAAAATAAAAACTGACTGTCAATGCTAGAAATCTTATAATGGGAAGACCTGATATTTTTATTTGTATCCAGAATGAGGCGGTGTGAACATGACGGAGAGCTCAACACTCTCATGCAGTGTATGTTTAATTCATACTTGAAGCCGGAGGGCGCTCTCGCGCAGAAAGTCCAAAATGGACTCATAGAAGTAATAACTTATGACATGCCAGGACATCCCTAATATGGACAAAAGCATCCAGTTATCACCATAGATATGTATAGATGCCACATTCGACCGCTCCAGATACGTTGACGCGTCCGCCATTTTGGAACGTCAACTTGACATCATTCACCATAATAATCAATGAATATTCAAAGATATACATGCGTATAACTTGCTGTTGTAGACACACACAGCTAACTTGCACTCGAAGGTTCGCAGACCATTCCAAAAATGGCAGATGGCTTACGTATCATGGCTCATAGAAACAGTCGCTAATGAGGCATCTGCATATATATCTATGGTTATCACCCTAAATAAAAAGCAGAAACATTTTGACTGATGGAAAGTGAAGACATTAAACACATGATTGTGACAATATATGGTTTATGTGTGTTTTTCAAGTTATCTCCAGGTAATAAATAAAGTATAAGAATAATGCTGTGCTAATCAAAATAGCATTTATCACAGTGTAGAAACTATTCTGTTGCTTTCTGTGATAAAAATGGAAAAAAGTGTTATATAAACAAATAAAAAAATTGTAATTTGGAAAATATAAGAAAGATATTATAGAATACAAATTATTGGTTATAATTAATATAAATTTGATTGTTTTTTTGGAAAAAAATGTGGCATTTCCATTTTTTGGTACATTAGAGGGGACACGCGTTTAAATATCTTGCCTGTGAGAAACACATGCTCTGTTGAATATTATTTAAGAGTGTGATATAATTAAATTAATGGTACATTTTAATATTGTGTTAGCGTACCCCAGTTTGAGAACCACTGGCCACTACCTTTGAATATGGTAAATATGTAATTTAAATTATAATCATTATTACTGTATTTTTTTTGTTTGTTTGTTTTACAAATCGCAAAATTCTAAGGAAAAAAAAATATATAATAATAATTTTGCCCAAAACAATCTAAACAGCTGCATCAAAGTTGCTCTACCTGTAGTGGCACCTGTCTGCTGCTGAACAGAAAACAGCCCTGCAAAATACATTTTAATGACAGATCAACATAAGAAACAAACATATCTTAAAGACAAATTAGCATCCAAATGATGATTGATTTGTTTTGTAAATATTCATGTGATTAATTACTTACTGATGCACAGAAGTCTAAATACAAGTACATAAACTGAAATACTTGATGAATGGAAACAGAGATTTTCAAATTTCCATAAAAAAGCAAAGATAAATGTGTTTATAAAATGATTGAGTTTAATTGTATTTATAATGATATAAGCTATTTTAAATATAGCTTATAAAACTTTTAATATTTTCAGTAACATTATTTCAGTAGTATCATAAATCTGATGATTTCTGAGTTATTGTTTTTACTTTCATTAATGAAAGTCTTACATTACCCAGTGATAACAGCCAGCACTGGATGATCCCCATCATCTCTGTATGTTGGTGGGTGGCTGGGGGGGGTTATATATGACAGAGATTACAATATTGATGTAAATGTACTATGAAATGTATTATAAAATTTATTGAAATCAAATTATTAAAAGGGTCTTGCAATGTTTACAAAAACCTTTGTTTTGTTTACAAACAGTTTGTTATTAGTTTAGTTTTATTAATAAAAGCATTTTAAGGTTTTGTTTTGACACTCAAATGTTTTGTAATCAATAGCTGTTGTCACTAATTATATGTTGTCATATTTATTTCAGAACAAAATAACTGAACTGACCTGTCCTGTTGTGTGAAGTCCGTATGATCTGGATCAGCAGCTTCTGTCAGCACGATGATGAAGTGATTCTACTGTCAGTTTGAAATCTGGTCATGAACCCTAAAGATGACTGATTTTCTTACTGTTTGTCACACTGTGTGACGTCACACGGCAGGGAAATATGGATTAAGAGGCGGATTGAGAGTTTCAGTTCTAAGAGACCAGATTCCAAATCAAACATGGACTGGGTTCTTTACCGTAAAGATATAATACAATTAAATGAAATAGAATGAAGTTCAGGAGTTGCTATTATTCTTGTTTATATACTCTGAATTACAAATATATACTGAAATAAAAACTAAAATATCTATGTAAATGGCTTTCTGAGTTTTGCATGTGAAATAGTTTAGGAAAATCTGTAAAGCTTTAACATATTTGTTAAATTTGCATGTGCAGAAACGAGTTGCATTACCTGTTTGTGATTTCAAATCAAGCATTTGAACACAAGATAAAATATAGCTGCAAGCAGCAATTAAGGGGCCAAGCACAAAGAAAGAACAATGAGTCATGAAAGCATGGCTAATGTTAATGTGTACGTAAAATACAGCATTTTAAGATAAAATTAAAAATGGTCTTACAATCTTCCTGGATATTCTTACTTTTTGTATTTAAGGTTGAGAAGTGCAATGCGCATATATGGAGTACCGTGGAACTGTAACCTGGACCATCATCCACTGATGGACTGTGTGAATCTTTTTCAGACATGTGGAGCAGTGTCATTAATTTATAACAAACAGCTTAATCTAGGCTCCGGTGCACTTCCCATCACTTCAATATGGGAAAAGGAACTGGCCCCCTATAACCTTAACTGGGACTGGATATGGGAAAGTATTCCCACGTTAGAACATTCAACAGCAAGGAGTAACAGAGCTACATCAAAAACAATTACGGTATGGTCAGAATTTATTGACAAACTTTCTTATATAATAACTTGAAAGACCAAATACATTGTTGATAAATAGATGGTATTCCGGGGGCCTCATTTATAAAGTGTGCATATGCTCAGATTTGATCGTAGAGTGTGCGTACGCTTAAATCCACGCCAGCACTCATATTTATAAAGACGGTCTTTGACGTGGAAAAGTGTGTAGCGTCACGTCAGGGTCTGAGCAGACGTACAAACTTTTTATTGTCGGAGTATTGCAGGCTTTTTAAAATGTAAGCTGTTCTTGCAGCTCGCTGTTCTAAATTATGATGATTGGTGATATTGTATATGTTAATTACATTAATTAGGAGTCGTTTACAAGCAGAGAGCTGAACCCATTCAATTGCACGCAAGTTCAAGATCATTTGCGATTCATAGATTTCACATCTGAAAGAGATGCGTATGCGCAATTTCTGTTAGTTCGTTCATTCTATGAATCAAACGTATATGGCAAGGTTCAAGAAGAAATGATTGATTCAGTCAGTGTGGAAGAACTAGACTGGTCTGCATAAAACCAAGTCCTAATCCCAGTTTAACACCTCTGGTGTGACTGTAAATGCAGACCTTGAGCCAAAAACTCATCGTCAAACACCAATGACTTGTACATACACTATATAGACAAAAGTCCGGCATCTCAGGTCCGGCAGGGACTGTTGGTGGGGGAGTAGGATAGGATTCAGGTCCGGAGGATCCCTCAATACCACGACTGAGGTGTCCTTGAGCAAGGCACTGAACCCCCAACTGCTCCCCGGGCGCTGTAACATGGCTGCCCACTGCTCCGGGTGTGTGTTCACTTAGGATGGGTTAAATGCAGAGAATACATTTCACTACTGGTTATATACTCTCTATGTAATTGTGTATGTGACAAATAAAAATAATCTAATCTTATCTTATCTTAAGTATTGGCACCCCCTTCTTTAGAACAGAAAAATGCACTTCCAAATCTGTGGCAACAACGATGGGAACATAATTCATGTATTTAAAAATTGTATTTCCATCTCTGTTGCATCAGTTTTGTAAGTGTCTAAAATGACTGAACCCATATGTACAAGTCATTGGTGTTTGGTGATGAGTTTGTGGCTCAAGGTCTGCATTTACAGTCACACCAGAGGTGTTAAACTGGGATTAGGACTTGGTTTTATGCAGATCAGTCAAGTTCTTCCACACTGACTCAATCAATCATTTTCTTTTTGAACCTTGTCTTATACACAGAGGCATTGTCATGTTAGAATAGAAAAGAGTCCAAACTGTTGCTATAATATTAGAAGCACACAATTTCCTAGAATATCATTATATGCTTCAACATTAAGATTTGTACTCATAGAAATTACTAAAGTAGTCAAACCTGTTCATTAGAAGGGGGCGACCCAATACTTTTGGCAATATAGCGTGTTGGCTTTATTCTACTATAAATAAACAATACCAAAAAAAATAAAAAATAAACCAATGTGCCAAGGAATCAGAGCATAAAATAATTTTGCTTCTAAACGTAATATTTCAAAAGTTATTAGCATAAACATGAGTGCAAATTTGAACTGTTGGCGGCACTAGGGTTTGAGTTAGAGATTACAAACTTGCTATAGTTAATGTTGAGACTGCCCTCTATCTGTGTGCCAGATTTCATAAGTTTCCTGCAAGTGGTTCTATGGGCTGCCTTAGACTCAAAAGTGAAAGAAGCAGCAGTAGAAGATAAAAAAATAATGGATACATTAGGTGCCTACAAACATATAAATATTGGGCAACTCAATTATAAATTACAGGAATATCAGAACTATAGGAAAGCAGAATGTAAATGCTAACAAATGACCAGCAGTGACACTCATGATGCTTCAGCCACAGTGTGAAGAACAGATTCACACTGTGGGTTCGATAGACCTGACTTTTCTTTGGTCATTCAGGGTTTTTGTGGTTTTATGTTGAATCAGTTAAAAAGATAAATCTTAGGACGTGTTTTACAGTAACAAACACAGATTAATAAATAGTTCCTCATTATTAGTTTGTAAGGTTACTGAAAAATTGGTCCTGGGAAATTAAAAAAAACACAGGACGGGTGAGATTATGCCAGATCACATTTAATGTAGTCTTTGAAAAGCAGAATAAAACATAAGTCTTTTCCCATCTCCTCATGTCATATCCAAGGAGATTATTCTAGACACACTATTAAAGGGATAGTTCACCCCAAAATGAAAATTATGTAATTAATTACTCACCCTCATGTTGTTCCAAACCCATAAGACCTTTGTTCATCTTCAGAACACAATATTTTTTATTTTTTTATGAAATCCGGGAGCTTTCTGACCCTCCATAGACAGCAATGTAACTGAAATGTTCTCAGGCCCAGAAACATAGTAAGCACATCGTTAAAATAGTCCATGTGACATCAGTGGCTCAACCGTAATTTTATGAAGCTACGAGAATACTTTTTGTGTGCAAAGAAAACAAAAATAACAAATGTATGTTTCTTGGCCTGGAAACATTTCAGTTGCATTGCTGTCTATACTGGGTCAGAAAGGATTTCCTTTTACACGAAACCATTTTACATGTAATGTCTTTTATAGGATTTTTTAGTATGAACTTTCACAATATTGACATGCCATTACAGTGTGTTCAAGGTATCAATGGTCATTTTTTTTTTTTCAAATAACATTATTGCATACACTGCTGAAAATAAAAAAAAATAAAATAAGAACGTAACCCAACCACCTTAAGCTGGTTTAAGATGTCTTCTTTTGACCTCAGCAAAACCCAAAGCCGAATATTTGTCTTACACATGATCAATCTCATGACAATGCATTATTCTTTTATATTTTGGCAAATTGGTAGCTAATTCGTACAATCTCAATGGGTGGTCACACTCCACTTTTCGTTCTATTGTCTTCCATTTTTCCTATGTGAGAGAAAATGCAAGCGTCTGCGAATTTTGCTGATTTGCAAAGTTAAAGTTTGATGAACTCACTGCAAATTTGTTTTACATGAAGATGTGTGATCAATAGAATGCAAACTTGAAATCTGCAGAACTGAAGCATTGCATTAAAGTGGAATAGATTGCATATTTGTACATATGGCAAGTATTATATACCAAATTATGCTTTTTGAAGACCATGCAGGATGTGACATCATATTACAACTGTCGTAGTGTCTGTAGAAATTTGCATGCACAAAGTCTAGTGACCGCGGGTTTATGCATTTGTTCTCTTTATCTTTATACCCCAATGATGGTTATGTTTAGGGGTGGACCATCATGTCAAATAATTAAGTTTTCCCGTGAGATACAGCATTTACTCCCTGTCATAATCTCAGACCCATCCAGCGGTCAGCGTCCTCCATTCCAGTTTGGTGTTGTATGCAATTCCCAGCTCCTCCAGTTTCTGCTGCAGCTGAAAATCAAAAACATTTGTCATCAGCGAGATGCACAATGACCTGAACAAAACTGCTTTATTAGCAAATGACACTAACCTTCGCCAAGATGGCTGCTTTTAATTGAAGGTTGGACACGTCCTGATGAGATTTCACTTGGATTATCAAAATCTGCCTCTTCTTCAGCACTGAGTATAAACACACCAACTTTTACAATGAGCTTTAAAAGCTCAACAGTTGTATTTTTTATGCTCTGCTAGTTGCATTTTTATTATTTGCATTTTTCTTTATTTCTTTCTACTGTGCTGTGACACTACAGGCTATAGAAACTCATCAGACATCAGTGGAGATCTGATGAGTGAAATTAACATTATTTCTGCAATTCAACTTTTTAGCATTACATGCAGCTGCCCGATACATTCTTAATTAATCTTTTCATTTTCTGTCCAGATATTTTCATTTTCTGATGATCCAGAAATGGTGACACAGCTGCAAAAATGTATTTTCTTCCTCATTATGTTAGTCTTGTTTTCCAGTGCAAATGCTTTAGAGAAAATATCCTCCATTGCAGTCAGAAAAATAAACTTGTTTTATTTAATCAGTTTAAATTAAAACAAGACTTCTTATCTGAAGTCATTGTACATCTCCAGTGAATATATCTTAAAGGGGACCTAACGCACACCGTTTCACCCAATCTCATGTTAATCTTGAGTACCTATAGAGTAGTACTGCATCCTTCATATCTCCAAACAGTCTTTAGTTTTATCATATTTATAAAAGAAAGATACAGATTTACGATTCTCTCCGAAAAAAGCCGAGCTCCTGGAGGCGTGCCGTGTGGGCGGAGCTAAAGAGTGACGAGCACTTGCTCCGATCGCCAACAAAACACAGACATTTGATGCCGTTTCACTTACCATCTGCAGTTCTGAATCATGACCGGGATCTTTTATAGCTGGGACCGCTCCATCTTTCAGTATTAAACGATGTGCAAATCCAGCGTCGAACTGGGCCTTGTTTATAAAACGTTCGTCAACAAAACACTTGAGAAACTCCATTGCTGCCCCGGAAAAACAAACTATATCCACGGTTCACGTAACGGTGGTTTGTTTTGGGAAGCTGAACAAGGTTATCTTTCCCTCACAACCAAAAACACACTTCTTTAGAGACATTCTTCCCGAGCGAGTCCCGTGCTGCCAGCCTGCCGATTGAAGCGCGTTGATGGGCGCGCTCTCGCTCTCACTATGGTCGATGCGTGCACGGACGCGTTCTTTCCAGGAGAAATGCCCATATAAGGAGTTCCACCGTCGTTTACGTCATAAAGAACAACGATTGAAAAAAACTCTCCGAAACTTGTACGAATCCGGAAGTGAGATTTTTGGCACAGAAATACTGTTATACGTCTAAATTTTTTTTTGAAACTTTGTCCATGCTTAGCATGAGAATCCAACTCTTTACCAGTGTAAACAACTCTGAATGCATGAAACAGCATTGTACCCCCCCCCTTTAATTAAAGAGGGTTTACATATTTATACTGGAAAACAAGACAAAATATAAAAAATAATAAAATGTAAATTGCAGGTGCCCAACAAATTACTAAAATGCATCATATTTACACACAGGTGGAACAGAAGAACGGCTTTTGAGCGCTGCATGTCTGATCATCCCACAGTCTGCTATCTTGTAACTGTTGTGCCACACATTCTCCCGATTCATCCGGCTGAGCAGAATCCCAGTTTCTGAATGAAGACGTGCTGTTATCGTACCAGACGTAATCGTCTTTGAATAGGCCGATGTATGCGAAATGTCCTGCAGGTATCAGCTGCTGGATCTGACGGTTCTCCTCCTCGTTCCTCACGCTGACCAGCTCTGTGTGATGCTTTCTGCAGTAAGTCTGAGCGTCTCTCCAGGACTTCGGCTCATTAACAAAGACGTATTTCTGGTTATTATCTCCCTGACCTAGAAGATTAAAAAGAATCAGAATGAAGATTTCTTCAAAGCCAGATATCTTCAGAAAGATCTCGCTGAATACTCACCATCGAAGCACATGAAATATCTGATAGGAAAACAGTAGGTGTCGTAGAACTGTCCATCGGTATACATCACTGCACAGTCTTCATACTCTACAATGACCTCTTCTTCTGCAGATGCCCAGTTTCTGTATTCAGTTTCTCCTTCCTGGTAAAACTCTGGATCAGCCAGAGCCCAGCGCCACTGCTTACTGCCGCTTTTCTTCAGTCCAATCCAGGCGGATTTAGTGTACGTGAAGTTGTCAAGCCCAAGGAGCTCCTCCATGTCTGCCTGGTCTGACAGAGTCACCAGATCAATGTAATTCTCTCGACAATATTGTTGAGCCTCATCAAACGTCTTGGATTGATTCACGAAGTAGATGATTTTCTGTGATAAAGTATGTGAACCTTAAAAACAATATATTTTAATGGGTTATTTGGAAAAAATACACCTGCTAATTATTCTGTTTTAGTTAAAATGTGCATATACTCACAGATGACGAACAGAACGAAAACGATTCTCAGCTCCATTACTAAATGCTTTCACCTGAATACCTAAAAATTAAACAGCAGGTTGTTACATCAAACTCCATTAATGTGCCATTAACATTTGGTGCCTATTGGAAATTGAATGTATGCCATAATTTATGACTTATACAATATTAACACTGTTATTTTCCTGTTCATTGATGTGAAGCTACTTAGGAACAATCTGTATTATTTCAAGTGCAATATAAATAAATGTGACTTGATTTGGATTAAATAATGTCAAATAATCCTAATATTAAATTAAAAATGGAAAAGCACTGAATTCATACAAATATCTTATAATATTTCACTTAATTTTGGAAGAAAATTATAGAGTAAAATATTAAGTACTTATATAAAAATAAATAAGAAAACATAATACAAACAATCTCCTACCTGTAATGTTATCTATGGAAATCCTGCAGACCTCTTAAGCCGTTTTTGCTCTTTGAGGTTCACTTTACACGGCCTTTATCCCTCGGCTGGATCTTTTTACTTGCAAAACCTCCCAGTTTGGATGGCATGGATTGATTTTCACCCTGACATGTCTTGAAATATGAGGTGCTTTATTGAAAAAGAGCCGGAGAGCATGGAAGTGGTTTGAGGTCAAACAGACGATTTACAAACAAAATCTGACAGGCCAAATAAACTAGTCTGGAAGCAGAGTACATGATCAACAAATAACAATCAGATCATTTCAGCTGACTACCAAACACAGTATAATTGGAGTACCTATTTTCACAGTGTGATAAAAGACAGAATTTTACTAATGGATGACTAATTTATTTTCACAAATGTATTTGGGGACACAGACGGGAAATATTACTGCAATACTTTGAACTAGTGCACTTATTCATCATAATTTACATGTGCATTTATGCATTTAGCAGATGCTTTTATCGGAAGCCATTACAGATAAGAAACATCACAAGCCATTTGCCCAAAATTTCCATAGTACTCAATGCTGGATTAATTACTTAACTAGCCTAGTAAAGCTACAGCTGAGGCGGGTTTCTGTGTAGATAATTGAGGAAAAACTCATGCATGCGTGCAAAAATAAAAATAATAATAATTTGGAAACTTGACATTTCCCAGCAGGCACAAAACAGGCACACAACGTCATAAGACGTTGGTATTTGGTTAAATTTTGGCTGCGACATCGGGTGACCAAAATCCAATGTAAATCCAACGTCTAATGTCAATGTTAAATTGATGTCTGACGTCAGCTGACGTTGAGATTTAGTTGTTTTTAGGTTGTGTAACCAAAATCCAACGTTAAGCCAACGTCAAATTGACATCAAATATTGACATCAACCCGATTTTCATTTTCAACCAAAATCCAACGTCTGTTTGACGTCATGTCCAACGTCAACCTGACGTTACATAGACGTCTGGTGCCTGCTGGGTTGTTTTTCTTTACATGTAGCTGCCTGATAAATTCTGTCCAAATATTTTTGCTTTCTGAAAGTAGACAGTAAACATACTGCAAAATGTTTTTTTTTCTGTGTTTTTGCCTTTTTTTCCAGTACAAACAAATGCACAAATCAATTAAGCTTATTTTTTTCTGACCCAACTGGCAGAATGGGTGTTTGTTTGCTTCAGTGGTGTATAAAGTACCTGAAAGCCATACTTAAGTAAAAGTACAGATAACTTACCAGAAAATTACTTTAGTAGAAGCTGAAGTCACCGTTTAGAATATGACATTGAGTAAAAGTCTTAAAGTATGTGATATATATTGTACTTAAGTACGAAAAGTTATTTTAATCTTAAACTTATTTAAGTTGAAGTATGAAAGAAAAAGTACAAGTAAATGCAAAATGGAAAAGAAGCAAATAAATATATAAAATGTTCATACACAGCTTGAGTAGCAAGATGTTTAGTTTTAACTCTTTTTTTTCCATTTTGTATTTTTGAGTAAGAATAAGAAGCACTTCATCCGGTACTTAGTGACTTTCATTCCATCATAAGAACACATTTCTGGAATCTGCATCTGAAATAGCATTTAGATGTATTTACACAGTTTCATGTATCTTAGAGGGGACATGGATGCATTTAAACTGGAGTTACAGATGCATAAATAGGCCTAATGTTTTGTTTTTAACATAAAACGTTGAACACTGATATTTTAAATAATTTAAGACATGAAAAAATAGTCGAAAAGTGAAATTAAAACCGCCAGTAGGTGGCAGCAAGTGTCATTGAGATTCAACCGATTCATTCAATCGGCTGATTCATTCAGAAACAAAGCATTTGACTGTGTTAATGAGTGAATCACTGAATCTTTTATTCAACCGATTCGTTAAAAATCAATCTTTGTTTGGAACCATTTTCGTTGGCAAAATTTAGCAAAAACAAGCAATATTATGTCTAAAATGTAAGTCACTTATTGCTTTATTGATCTTGTCTAAAATGATTATTAAATGTGTTATCATGCTGATATCTGCAGAAAAATGGTACTCTTCGTGTGATATAGATTAAGTTAACTATATTAAATGATATAAATATAACAAGCATACAGAAGAATTTTTGCCAATTTAGAATGCCTGGAATTTTGATAAATCAATGTGCATGCACTCTGTGTGTGATTTGGTGATATAGACCCTTTTTCTGTTAGTAAACATTGTGAAATTTTTCTGTGGGCGGAGCTTAGGTGGAGGCAGAAAGATTCCCCTGACCGCTTCAGTAACGCTAGCTATGAAGTCTGTTAGCTTTTTTTTTTTAACAATAATGGGAGAAATTCCGATTTTACCTGCATATGTAAGGTCACTCACTGTCCAGGACCACAATTGTTATTTGAAAAGGTTAACTTTAACTGACGAAACCAGATTGGCCGACCCGCACACGCTTTAACTCAAAGGATGGACGATCTGACAGGATTCCCTCCGGTTGAGTCACATCTACGTGTATAGTTAAGACAAACTCACCGTGTCTATCTAGTCATGAAGATGTATATATATTTCAATTTCAGCAGGCAACTATTTCTACAGCTACATTATTATTCCAGCCAAAATTACATTTTGTCAGTTTGTTGTTTTACACATGCACACAGACATTATTTCATACATGACATAGTGAGATGCATAAGTAATCTTTAGACGCGCCCATAACAACAAAAGACAATACTTTATTGAAACTTTTCTGATAAGAAGTGTGCACTGCAAACGCGATAATTTTTGACGATAGTTTCTGTCCAGTCCGCTCATTGTATCTCGTTTAACCACAGCTGCTGTGGGTTTTTTTGTCTGGCAGTGGCATCAGGCATGCCTTAAAATGTCAAATTGGAGCCTCTACAACATCGATTCAGGCACACAACATCACAACAAGATGATATTTTAAGCTCCTTATGTAGCTGAATCTGCGCTGGTTTTAATTGGCCGCCTCCAGTTTTCGCTTTGTTTTGCCTCCAGCTAGCGCTGTGACGTAAGTGTGACGTCGGTCCTAAAAGGGTCTATAGCCTCCTTGATAATGTCAGATCGCACATCATTACAACAACACTTACAGTTACCATATTATCGCAGAAGATACTGTATATCGCACACCCCAGACTCGACTTGAGTGGAAAATGAAATTATCTGCGGTTGTGCGCGCACTTGTTTGCACATGAGAAAAGGTGTTTTTTGGAGTCTAACTTGCAGACCACTGATTCCTCAAACATGCTTTCCTGCAGTCTGTGTTCTTCTGACTATTTTGTAGTAAGTAACGAATATGCTTCGGGGAAATGTATCGGAGTAAAAGTGTACATTTTAATTAGGAAATGTAGTGGAGTAAAAGTAAAAGTTGGCTGAAATATAAAAACTCAAGTAAAGTACAGATATTCCCAAAAAATACTTAAGTACTGTAACGAAGTATTATTACTTCATTACATTACACCACTGGTTTGGTTTAAGCAAAATCCAAGTTTTTTTATCAGTTTGCAAATAATTGCATGCAAATGTGAAATGACAGTAGAAAGAACCACCAAAAAGAAACAACTTTTGTAATGGGTGATTGTGATTATAAAAAATGGATTAAAGAAGTTATCTTTATAATTACATAATGCATTTGTGTATATCTGTTCCCTTAAGAAGAAGAATTGCATGGTCCCTCTCAGGACACACCTCGAGCTGATTCTGCAGTTTCATCATGAACTCTAGACCTGTAGTTTGTCCTGCTTTCCATTCCATCTGGATCAGCTCGATCATTGATCATTTCCATGTTGTTTTGTGTGTATTTGAATGATGTAAATCAGTGCTTGAGCTCCACAGGAGTCGATCATCTGCTCAAACCTCCAGTATGCCATCAGCTTCATCATGAGACTCTCATAGAGACTCCTAATGTGGTGAACATCCTTCACACAGATGCACCGCAATCTCCAACCTCCACCCCAACGAAGAAGCAGACAGGAGAGTTACATTCTTATATAATGCAAATCATTTCTGCAGTCACAGGTCACATATGCTGAAACATACCATGATTTCTCCACGATCAACTTTCATCTCAACCATTCAGGTCTGCAATAGGGAAAGGTATAGTGACTGACGAGATGGAAATGCTATCAATTTATCAAGTACTCATGCGCATGTGTGCACACACACACACACACACACACACACACACACACACACACACACACACACACACAAACAAACACACATGCGCACACACACACACACACACACAGAGACACACACACATACGTACTTACTGTATCTATCTAAATGGAGACATTCCATAGAAAAGGTCTGTGAAGCAAAATGGGTAATACAGAAACTCATACATGTGTGATGATGATAATTATTATCCATTAAGCACTATTATTTTACATTGTGACTGCGTTATAGAGTTAAGGAAATCACACTTAACAATTAAAGTTATTTGTGCACAAATATGTTGTTGTTTCACAGGAAAGAATATCAACAGCATCCAAACCTGTTTTAAATACTTTCTTTTGTTATGTGCAATTTAATAACTAAAGTAAATTCAGCTTTTACACTTTCCCACACATTTGGCTTTACACACTATTATTATATATTTTTTATATTCTTTTTAGATTATCAAAATTATGTTTACAAAACAACTTTGTTATTATTTAGTGAAAAATAAATGTACAATGATAGATTGTAGTGGCTATAAACACACTCAAATGCTGTTAGAGCCACACTGTGGTGCATTGTTTTTGAGGCAGCAAGTAAAAAAAAAAAAATATATATATATATATATATATACACTATATTGCCAAAAGTATTGGGTCGCCCCGTTCTAATGAACAGGTTTGACTACTTTAGTTGTTTTTAAATCTCTTTTCCATCGCACTTGGAAGAAAACTGGCCAACCAGTAGGTTTCATGTGTTTGGTCATATGCCCAGAGCCACTGCTGTTAAAAACATACAGTACATAAAACCATGACTCATGAACAGATTGTGCTAAGAGATAGTGAATAGCAGAGGAAAAATCTGGGACCAGTTATCTTGTCCCTGTTGCTGTGTTCAAAATAGGATACTGTAGATACTACATTTGGTTTGAAACTTGCAACTGTTAAAAAAGTCAGTATTCAGTATGAATATGTACAGTAAGAATGAAATTTGAATGTACTCCATCTGCCTTGCTGTCATTTTCATGTGATTTACAGCATCACTTGCTTCACTGCCATTCACAAATCCTCTCCCGCGGCCTCATGGGATAGTAAAGTGTCCATCGGTTGCACACTTCAGAAGTAATCTGGGTACTTTTCACCTACTGTTTTACTACGCGGGGTTGGTGTTTGGTGTCGTTTGTGAATACAAACATCTCTGACTTTCTTTCTTCTCCGTGACAAGCAGGTGTCAAAAATAAAAAGTTATGTAGCATTTTTTGTCCCAGAGTAACCAGAGTGTTTCTGCTTTTCTGAAAGCACCATCTACTGTCACAGAGTGAATCTACATGTTCATTCATCTCTTCTGTTGTTTTTTTATGCATTGGTCTGAACAGAAAAATTGCATGCAGAAGTCTACGTTTTTGAGCCAAACACTGGTGTGAACAGGCCTTAATATGTTCTTTATAGTATAGTACAAAATTACTTGTCTTAAACATGAATATTATAGCATTTGCAAGGAGTATAAAAACAGACAAATGTCTTTATTGAAGAACTTCCAGATTTACTTTAACAGTCTCGCTCTCTCTCTCACACACACACACACACACACACACACACACACGCACAAACAAAAAAAAGTAAAAAGTACTGTACCCTCACCCCCCACAAACCCTGCCCCCAACAAAACAGGGTACCGGCCCCCCCCAAAAAACATTTATTTTATTAACAATATTAACATATGAACATGTTCAACAAAGTCTTACAACCAGAAAGCGTGTAAGATTTTGTCTTTATTTTGAACATTGAAATGACACTACACTGAATGACTACAATAAATCAGTAACAAGCATACTTCATACATATATATATATATATATACTATATTGCCAAAAGTATTGGCACCCCCTTCTAATGAACAGGTTTGACTACTTTAGTAATTTCTATGAGTACAAATCTTAATGTTAAAGCATATAATGATATTCTAGGAAATTGTGTGCTTCTAGTATTATAGCAACAGTTTGGACTCTTTTCTATTCTAACATGACAATGTCTCTGTGTATAAGACAAGGTTCAAAAAGAAAATGATTGATTCAGTCAGTGTGGAAGAACTTGACTGGTCTGCATAAAACCAAGTCCTAATCCCAGTTTAACACCTCTGGTGTGACTGTAAATGCAGACCTTGAGCCAAAAACTCATCACCAAACACCAATGACTTGTACATACACTATATAGACAAAAGTATTGGCACCCCCTTCTTTAGAACAGAAAAATGCACTTCCAAATCTGTGGCAACAACGATGGGAACATAAGTCATGTATTTAAAAATTGTATTTCCATCTCTGTTGCAACAGTTTTGTAAGTGTCTAAAATGACTGAACCCATATGTACAAGTCATTGGTGTTTGGTGATGAGTTTTTGTGCATTTACAGTCACACCAGAGGTGTTAAACTGGGATTAGGACTTGGTTTTATGCAGACCAGTCAAGTTCTTCCACACTGACTCAATCAATCATTTTCTTTTTGAACCTTGTCTTATACACAGAGACATTGTCATGTTAGAATAGAAAAGAGTCCAACTGTTGCTATAATATTAGAAGCACACAATTTCCTAGAATATCATTAAAATATCATTTAATGCTTTAACATTAAGATTTGTACTCATATACATTACTAAAGTAGTCAAACCTGTTCATTATATACAGTATATGTTCATATATATATATATTTACGACAGAAATATTATCTAGACCTTATTTTTTTCCTCAGAACTATTGATGTATTTCTCTAATTTGCAGTGAACATGAATTAACAAAAGTCCTAGCTTTACAATTCAGGTTAAACATTTCATTAAATTAGCGTACATGAGTGTAAATTAGTCCTTAAATTAGTGTTTTGCTTTACTCAACATGGCATAATTAATAAAATGATGGTTGGGAAACCGTCAAGGGGTTACTATTTCTGATATATGGAAATAAAATGATGATAAAGCAGTGATTGTTTTGAGTTCATGTGTGTTTATAAGCTCACCTGTGTCTTACTCCTGCTTCACCTCACATTTCTGTCCCTTCATAAAGTAAATGCTGACACCTACTGGAGAACCTGAATGCACAAAAAAGTAAAAGAGAGAGAGAGAGAGAGAGAGAGAGAGAGAGAGAGAGAGAGAGAGAGATAATGCATAACAGCATGATTAATTAAGCCTTTTTTTTCCTTTTGTAAATGAATAATAATAAAATAGAAACAGTATGCATGTGCTTCAAAGAGAATCACCCTGATCCTCCTTCAATGGTCAAATGCACATGTGAAATTGACAAAATTACAGCAGAATTACAGAGAGATTTACTATAATCTGCAAACTCATATTTTAGCTAAGAACATAATTTCTATATGGGATATAATGATTTTGTCCTCCAAACCAAAAAAAAAAAAAAGTGTGCTTTTTATGGGGTAGCTGTTTGTATCTGCGGCCTGAAGGGAGAAGCATGAAACATGAGTTGAGGGGACGACTAGGGTTTTTTATTATAGTATTTGCTCTACAAATGATGGCCGTATCAATAAGGAAAATGATACAAATTAGGAGTAGAAAGACCTATTATATTTTAAGAGGTATTAGTGATTCTAAAAAGCATATTTCTGTTTCTGAGCTTGGTGAAATAGCAAGAAAAACATATAATGGATTCAATGATACTGCTATACAGAAGAAGCAATAGATTTGGTTTCACTGAAAAGAACCTTACTTTACGTATGACCAAAAGACTTTGTTGGCAGCGTCTATGAATGTCCGTGACATGATGGTCAAAACTTAGTTTATTGTCTAAGATAATGTAAACGTACCTGAAGCTGTCAACAATTTCCACTGGCTGGCCATTGATGGATATAGGACAGTGAGGAGTAGAGAATTGTTGTCATGTGTCTAAAATGAGTTCCTTTGTCTTAGTGACATTGAAAAGAAGATGCATACATTTAATTTGATTTGAATTGTTTTCACTTGCCAAATAGCATTTCTCTCGTTTTAAACAATTCCAATCAAATTACATTTTTTTTTCAATTGTTAACATCCTTTTGTCCAATCTGTAGTCACATTTTCAAAACTCTAAACACAATTAGCACATCATCCGTCTGTTGTAACCATACCATTAGCACAATTTGTGTTGTTTTCACACAATATGCAGTCAATTACCATGTTTCTAAAATGCTCACATTTTCTTTTCATACAAGCTTACCCGAAACCAAAATCATGGATCTTTTTAGTCATATTTACAAATGCTTAAACACAGCATGTCAGAATTGAAGACCTAATGTTCCAAACCATAAATATAGTATACAACGTCTACTTCCGCTACAACAGCAGCTCAAAAGTATTGAAAAATGATCTCTATATAAAGTACTGTAACAACTGAGAAGCACTTTTAAGTAACAGATCACTGAAATATTTAGAAATAGCTGATTCCAGTCTCAGTTGGAGGAATAGTCAGGTGTTGAAGCTCTTTCCATTACATCAACAACATTTGACCTCTTTGAAAAAAAGACCTCTTTGAATTGATTTTGTGGATGCAGAACAACACAAAGAATCAGAAAGAGAACAGAATGATGTCTGGGAGAGGGAGAGGAATAGTTGTAGAAGGTAGAGTAGTTGGATCAGAAAAAGGGAGAAGAGGTAGAGGAGAGGAGTGAGAATGTGTGTTAGACTGTGCATTTTTTATGTTTGTTTGTTTTCCCCTTACACATGTGGAACCTATGAAAGCTTATTTCTGCCATGGAATATAAAGGGTAATGGGTAATTGTGACTTTATCTCAGAATTCTGACTTTTTTCTTGCAATTGTGAATTTACAGTATCTCACAATTCTGATAAAGTCTGAATTGCAAGATGTAAACTCACAATTCCAATATAGATCTGAATTGTGAGATAAAAAGGTCACAATTACGGTTTTTACTTTTTTTATTCTGTGACAGAAACAAGCTTGCATAGTAACCAAAGGCCATGTATGTTGTAATGTTTGTTGATCACTGCATCAGCTATCATGAGGACACCATCACAACACTCCAACACTCACCCACTGGAAGGTTCAGGGGTCCCATTGAATTTCTGCATAGGGGACCCTATTTTTTTCTATTGTAAATTATATAAAGTAATGACTCTTTCAGTTTTAGCTAGTATGTTGCCAAGAATGAACACAATGTAAAAATGTAAAAACACAATGTTAAATATGTAAAATGGTTTTCAGATGAAGGTAAACTGAAGGCTAAATTACAAAAAACTATGGATTTTTATATTGTCTATTATATGCAGGTAGATCTGAGACATGACAAGTAATGTAGTTTTTGTAATGCCATTAATTGTTATCATTTTGACAGTCTATGCACTATGATTGACTGTATGTTCCTAATAGGTAGAAAACCAGTGCCAATGTTTTGACCGAATGACTCGATTTTGAATCGTGTTTGCTGTGTTTTGATAGTTAGTATATGAAGAAAAAGGTATTCAGCATTTTGAAATGTATAGTTTGTATGTATTTAACAAAATGTGGTTTTGGCCAGAAAATGAACTATTTGGCTAACTGTGTGATGTAGGTGTGTTGCTGTGTTAAGAGTTTAGAAAAAGTACTTTAAGTATTGGTAAACAATTGAAAAAAAAACTGTAAATTTATGCAGTTTGGCTGATAAGGTGAACATCTTTTAGCTATTTTTAGTGGAAACAGATATTAGCCTATACAGCCTATATTTATTGCAGTGTAAATGCAATTGTCTGACTCGGCGCATCACTGATGAAGTGTTTTAAAATGGAAACGTGCAAATCTTAGAGTTTTCTTCAAGGTGTATCCTTCAAAATACAGTGGTATTTTTCATAATGTTGTGGAGATACCTTCACACGACATTAACATTGAACCTATCCAAACCGGACAATGGACCAGCCGAACACCAAGTCCAGCATTGTCCGCCATAATATCGAAGTAAGTGTGCAATATTGATCATGTTCTTGCTACAAAAATATTTTCTCGTAACAAGAGATCTGCAGTTTAGTTTAATTATGAATTATTGTGCACCTATAGCACTCTTTGCTGACATTAAAACATAGCATGCCACTGGAAAAGTGGTCAGGCGCATCCACTACAAATTATGTCTAAATTCATATAGGCTAATTTTGGTTTAACTTCTGCGTAATGACTTTATGTGATTTCAGTGCTTATCTCCATTAACGAGAGTATGATATTTAATGTAAATATGTATATCGACATGAAAACTAAATTAAAATTGTTGTTTACTTTATTAATTTCCTCACTCGAGGAAAAAGAGTTCATATGCATGCATGGGTCAGAGTTTGCGTGCATGTTCACGGTCAAGTTTGTTTTTATAAATCCCCCCTTTTGCGTAGGAAGTGGCAGGTTTGAAAGTGGCTCTTTCAGTGCAGGTTTTGTGCGTACGCAATGGTTATAAATGAGGCCCCAGGTCAGGAAGCAGACAGACTGGCTAAACTGACCGTCTGCTAGCCACCTCACATCACAGAAGTCAGCTAATTCTCAGCACATAGAGACCCTTTCACCTAGATATCATACTATAGAGACTGTGTCTGTTCCCTGAACTAGCAAATACAAAAAAAAACTTCTAAAACAATTTAATGGTGATAATTTAATTGATGTTCAACATATATATATACAATCCCAAATCAGAAAAAGTTGGGACAGTATGGAAAACGCAAATAAAAAAAGAAAGTAGTGATTTCTAAATTTTCTTTGACTTGTATTTCATTGCAGACAATATGAACACAAAATATTTCATGTTTTGTCTGGTCAACTTCATGTCATTTGTAAATATACATCCTTTCCTGTCATTCAGACCTGCAACACATTCCAAAAAAAGTTGGGACAGTAAAGCATTTACCACTTTGTAATGTTGCCATTCCTTTTCACAACACTTAAAAGACGTTTAGGGACTGAAGACACCAAGTGATGAAGTGTTTCAGGTGTAATTTTGTCCCATTCTTCCTGCAAACAAGTCTTAAGGTGGGCAACAGTACGGGGTCTTCGTTGTCGCATTTTGCGCTTCAAAATGCGCCACACATTCTCTATTGGAGACAGGTCGGGACTGCAGGCAGGCCAGTCAAGTACCCGTACCCTCTTCCTCCGCAGCCAGGACTTTGTAATGTGTGCAGAATGTGGTTTTGCATTGTCTTCTTGAAATATGCATGGACGTCCCTGGAAAAGATGTCTTCTTGAAGGCAGCATATTGTGCTCCAAAATCTCTATGTACTTTTCAGCATTAATGGTGCCATCACAGAAGTGCAAGTTACCTTTGCCAAGGGCACTGACACAACCCCATACCATGACAGACCCTGGCTTTTGGACTTGTTGCTGGTAACAGTCTGGATGATCCTTTTCTTCTTTGGTCCGGAGCACACGTCGTCCATTCCTCCCAAAAAATACCTGAAATACTGATTCATCTGACCACAGTACACGTTTCCACTGTGTGATGGTCCATCCCAGATGCCTCCGAGCCCAGAGAAGTCGACGGCGCTTCTGGACACTGTTAACATAGGGCTTCCTTTTGGCACAGTACAGTTTTAACTGGCATTTGTGGATGTAACTACGTATTGTGGTACTTGACAAAGGTTTGCCAAAGTAGTCCTGAGCTCATGTGGTGATATCGCTTATAGATGAATGACGATTCTTGATGCAGTGCCGCCTGAGGGATCGGAGATCACGGTTGTTCAGCTTAGGCTTGCGCCCTTGTCCTTTACGCACTGAAATTCCTCCAGATTCCTTGAATCTTTTAATTATGTTATGCACTGTTGTAGGTGAAATATCCAAATCTCTTCCTATCTTTCTTTGAGGAACATTGTTTTTGAACATTTCAATCATTTTCTCACGTATTTGTTGGCAAACTGGCGATCCTCGGCCCATCTTTGCTCCTAAAGGACTAGACCTTTCTTGGATGCTGCTTTTGTACCAAATCATAATTACAATCACCTGTTGACATCAACTGTTTCAAATCACATCATTATTTAACCAATTTACCTCATTACTAGCCCTAAATTGCTCCTGTCCCAACTTTTTTTGGAATGTGTTGCAGGTCTGAATGACAGGAAAGGATGTATATTTACAAATGACATGAAGTTGACCAGACAAAACATGAAATATTTTGTGTTCATATTGTCTGCAATGAAATACAAGTCAAAGTAAATTTAGAAATCACTACTTTCTTTTTTATTTGCGTTTTCCATACTGTCCCAACTTTTTCTGATTTGGGGTTGTACATTGTAGAAACTTAATATATTAACTTATGGCAAAATTTGTTAATTCTGCATGTTGTTGGGGGATCAGAGGTTGGCATCCTCTGAGGTCCTCCGAGGGGTTGGCATCATCTCTTCTCAGGTGTTTGGTCATCTCAGATCATTTAAGGGCTGGATCCAGACTGAAGCTTGTGTAATTCCTAGTTACCACGGGATGTTAATCAGAAACAGAGAAACAAAGAGACATAATTAGCGTAGCTGTTGTTCCATCCAAGCAAGAATTATTTGTTCAACCCAAGCTAAAGAATAATAATGTGCGTTTGATCAGATATAACTGCAGTACAAGATTATGAGATGCATTATATGAATGCTTGGCTAAAGAGATGTGTGTTTAATCTAGATTTAAACAGAGAGAGTGTGTCTGAATCCCAAACATTATCAGGAAGGCTATTCCAGAGTTTGGGAGCCAAATATGAAAAAGCTCTACCTCCTTTAGTGGACTTTGCTATTCTAGGTACTACCAAGAGTCCAGAGTTTTGCGACCTTAGGGAGCGGGTTGGATTGTAGCGAGATAGAAGACTAGTTAGGTATGTTTTACTATGATAAAACCATGGTTAATTTTTGTAAGGGTTGTGATGTCAACATGTTTTTGTTGAAGAAATTAGAGGCTGTAGCATTTCTATCACAAAAAGGTGGCCAAAAATTAAAGATTAAGTGGATATTTGAATTAGCCTAAATGTTTGGTCAATATTACACAAGGATTTGATCGTCCTGTAAGTGTAACAGCAGCAATTACCAGGCCTTTGGCACCCTTTACAGGCATTTATAATAATATGTAATGTACATAAATTGTTTATTTTGCATTGCATTATGTATTTTAACAGTGTTATTCAATGAAACCATATAATTATTAATTAACCACTCATTATTGCCTCATTGTTTTTATATAATGCATTTTTAAGTAATTTTAAAGGCTGTTGTTGGCTTAGGTCTGTTTTTATAACCACAAAAAAATATTATCCTAATTGTAAACTATTATTTGAAGTAACAAAACCATGGTTAATTTGTGGTTACCATGGCTACAAGAACCATGATATTTGGTTTTATTCGTAGTAAACCATGGCTAATTTTTGTAAGGGAACATGGAAACTCAAGAGAGAATATTAGATGTGTTGTTGGTGGTTAAATTATTGCCGACATTAAAACACGTTATTAACGTCAAGAGCAAAAAAAGTTTCACAGGATTAAGAATGTACCTGGAAGTAATGCACGGGTTTCATCTTTTGTTCTTTTTCTTGGCTCTGGATTGCTGATGTCTTTTCTCGGGTATAGTTGTTCATCAATTATGATCATTTGCAGTCAGCTGCAAACATAAGGTGCAAGCGGTCGCGAGCGCTGATGCGGGAATGGCACGTCACGTGTGGTTAGCTGCCTACTGTGTTCACCGTAAAATGCATTTTTTTATAATGATATACATAAATAAAAATCTAAGCATGAACATATATACATGTATATGTTAATTTTAATTTAGACTCGGGTGCGTTTTTTGGAATTTTCACCTAAATTTTCACACTCAAATTCAAATGTTTACCCTACACACATACAATGGAGGAAATTAAAAAAAAGGATTAATTGTAAAGAAGACCCTTTAAACTATAACATATGGGTGTAATTCTTTCATAAATAGCATTATATGCATTTCAAATATTACAATAAACACTAAAAAAATAGGCGCTTTTTGACTTTTTGTAAAAAAAAAAATTTTGAAAATCTGTAATTCAGGTTCTATTAGGGCTTGCTCTTTGCAACTTACTTAGTTTGATTCCAATAGATGCCAAAATGTACCAGATTTTTTCAAATAACAGCTTCCAAACAGGAGTTACTGCATCATAAATGAAGCAAGGGAAATTATACTATTTTGCACCTAGAAGTGTCATTTTGAGTTTCCTTTGCAAAAACAGGCTATATAAAACAAATTACACCCAGAATCCTATTTTAGTATGTGCCATAAGCACTTTTCTTGATTATTGATTGAATTATGTGTCATTTTTATGATTTTCTAAATCGTAAAATACACAATTGCATAAGTGGAGTGGAGCAAATTTTACATTTTGTGCTTTATATTATCAGTTTTATTCTTTCAGGATACACAAGACTGTATAAATTATAAAATATATCTAGTCTATCACAATCTAAAATAGAATACACATCATCCAGCTTAATATCATTCCATTCATGTGCATTCTGTATTGTGTACTGTTTGGAGAATCACCATACCTGCTTTAGATGCCCGCATCACCTCAGCATCAGTCCTTTGTTGCATCAGAGAACAAGCTAACAGCTAATCCATGCTACAAGAGCTGCCTGTCACTGTTCTCTGCCCTTCAGACCATCAAACAAACAAACATACCGGTTCAGCCACACTGCACTGTAATATCATGTATAGTTACTGTATATTCACCGAAATGAATACTGTACACAATTTGATATCGCTATTGATTCACACAAGCGTTAGCTGTGCCATGGCGTTCAAACAGTAACGATTTCATCAAAAAAAACGGTGCAAAGACACTCAAAGCGCGCATACACACAAACCAGAAGCGCTTCCTCTCCAATCCAACGCGCGGCTGTGCGCTCTTGATCATCTATAACTTATATTTTTATGTCCAACGATTGCTTTATCCGGGACGCATGTGTTCGCCATTGTCTGTCAATAAAAAAAAAAAAAAAAACAGCATTTCCCAGAGTGCAACACCATCAGAGCTCAACCGGACACTGAAAGCGCACACACTTCCTTCAAAACCCAGAGGTGTGACGTTTCACACCTCTCACTGGCTCACTGAAATTGAATGGCATGTAATCTGACCTATAGTAGCCTCTAAAAAGCACAGATTTGTAAGACATAAGAGCGCTTGGATGAGCGCGCTTATAGTTTGGAGATCTGATGGCTGGGGAAAAAAAGTGCGTCATTCTTCTCTGGAGCGCATCTGGCTCACACGACGATTTCTCTCAGCAATGGAAGCACACAGAAATGTGAAAATGGTCTCGTTTGAAAGAAGATATCCTAATCTAAAAGATAATATAGAGTTTGTGGCTGACTGAAGCAGTAGTAAGAGTAGGAATATTACAAAAACAAAGTTTGTGAAAAATGTATAAATTTCACATTGCGATTCTATTGAAGATCATTCGATCTGTAGTTGTCACAAAATGAAATAATATAGTCAGATTCCTGAGAATGAGAGCTTTCTTGTGATATATGACTTGACTGTATTGTGAAAAATATAAAAAATACACATTCTTAGGAAAAATTGTTCGCGATCATTGGGCGAAAATTCGTGTGTGGGACTAATACATTTCTAAGCTTAATTGTACTACTTTATGTATCATTAAACCAAACGTGGTGGTATTCTTTGTAAAGAAGAGGCTCTAAGATTTCAAATGAGACCATTTATGGGCTGATACCATATAAGGAAGGCTATGTAAATTAAGCATACACTTTTTTTTTTTTGAGCAACTGGGATGGTGCCTCCCTGGGAGTTGGTGCCCTACTAAAACTGCATACTCTGCTTATAGGGAGCGGCGGTACTGGGGTTAATAATGTGGCAGGGGGTCAGAATTGGGCACAACACTGGCCCTGTTTATTGTACAGAAAGAGAGCAAAATAGCATTTACATTATCAACATTATCATTGACTTTAGTCAAGCCAGAATTCAAGCACTCTCAAAAACTCCCATTAATCACTGAAGTTGCTTACATTGTGAAATGAATATCTTGCTTACATCGTACGCACATCTGTAGGCCCTACTTTGTTGTTTCTGATTAGAGAAATCGGCAGAGAGCAGAATTCATTCAGGGAGAGCTCACACTGAATAAAACAGCTGTTTCAGCGATGACTCATCTGAATGCCTCTTATTGGCCATTGTACTCATAAGCTCAACAGAATCATGTGTGATTGGTTATAATGCGCAGTGCTGTACCTAAAAACGCGGCTGTCTCTGGCTCCGTGCCAGCCAGCGAAGTTGAGCGAATGCAGATTTGAATTTAGCAGCTGATGATGTGCCGCACTGAATGATTTAATCACACAGGTGTGATCGTTTATCAAATATGAAAAATATTCTTCGTTTTTTTTCTGTCTTTTGGAAGCTGCATTCAAAATGCACTTGCCTCAAAAATCTGAGGGGGGCACGGTTTTAGGCTGGGACCCCCTCTGGCCCAGTGCCCTGGGCACTTGCCCGGTAGGCCCGTGCGTTAATCCCTCCCTGGACGAGACCAGACAATAAGGGAGCAGAAGGTGACTGCTTTTATATGGTAGGTAATGAGGTGAATGTTGGCAGGTGTGTTGATAGGGGATCAGGTGCAGGTGTGAAGCAGGTGGGATGCTGGTAAATGGAGTCATTAAAGGGGTCCTATTATGCTCTTTTAAAAAGTCTTGATTTTGTTTTGGGGGTGTACTAGAACATGCTCTCATGCTTGGTGGTTCGAAAAACGCATTATTTTTCACATAATTTACATTATTACAATACCTTTCTCCCCAGCCTGGCACAAACAGCTTGATTAGTTCCAGGTTTGATGAAGGCCCGCCTTCCGAGAATCAAAATGTCTTGTGATTGGTTAGCTGTCCCAGTGCGTTGTGATTGGCGAACAGCTTAGACGGTGTTTCAGTACTGCCCCGCTTATTGCCATATCTATTTGAACCAGATTCAGACCCCGAGAATATTGAACAAGAGGATCACGCAGAACCTTTGCACGCACGGATATTGCAAGACATATTAGAGTGGTAAAGTTATTGTTGTTGTTTTTTTGGCTAAATCACGATTTGTGGCGGCATATATATGCAAATTCATTCTCTGCCAGCAGGAGGCACTGCTGGAGTGGTAGAGAGCGAGGTTTCCCCGGTAACACTACACAAAGCAGAGCTCCGCTCACAAACGCTGCTTTATCAGACATTACATGCAAGATGAAATGAAAATGACATCCAAAATGTTCTGAAGACAGTCGGTTTCCTTCAGAAATACAGTGATATAAAAACACCCGCACCGGGTTTCGATTTTGAAATGTGCAGTGCTCATGTTTATTCAACAAAGTCAAAGCCTTTTGGAAAATCTATTTGTGGCGGTCAGCTTTGATATTCATAGTACAAATAAATAAATCAGTGTATGGGAAACAGTCTCATAATTGAAGTGTAAATTCTGCAGATTACGTCATTGTCCAGTAAAGTACTTTCAGGAATTTATAAAAACTTTTTCATAACTGTAACATACATATTTACATACATAATTATTCAGGTGCATGTGTAATAACTTGTGAAAACTTTACGCTACAGCAGCACTTCTTCTTCATCGTCATCTTGTCTGATGCACTCAACCAAGCGTTATTATCATAAATATGTATACATACATATCTATGGTTCTAACCACGACCTCACCCCTCCCCACCCCCCAACCATTCGAATTTCCGTAGGTGGGAATTATTTTAATGATATTCTAATGGCCCGCTTTGTGACATCACAAAACTCGGAAAACAACACTGTAGTCCAAATGAGCCGTTCGTTGTAGTTCTTGAAAAGGGATTTTTTTTAAAACGAAATATCTCCCTTTGGAGTGGACTTTGAGATTTGTAACTTTGTAGATCTTTTTTATGCCTAAACATACACACTACACACTAACTAAAATTCAAAAAGTGAAAAAAAGCATAATAGGACCCCTGGTTTAGTGGTTTAGTGACTGAGCTGGTGACTGGGCTGTGACAATTACATTACAATTTCAACATTTTAAGCACTGTAATATATTGTAAAATGCTATTTATTTCTGTGAATACATTTTCAGCCTCATTGTCTTCAGTGTCACTTGAAAATCATTCTAATATGCCAATTTGCTGCTCAAGAAACGTTTATGATTATTATCAATGTTGAAAACATTGTGATGCCAAATATTTTTGTGGAAACCATGAAATCATTTTGTAATGAAGAACATTTTCAATTTAATCCTTGTTGAATATAGGAGTTTGAAGTTCATAAAACTTACTGACCTCTGAACATCAGATTATGGTTTTGCTTGTCACTGGATCTCTAGGAAAAAGACTTTACCAAACAAATCTTATGTTAAACAGATGCTCACTTGTGTATGTAAATGGTTTGACAGCCTTTATGTCTGTTTGTCCAGAAAGTCTGATTCACAGGAACATCTCTTCATCCCACTTTTGATTTCAGAATTCTGCCTGTTGACCATGTTGAATGCAACCACTGACACATTAATAATAACCTGTATTATTAATGTGTCTCTAGTTTCATCCATTACAGTCATTACACAGATCATTGTTCATGTTTCCATTATCATTCTGATGATGTTTTGTTTGTGACAAAATCAAAGTAAATTAAATAAAAAAAATACAAACCTGAATGTGATTCAACAAAACCTGGTTCTCTGTTACTCACCTGAATCTCGTTTCCACAAGGATTTTAATGATTGAGGGAATGGCATATGGACAAGAAGGTAAGAAACATTCATGTTAGTTAAACCTTTGTTCTGTTCTGTCTGAACTGAAGAATATAATTAATGTAGGTCGGAAATTAAGCTTTGATGCATTTTGATGTCCTTTTTTTTACTCTGTAATATAGTTCACCACCTTTTGCTCCTACATTTTAAATATCTTTGGCATTTTTACATTTACATTTACATTTAGTAATTTAGCAGATACATTTATCCAAAGCGACTTACAAATTAGAAGCAATCAGACCAACGAGACAGCAACAATATACTAGTGCTGTGAGGCACGAAGGCAGAGGACGAGTGTTTGGTGCGGTCCTAAATCGTTATCTCAGTGAGGTCCTCATATCAGTGTAAGGTGCTTAGCAGGACCAATCACAGATTTAACTGGTTAAAGGAGGCAACACCCATCTGGAACACAAACATGTCTATACACACACACAGAGAGAGAGATATCATATAAACACAAAGAAAGTTGATATAAACACATATCTCAGGGTCATAATGGTTCACTGTTATTTTTTTTTTATTTTTTTTTTTTTCATACTATGTAGTATTAGGTTAGATGCATTTGATAACATTTTATTTCCTAAGTTATGGTTGATTAAATCGCTGGTTCTCAATTCCAGTCCCAGGGACTCTCTGCTCTGCGCATTTTGCATGTCTCCCTTATTTAACACACCCAGGACTGGAGTAGAGAACCAGTGAATTAAATTGCTGAACGTGCAAGATAGCACTTTGACTTTTGTTTCTGTTCTTATTCATGTTTAGCTAATAAAATAGCTTTCTATTATCATTATATTTTTAATGTCAGATATCATGTTGCATCATTATAACCTTACTTAAAACTATGAAAACTGCAGTGTAAAGAAAATGCATGTTTTAATGCTCTCCAAAGCCATTTAAATGAAGAGCCTTGTGAGGTATCAAAGTCCAAATGGAAATTACCGTCTCCGTGCTGAAACATTTTGCATCTGAGATGGACAATAGTTTTGCATAAGAGATTAAATAAAACTGGGTAACGCTTTAGATTACAACCAGCAACGTACTGCGTAAGTAAACAGAATTTACAGTGTAACTTTTTTGTAATTACACTGAACAAATATATAAACGCAACACTTTTATTTTTGCCCCCATTTTTCATGAGCTGAACTCAAAGATCTAAGACTTTTTTCTATGTACACAAAAGGCCTATTTCTCTCAAATATTGTTCACAAACCTTTCTAAATCTGTGTTAGTGAGCACTTCTCCTTTGCCGAGATAATCCATCCACCTCACAGGTGTGGCATATCAAGATGTTGATTAGACAGCATGATTATTGCACAGGTGTGCCTTAGGCTGGCCACAATCAAAGGCCACTCTAAAATGTGCAGTTTTATCACACAGCACAATGCCACAGATGTCGCAAATTTTGAGGGAGTGTGCAATTGGCATGCTGACTGCAGGAATGTCCACCAGAGCTGTTGCCCGTGAATTGAATGTTCATTTATCTACCATAAGCAATCTCCAAAGGGAATTTGACAGTACATCCAACCGGCCTCACAACCGCAAACCACGTGTAACCACACCAGCCCAGGACCTCCACGTCCAGCATCTTCACCTCCAAGATCGTCTGAGACCAGCCAACCGGACAGCTGCTGCAACAATCGGTTTGCATAACCAAAGAATTTCTGCACAAACTGTCAGAAACCGTCTCAGGGAAGCTCATCTGCATGCTCGTCGTCCTCATCGGGGTCTCGACCTGACTGCAGTTCGTCGTCGTAACCGACTTGAGAGGGCAAATGCTCACATTCGATGGCGTCTGGCACTTTGGAGAGGTGTTCTCTTCACGGATGAATCCTGTTTTTCACTGTACAGGGCAGATGGCAGACAGCGTGTATGGCGTAGTGTGGGTGAGTGGTTTGCTGATGTCAACGTTGTGGATCGAGTGGCCCATGGTGGCGGTGGGGTTATGGTATGGGCAGGCGTATGTTATGGACAACGAACACAGGTGCATTTTATTGATGGCATTTTGAATGCACAGAGATACTGTGACGAGATCCTGAGGCCCATTGTTGTGCCATTCATCCACGACCATCACCTCATGTTGCAGCATGATAATGCACAGCCCGATGTTGCAAGGATCTGTACACAATTCCTGGAAGCTGAAAACATCCCAGTTCTTGCATGGCCAGCATACTCACCAGACATGTCACCCATTGAGCATGTTTGGGATGCTCTGGATCGACGTATACGACAGCATGTTCCAGTTCCTGCCAATATCCAGCAACTTCACACAGCCATTGAAGAGGAGTGGACCAACATTCCACAGGCCACAATCAACAACCTGATCAACTCTATGCAAAGGAGATGGCAAATGGTGGTCACACCAGATACTGGCTGGTGTGACCATGTGGCTGATGTGGTTGGAGCTGAACTTGGCAGTGCAGTCATGGGTCAGCAGCGTGAAGAGCAGCGGGCTGAGCACACAGCCTTGTGGGGCACCTGTGCTCAGTGTGGTAGTGCTCGAGGTGTTGTGGCCGACACGGACTGACTGAGGTCTTCCGGTTAAAAAGTCCAGGATCCAATTACAGAGGGAATTGTTAATGCCCAGCAGGTTTAGTTTATTTATGAGCTGTTGTGGGATTATTGTGTTGAATGCCGAGCTGAAGTCAATGAACAGCATTCTAACATAGGAGTCTTTGTTTTCTAGGCGGGTGAGAGCCAGGTGGAGGGTGGTGGAAATTGCATCGTCCGTAGAGCGGTTTGGATGGTATGCAAACTGGAGCGGATCGAGTTTGTTGGGGAGGCTGGTTTTGATTTTTTGCATGACTAACCTCTCAAAACACTTCATTATGATTGGAGTCAGTGCTATGGGACGGTAGTCGTTTAGGCAGGACACAGGTAATTTCTTTGGTACCGGTATGATCTTTGTGGATTTGAGACATGTGGGGACGACTGCCTGGCTCAGTGAGGTGTTGAAGATATCTGTTAGGACATCCGTCAGCTGTGCAGCACAGTCTTTCAGTACACGGCCAGGTATGTTGTCAGGACCCGCAGCCTTTCGTGGGTTAATCCTGGATAGGGTCTTTCTTATGTCGGCTGCAGACAGACAGAGCGCCTGGTCGTTGGGAGATGTGGGCAGTTTTTGTGCAGGTGTGTCATTCTGCATTTCAAACTGTGAATAAAAGTGGTTGAGTGTATCGGGGTGGGATGGATCATGTGGCGGGGGCTTGTAGTCAGTGATGGTCTGAATGGCTTGCCACAGACTCCGTGTGTCTCTGCTGTCCATGAAGTGATTGTTAATTTTTTGAGCATATGACCGTTTTGCATTTTTGATTCCACAGGACAGATTGGCTCTTGCTGTTTTGAGGGCTGCTTTATCTCCTGAACTGAATGCTTCATATCTGGTCTTTAGCAGCCCACGAACCTCTGCTGTAATCCACGTCTTTTGGTTTGCACGTGTGGTGATGGTCTTGGTGACTGTCACATCATCCATGCACTTTTTGATGTAAGCAGTCACAGTTTCAGTGTACTCCTGCAGGTCTGTGTGGTTGTTGTAGGTGGCCGCCTCTTTAAACATGTTCCAGTCTGTGCACTGAAAGCAGTCCTATAGTATTGAGGTAGCATTCTCTTGGCCAAATTGTGATGAGTTTTTGAACCGGTTTGGTGAGTTTCAGAAGTGGTCTATATGCTGGGATTAGCATAACAGAGATGTGGTCTGAGTACCCGAGGTGGGGGCGGGGTACAGCCTTGTAAGCATTCTTTTCTGTTGTGTAAACAAAGTCCAGTGTATTATTTCCCCTTGTTGCAAAGTGTACATGTTGGTAGAACTTTGGCAAAACTGTCTTTAAATTTGCGTGGTTGGAGTCACCGGCTATGATGAAAAAGCCATTGGGGTTATTTGTTTGTTGTTCACTGATGGCGCAATACAGTTCACGAAGCGCGTCCTTAGCGTTTGCACAAGGTGAAATGTAAACTGCGCCAATAACAATGGCCGTGAACTCCCGCGGCAGTTAGAATGGTCGACACTTCATAAACATAAACTCCACTAATGGTGAACAGTGTTTTCAATAATGAAACGCCCTTAACTGAAAATTGAGTGTTTAATCTTATTATTATACATTACTGACACTCTATCCTCCAACTTGATACTGTTAAGTGCTTTGACACAATCTGTATTGTTAAAAGCGCTATATAAATAAAGGTGACTAGACTTGACTTGACTTTTGATACTACCGCAGCATTGTTACACCATTCTTTGTTGATATACAAACACAAGCCACCACTGCGTGACTTACCAGAAAGTGTTGTATCTCTGTCTGCTCGGTAGCAGGTTAGCCTGTTCAACTGAATGGCGGAGTCCGGGATGTTGTCGTTTAGCCATGTTTCAGTGAAAACAAACACACAACAATCCCTCGCCTCATGCTGTGTAGACCGACTGAGTTGAATTAAGTCTAGTTTATTTTCCAGAGAGCGAACGTTTGAGAGCATGAGTCAGGGCTGCACAATTAATCAAATTTATAATCGCGATTACGATTATGGATGCCACGATTACATAATCGTTCAAAGCCACGATTACAAAAATAAATAATTAAAAATGCCCACTTGCATTATTCTGTGTGCTTAAGAGGTGTTTGCAGCGCGGGGTTTAACTCAAACACACTGGATAAAAGACATTTTGTCTAACTGGTAGTCGTTGTCACTCTGTTGTGCATGATATATATGTTAAACGTCAAATGTGTCAAAAGCGGAACAAAATAGCGGAACTCGTTTGAACTGCGCACCACACCAACCTTTTATCCGCGCGCCTCAAAAGAAAACAGTGCAGCGCGAGCTGTGAGCGCATGTGTTTATTACAGTGACCAGTCGCGATCACGCACTAAACAACACTGTGAAATCCAGTAAGAAGCGCTCGAGTTCAGCGCAGAGTTCTCCAGTACAAATCAGGTCTCTTTCATTTAAACTAGTTTAAAGCCAAAAAACTCGGAGCTGTTATTCTCATCAACACTGATGCAGAAACAGTGCAACAACGATCCAGTTTCAATCCACAAATCACCCACATTTATCATAGCTTTCCTGTAACACTAATGGTAACAATGGTACGGCGGCAGAAAAGTAGGATATTCATATTGAGTATTATTATATTATTAATATACTAAATATGTTAAAGGTATCAGTTGATGTGGATTTGTAATTGACTGAATGTCTTTAGGCTTCTGTTTTTCAATGCAAACACCATAGAAACCATATAGTTAGGCTACTTTTTTACCATGGTAATGAGGTGCTGTACTTTTGGTTATGTATAAAAGATGAGGCTGTTACAGTTTTCACAATGGTACTGTCAAATGTACATCTGCATCCCAACTCAAGCTCCTGTTAATGTGCATTTCTAAGAGACAAAACGTGTAATATTACATGTTCAGTGTTACCAAATCAGGTGCTGCTGCCACTGCTCTCCAATGTTAGTCTGGAGCCCTGATCATATAAATTGTACTGTAAAATGTTAGTATAATTTGAAATTTCATCTGTTTAATTGTAAATGAAATATATAGCTTTAGTAGACCATTTTTCTTTTTTTTTCTTTTAGTTTTAGTATTACATTATTATGCTATGCATAATTTTACCTTTTTTTGTTTAAAGAAGAAACCAAACCAATGTATAGTTGACATTTGAGGCTCAATGCTATAGAAAAGCAATAAAAGTTCAGAAAGAGTGTTTTCAGACTTTTTTTAAGTATATATTTTATATAAAAATATGGCATGCAGCTTCAAACAATGGCATAAATCTGTTCAAAATAATCGTTATTAATAATCGCAATTACAATCTCAAGGGAATAATCGACAATTATGATTTTTATCATAATCGTGCAGCCCTAGCATGAGTGTTGGGTGAGCCGGTCTTGTGGGATTAGCTCTTAGCCTAGCTCGTATACCTCCGCGCTTACCACGCTTCCGTCCTCTCTCACACCGCTTACGGCGCCGCCTTGTGCGGGTAGCGTCAGTAGGCGAGGCCGCGGTCTCGAGGTTCGGCTTCCGAAGTAAACAAAGGCCTTGTAGCTTCTCAGCAGCCTCTGGCGAGAGTTGGTGTTTGTATGCGTTGCCGATATCCAAAAGGATTTGGCGGTCATAGATGTGTTCTGGAGAGAATTCCTTATGGATTGGTGGTAAATCGACAATATTTTGAGACGAACAAACAACATTAAACGACATAAAAGCACCGTCTTTGGGACCCAGAGCGGCCGCTGCGTTCGATCGCGCTGCCATCTTGGATATGTCAAGCCCTGCGTTATGCAATTGACCAATATCAGTATCAGTATCGGTATCGGCCAATAGTTGTTTGTTAAAATTGGTATCGTATCGGCCAAAAAAATCCTATCGGTGCATCCTATATTAAACCTTTGACTTAAAAAAAATAAAAATAAAAAATAAACTAAAAACACTAAATTAGAATTTAGCTCTAAAGATTTTCTTCATAAAATGGCCAAACAAATTGGATACTCCTTGTTATTTCTCCCATAGAAATGAATAAGCAATTACAATAACTAGGATTTGTTTCACACACATCAATATCATAACTTCTGGATTTAAGCATTTAAACAAGACAATTATGAAGTTACAAGTATCCCTTAATTTAAATTACAGATTGAGATTACAGATACATTATAGTGACTTTTTAATAGTATGTAAATACATACACTCATCACATTGGTACTGAGTGATTAAATAAGACAGACAATTTTAAACACAGCTGGGGTGTTAAACTTAATCTGCAAAAATGGGTAATTATGTGACAGGTCAAAGATGCCGTTCTTACTATACTATTATTTCATAGTGGATCAATAAAACAACTTTCTTTTGTCCATTTTTCAAGGGCAAGTCTGTTGAGTATCCTGACTCTTCCGGAAGACATTTACATCTGGCTGAATTTTCCATGAGAGTTTTGCATAGTCTGTCAGTCCCTTCTCCTTCAGTATCTTCCCTATCTGAAGAACACAAACAGACTTTTATTATGCAATACTCTCTGTAAGTTTATCCACTATCAGTATACTGTACATGTTCTTATATGAATTTACCTGGAGTAGAATCTCTGTCTTCACTGCAGGATCATTGACATTTTGACTGGATTTGACCTCCAGTCTCACCGTCCGTTTTATTCTATCTGTGGGACACAAAAATACACACAGTAATCAAAGTAATACAGAATAACATAATATATTGCAGTACAATTTTTTTTTTTTTAACCAATCAAAGCAATCTAGAAAAAAAGTTTAATTCATGCCATTTCCCATTTATTTCTACAAATTTGGGACATTTGTTAAATAAACAAATAAAAACAAGATAAATCAAATATGAAAATATCAAATAACAATAAATCAATATAAGTACATAAAAAAAACAAATCAACAATTAAATAAATATAAGACAGAAACGTCTGAATGTCTCAGTCCATAAAAACAAATGTAAATAAATAAAAAATAAAAAATGTATAGAAATACAAATGTAAATACAAATAAATTAAATGTAAATATATAAACAATTCAACAACTAAATTAATATAAATATATAAAATAACCTAAATCTAAACAAACAAAATCTGTCAATTAATAAATAATTATTTAAATAAATACAAATAAATAAAATATATATTTAAACCCCTTCCTTTTTCTTTATATTTTTCTGCAATAAAAAAAAAGTAAATCAAGAACAAAAAGGTTGGTCTAAAATTAATATTTGATAGAGGAAAACAAGGCACAAGCTTGATTTTCTGATCAGCTTGACAAAATGATCAGAAAAACAGAAATCATCCGAAACATCGCGTCAAAAAACATCTGGGCAGTATTTTACTGTATTTTAGACAAAATCAAATTCAACCTGTGATGACATACATGATAAAACATTAAATCTCAATCTGATGTTAGGGCTGACTGTCATGTTGTGTCAGTGATCCTTCTCTGTTTCAACAAGACAGCGGTTTAATCCAAGTTGTGCACTTTTAAGTCAATAAAGAGGTGAAATGTGTGCAAATACTCACCAGTGTAGCACACAGAAGGTAATTTACTTTTACAGGCCAGATCGTTAAGCTCCGCCCCCGGAGTCACTATCACACAGTACTGATTGCCTTCCCAGTTGTTCGGCTGAGTGGGAGCCCACGGCATGAACGTGGATGGGCTCTGATCAGACCAGATCCAAGAAGCATTCGCGTCTGTCTGACTGAGTCCGATCCACACGTCTCCTTTATGAAACTGCTGTATGACTCTCATCATCTCATCCCGATCCGTCTGGTCATCGATGGTGGCCAGATCAATGTAATTCTGTCGGCAATGCGTCTGCGTGTCTGACCAGCTCATCAACTTTGGCACAAAGTAAAACATACGAGTCTGTGAGAACTTCACATGCGTCAGAGCTGAAGACACAAGAAATGTAATTAGTTAAATATCGGTGTTCCTGTGGCTCAGTGGTAAGAGCATTGCGTTAGCAGCGCAAAAGGTTGTGGGTTCAATTCCCAGGGAACACACTTACTGACAAAAAAAAATATAGCATGAATGCATGAAGTCGCTTTGGATAAAAGCGTCTGCTAAATGCATAAATGTAAATGTAAATGTAGTTAAATGTCTATATTGGGCATGAAATACAGCTATATGTTGTTGGCGTTTTGAACTGGGTTGAAATGAACAAACTTTAAATTCAATGGTTGACAGGCACCTCTATTACATCATCATTGTTTAAAAATTATGTAATAATGAAAAATGAACTAACCTGCCAGAAGAACCAACAGCAAAACCCTCTTCATCACGAACCACCTACAAGAAAACAAAACTAAGCTGCTATTAAAAAATAAACTGGTTTAATCTGCAAACTAATCATGGTACTAAAACATCAACACTTTATAAAAATGCTTCCTTTACCAATAAATAAATGACTATTTTTTTTCTCAAAGTGATGAGTGGATGAATGGCAAAGAGATAAATCACTGTGATTACTGCCAACTCATCCCTTCTAAGTCTAGTTAAATTAGACTGATTATAGGTCAGTGCACATTACTTATCAAATACTGCTTCACTTCAGGCATTAGAAAGTCAAAAACTCTTCTGGAAGTCCAAATAATGACTTCTTACCAGCAGTGTGCCTCAGGGTTCGGTGTGCAGCCCGCTTCTCTTCTGGATTTACACCACACAACGAGACAGAGGACATGCAGCTCTATCTATCTATCTTATCCTCGCAACCACACCTCCTTTCAGCTTATATCTCAGCCTGTCATTCTGACCTTGATGAACAAACACCAGCTAAAAT
Organism: Schizothorax lantsangensis; assembly: GCA_027422415.1. Taxonomy (NCBI): domain Eukaryota; kingdom Metazoa; phylum Chordata; class Actinopteri; order Cypriniformes; family Cyprinidae; genus Schizothorax; species Schizothorax lantsangensis. The sequence goes on along the minus strand of CM049839.1, from coordinate 3,140,111 downwards.
CTGTGAGGACAGAAACTCCTGAACATCTTGGTAAGTCCATTAGTTAACCACGTCACTAATCCCACACAGATGCAAATTAATAAATTAAACTATTTTAAAATAAATAATTTTGAATAAAAAACAAATTAAAATTAAATGTTAGCAATAGCATAAAATACAATAAATAAATATAAATACATATAAAAACAAATCACTAATTAAATATTGATCATCTCAGTCAGTGCATTAGTCATTCACATCACTAATGCCAGAAGCAAACAAAAATTCAAATTAAAACATAAAAACATGTAAAAAATACAATAAATATAAATACATAAACCCTGAACAAATAAACACACAAACTACATTTAACAAAAATAAGTAGTAAATTAATTAACAGACATTTAAGTAAATATAAATCAATAAAAAATATATGTCAACCAACCCCTTCCTTTTTTATAAATTGTTATTCAGTTAGTTATTTGGTGTCATCCAGGTCTAAGAGAAAAGTAAAAAAATAAATAAAAACATGCACAAAAAGAGAGAAGTCACCATAAATGAAGAAAAAAAATATCATATAAAGTAAGTTATGGTTTACTATTGACTATTGGCTCCAAAAGTACTTGCTTGTGTTTTCCTAATTTGTAAGTTGCTTTGGATAAACCATCTGCTAAAAGAATAGATGTAAATATAGTGAATCATCAGGCACGTCAGTGTCTGTAAGTATTTCCTTACGGATCACTGATAATTTGCATCAAAGTCCTGCAGTCCTTATTCAATGAAATGATGATGGAGTCTGTGCTCGGCTCGCTGGAGACATTACTGCACAATATTTCCTTTAGAAATCTTACGGACGAGCTGCAGAAGTTTGGTGCACAGAGACGCTTTGCTTTGGGAAAAAGATGTTCATAAAAGCAGCACAAAAAAAAAACATCCAATCAGTCTTTATTACAAACAGACATCACACGTTCTGTCTTAAGAATTAGTTAGCAGTTAAAAAGCATTTGTTTTTTTTTTGTTTTTTCAGTTCTCAAATTAGACCAGTCTGTGTTTATGCAAATGTGTTTAAAAAAAGGTTTACCCAACCCTAAAGGAAAATAATAAATAGGTGAATTTATAGTTGAAGCAATTTATGAAACTAGAGCTCATTAAAAAAAAAAAAAAACAATGCAAGAAATACATTATTTGACATTGCAGGTTTCTGTTTTATTAAATTAAAATGCAGAGACGCGCTCATTAGATCCTCCACGTGTGCATTAGATTTTGCTTCTATGGCCTTTAACTCATAAGCATAACTGGTGGAGGTGATCAATCTCAGTTGGCCTCTGCTGTGGTTATGCTTCATGCAGTCATGCAAACAGTGCTGGTTTGAATGTGGGTTTGAATGGTGAGAGAGTGTGCAATGAGCTGCATCTGAAACACATCACTTAAAGACACGAACACCAGCATACAGCACAGAAATCACTGGGCTGAGACGGCAGACAACTTATACGGTTCATGTCATGAAAGACAATCAACTAACATTCCTAAAGTTCCCATGTGAAAGCCTGTTTGAGGATTCAAAGGAATCATATCGGCTTTGCAACCAGTGCTGTGATCAGCAGCTTAAATGTGTCAAACTGATTCAACAGAAGACAGTTTATTCTCTTAAAGGGACAGTTCACCCAAAATGATTTATTGGTAAATGTCATGATAAAAATTGTGTCATTTATTCTCCCTCAAGTTTATAAACAAATGTGTATTAATTGACCAACTCCCTTCTTTTCTCCATATTATTCTGCAGTTCTTTGGTATCGTCTTGGTCTAGAAGTACAAAATAAAAAAAAATAAGTAGTCAAATTAGGTGCTTCAACGAAAAGAAAATATTATAATAAAAATAAAATAAAAAACAAAGTATATATATATATATATATATATGTATGTATGTATGTATGTATGTATGTATGTATGTATGTGTGTGTGTGTGTGTGTGTGTGTGTGTGTGTGTGTGTATATATATAAAGGGTGTAACGGTACACAAATATGACGGTTCGGTACGTACCTCGGTTTTAACGTCACGGTTCGGTATGATTTCAGTAGAGCAGGGGGAAAAACTAAACTTTTTTTTTTTTTTTTTTTTTTTAATAAACAGTGGTTTGCTGAACAAGTTGCTCTTTCTTTAAACACATTCAGTTATAGTTTAAAATGTATTAGTGATACAAATCTACTTCAGCTTATGCTTAAAACTATAGGGAGCCCTTTTACATTATAAGGTTACAATCAGGCCTAACAACTTAACCCAAACTTAAATTTAATTACTATTTATTTTTAAATAGATAATCAACACAACTTAAAAAAAAAAATGCAAACGTGTAAATTGCAAATAATGCATTTTTTAAATTAACTTTTAAATACAATTTCTAGGGTATTTGTTAAAATATATTCAATTACACACTGGCTGTCATAGCATGTTTCATAACAGATTAATTTAAACATATATTAAATAATTAAGACTAACAGGTTTAGTAAAATATGAGTGTATGGTGTAATATTTCACGAAATGCTCCTCTCTAGACTTCATGTCTCTAGTGAACTAACGAGCTGTGGACACTGATGACTTGCTGAGGTAAATGAAATGCTACGTGACATTTTATTTCCACACTGTTTTGTTGATGCAGTTGAAACACTGATTTAGCGATAAGGCATGAGATGTTCAGTCATGTTTATTCACGTTAAAGCTAGTAGTACAGAGGAAGGAATGATGGCGTTCACTCGCGCTCCGCTCTGCACGAGTCTGCGGTGCGTCACGGCTCACAAACGGGATCCAGAGCTGATCGCGGTTGCTCGAGTCAATGCTTGTGTTGGGTTTATACCAGCAGCACATTTCTGAAGCATCCCTGAAGCGGCTTTCCGAGGCGTTTATACAGTGATCTGTCATGCCACATCAAAGACTGTCAAAACGCCATTTATTATTTGAATTTTCAGAGAAAAAAAGAACAAATACTGTATTTGTTCGGTACACATGCGTACTGAACCGAAAGACCCATACCGAAACTGTTCGGTACAAATACGTGTACCATTACACCCCTAATATATATATATAATCAGAGCTGGATAGATTACTTACAAATTCTAATCCGTTACTGATTCCAGATTACATGACTAAAAATTGTAGTCAGTAACAAAATCCATTACATTACACATTTTAGTTAATATGATCAGACTACTTTTAGATTACTTTTGACCTAACTCATTATCACATTGATTTAAACAGGTGTTATGTTCAGTATCACTACCATACTGATGTAAAAATACAAAGAGTGACAAAATTCCATTCATTGTAATTAACAACATGAAGTATTAAACATTATATTACATCAAGGTTTCCCATGGGGTTTGTAAAGGAACCATTTGTGAGTTTAATGAACATTGTAAAATAACAAAGTTAACAACATGAAGTCAGAGAACCGTGCATTGATAATTCATTATTAAAATATTTATTTTAAAATCTCAGTGGGTCAAACATTATATTACATCAAGGTTTCCCAAACTGGGGTTTGTAAAGGAACTGTCTTTTACAGGGGTTTGCTGATTGACCACATCTTTAATGAACGGTAAACATAAGAGTAATTACAATCATAAAAACGTCAAATCTGTAAAACAAATCATGTTTAAAATAACAACAAATTACATTACGCTTTTGTAAAAAATATATATTTTATGCGCTTTACCTGCACGCCATATGACCATTAACCAATGTCAGAGAACCGTGAATATGCAAATGTGATAATTCATTATTGAAAAATATATTATTTTAAAATCCAATTCAGTGGGTCATTGATTATGATTTCATTCTTTTTTTTTACTTTAGTTAGTGTGTAATGTTGCTTGTGTGAGTATAAACAACATCTGCAAAGTTACGATGCTCAAAGTTCAATGTAAAGGGAGATATAAGACTTCATCTCTTAAACCGAAAGTAAAGAAAGCACTAGTTTATCAATGAATTATTAAAATGCTAGTGCAGTCTCCTCACTGTTTTTCCCTGACATATTCATAATCATTACTTCTGCCGGTGCGCTGTGGCAAGCTTTACGTGTGCGCTTGAGCGATTATTAAGCTATGTAGGTAATTAAAGTCTCATTATAATGATTTAAATGGTTTATTAATAAACGTGCGATTAGTCGACTAATGCTTAAAATTAATGACTACTAGTCGACCAGAAAAATCCTTAGTCGAGGGCATCCCTAGAAAATATCCTCTCCCTTTGTGGTGCCATGTAATGAAGCTAAGTTTAACAGATCCTCTTGAGTTTCAAAGTTCTCTGTGATCGTTCTGGTAAAGATCAGGGCCTCATTTATAAAGTCTGCGTATGCTCAGATTTGATCGTAGAGTGTGCGTACGCTTAAATCCACGCCAACGTTCATATTTATAAAAACGATTTTGACGTGGAAAAGTGCTTAGCGTCACGTCAGGGTCTGAGCAGACGTACGCACTTTTTATTGTCGGAGTATTGGAGGTTTTTTCAAATATAAGCTGGGCTTGCAGCTCGCTGTTTTAAATTATGATGATTGTGATATTTTATATGTTAAATTATTAATTAGGAGTCGTTTACAAGGCAGAAGCTGAAACCATTCTTTAGTTTGCGTGCAAGTTCAAGATCAGTTGCTGAAGAGTTCATAGATTTCACATCTGAAAGAGACGCGTACGCACGTTTTCATGTTCGTACGTTCATTCTATGAATGCACGTACGCATATACTTAGAAATGATCGCTAAGATCAAATTTAAATTTGAGGTTTCTCAACATTTTATAAATGAGGCCCCAGGAGCTGATCTGTGCTTTCATCCGTCGCGATAGAAAAGCATCTGCATATTGTTGACATTGTTATATATGCCCTATTCATTATGAATCCTTGGATTAGACACTGGAACAATTTCAGAAATTCGACATAAGTGCTACTGTTCGGCGCATACAGTTTGGAAGGCGCATAAGTTTGAACTAGCGATTTAGGTATATTGGTGCATGTGCCAGTTGTGGTCTTGTAGGCAAACATCAGACCTTGTATTGGTAGCCAGTGTAACCTGATGAAGTTCATTTTTTTTCGGCTCATTAAAGACCACTCTGTGCTGCATTCTGGATCAGTTGCAGAGGCTTGATGAGTACATGCGGGAAGGCCCGCCAAGAGAGCATTACAATAGTCCAGTCTGGAGAGAACAAGAGCTTGGACAAGGATTGTGCGGCTTGCAGATCTGACAGGAAGGGCAGCTAATCTTCCTAATGTTGTATAAGGCAAATCTGCAGGACCGGGCCGTTGTAGCAATATGGTCTGTGAAGCTTAACTGATCGATCACAACTCCAAGGTCCTGAGGGTCATTATGTTGATGAACCCAGCTCCTGAGCAAGTTGGGAAGGGTTGGCGGAGAACATGATGCAAATCAGTATGAAAGACACCGCATGATCTGCGTCTCGGAGCACTGTGATGTATTATAAGTAAAGATGCACATGAAATGCTAGTGAAGTAAAAAGTACGATCTTATGCTTTGCTGAAGAAAAAAAAGTATGCTCAAAATAGAAGAACTCTGGCATAAAGTACAGATACTTGAAAAATGTCTAAGTACAGTAACAAATTACTTTTACTTCATTACTGACAACTGGCTTAGCAGACGCTTTTATCCAAAGCATGTACTGAGGTGAAAAAAGCATCTCCATATCTGTAGAGCTTTCCCCATATATAAAATATCCATATACTGTATGACATACATGTTATATATGCCCTATCCATATATGAATCCTATTAGAAAATGGAACAATTTCATATATTGACACATAAGTCTACCCCATACAAAAATAAAAATATGTTTATGTATGTATAATACATTTATTGCCGTATATGGAATATTAGAATACATGTATATTAGATTGTTTGATAATTTGATTTATTTTGATGTTTGGGTGAGAAGCAGTGCTGGTCTGAGATTGGTTAGTGATAGTCAGATTAGTAAGTCTCAGAACCAGCTGAATGAGGGGACATTTTTCAGGGTTTGAAGCGATTCTGTGGGACTCCATTTTAGATGTGTAATGATTTCTAATAAACACATCTTAACAGAGCAACATCACTTTAAAAGCTGTGAGAACCCAACAGAATCTGAAGCAGAGGAGCCTCCTCAATCTTCACAGCAGCAGCAAGCTCCACACTGCATAGGCAGCATAGACTGCCTTTTTTTTTTTAATTCTGTGCTATCTGTTGAAACTATTGTTAGGTCACCACAATCTATCACTTCACTGATATATTTTATTTACAAAGTTCTGCTCCTGAATTTCAAAAGTTGCTGAAACCTGAAAACGGTGGCTGCTTACAGTTGATGGCAGGCAAAATCATTGGGATGACAATCTTATTTATATAACATGACTGCTTAGTTTAAATTTGATGTTTGAAGTAATTACAACATTAGAAGCTCTTTAAACGAGTAGATGCTCTTAAAAGAAACAGTAACTTAACTCGAGACTCCAGCTCTCTGGATCTGGAACAGTGAGCTGGCGATGCGCTCGATGTCGTTGATTCATGAATCGCCTTTCAGGATGAACCTGCTTCATCACCTTGTAGACAGCTACGGCCTTCTTGGAGCCCTTCTTAGGCGCGGACTTCGCTGGTTCAGGCATGATGATGCTGACGAGTCAATGTTATTTATTCACTAACCTATGCTAATTTACACAGAGATGAGGAGGATTCTGATTGCGTGTTTCCACAGACCAAACCCATAAACTCGACTGTGATTGGACAACTCGAAGTCACACGAGCGGAAGAGGGCCAATTGAAATGATAGCCCCGCCCACTCTCCATGTTTGACGTATTCTTAGAAATAAATATTACAAGAGCTCCAATTCTGAAAAACAGTTCTCGACTCAAAGACATGAGAACATCTGTATTCTCAGTGAACTACACACCAACACTAAACCAGTTATATATATATATATATATATACATACAGTGTTGGGCAGTAACTAGTTACTGTAACTTAGTTACTGTAATATTACTTTTTGCAGTAACTAGTAGTGTAACTAATTACTAATAAGATTTCAGTAATAATATTACAGTTATCATCCATAAAACAGCTTAGTTACTTTTGATGCCTCGACCCGCTGATTTAAAATCCAACAATCAAATAATTCCTAGATTTATTTTCATAATTTGCACGACTCACACATGCATGTGATGTCTCCAGTGCAGCAGGCAAGCTTGGAATATGGAAAAGCTTACATTCAGCAGATAGAAATATTGCATTATATTGATTTTGTCAGGAAAAAAAAGATGATCTGAACACTGTTGTGTAAATTGTGGCTTTACTCTGGCATTACATCCCTCTGATCAGCATGTGTTACATTATATTACTATAATTACAAATATTTTTGGAAAATTAAACAGTTTCTTAAAAACTTACGTGATTTGATAAAATACATAATGAAATATAATCATATATGGGTAACAGATAAATTACAATTAGCTTCAAGCTACACATGACAATTAATGAGATTAATACAACACTTCTACTTGAATGTCACTGTTAATTATTGAGTGTTTGTAATAACTTCTGATTGCGATACAATGTGGATTTTGGTCAAATGATGAGGCAGAAATATGTTATTAGTAACATTTATGTGGACTATACACAGTTACAACTTCTGTGAGGCGTGAAGAAACAATGTAACTAGTAGTGTAACTAATTACTGTTGCCAGAAAGTAATAAGTAAAGTAACAATATTACTTTTGAAAGGAGTAACTAGTAATGAGTAATATATTACATTATTTGAGTAACTAGCTCATCTCTGTATATATATATATATATATATATATTTAGTAGCGAGCATTTAGTTAGTTTCCATCTGTAGCATAAAACAGCAACATTTACTCTTCATGTGAGAGTGTGGGTGGCTAATTATTTATCTTAGACCAGCTATTTTAGATTGTTTGATCACATTCTAGGGTTACAATTATGAATAGAAACTCTTATATTACACTTGATAGGAATATTGAGATAAAAGACAATAAATGCATAAATAAATAAATACAACCATCAACGTACTTCAAAATTATTACTTTATTGTAACATATATCATAAAAGTGTTAGATTAGTGCTACCAGCATTACAACATCAATATTGTAACTTCTTTTTAACATTCAAATGTTAATTTAGTACAATATTTTGTCTTTGCATCATTTTAGTGTAAACTTCACTAACAACTGCAACTGGATTTATATTAAACCTAAATTCACTGTTATCCCACCGGTCACTATTGTGACTATCAACATGTTTACTCATTCTTTGACCACATTCAACAAAAAATAATAATTCTGAATTCATATATTAATACTAGATATCTTAAAGATAATGTGAACCAAAAAGATTTGTCATATCTTTATGTGACCGTACTCTCTCATACAGCATTCATGCTAACTATGATATACTCAATATATACTAGAAGAAGAGGGTGTTGGAAATCCACCCATTCAAAAGAAAGAAAGAAAAAGAAAGAAAACATGAGTCACAAACAGACTCGAAGACTCCATGTGTTTGTGCTTCAAGCCGCTCAAAACAGCAGCTGTATAAAACACTACACTCGCCCTTCACTGAAGCTCATTTCATTATATTCACTTTCAGACTGTTTCTGAAACACACAGAGGATGATTTTAACCTATTCTTAACTTTTACACTTAAACAAGGCATTAAAATTACACCCGGCTTTGTTCCGTGACTGATGCTCGCCTTGAGTTTGATCTGACCGGAGCAAAACAAACATTTCCTCGCCGCGTATTTTAGTCTCTACAGAAAGACAAGAACCTCTGCTTGGTGTTCACTGTGTTTCTACTGCGCTAAACTATTTTATCACTCGAGTTTTGTCCTTAAATGTAGGAGAACAAAACACAAGCGCGAGGATCTCGCGAAGGCGCGCAGACACCGAGCGGCGGGTTGAGTCTGTAAGGTTCTCATGTGTTGTTTAAGAGCGCAGCGGCGATCGAGCGACACTCATTTGAACTCAGTGTTTGAAAGACTGTAAATCCGCTCCGAGAAATGGCAGAAACCGCTCCAGCTGCTGCCGCTCCGCCGGCCAAAGCGCCCAAGAAGAAGTCCGCTGCCAAAGCCAAGAAAGCAGGTCCAGGCGTCGGTGATCTGATCGTCAAAGCCGTGTCCGCGTCCAAGGAGAGGAGCGGCGTGTCCCTCGCCGCGCTGAAGAAAGCTCTCGCCGCCGGCGGTTACGACGTGGAGAAGAACAACTCCCGCGTCAAGCTCGCCATCAAGAGCCTGGTGACTAAAGGCACCCTGCTGCAGGTCAAAGGGACCGGCGCCTCCGGCTCCTTCAAGATCAGCAAGAAGCAAGCCGAGACCAAGAAGAAACCAGCCAAGAAAGCGGCTCCTAAAGCCAAGAAGCCCGCGGCCAAGAAACCCACTGCTGCCAAGAAGCACAAGAGCGCAGCGGCAAAGAAGCCCGCCGCTAAGAAATCACCCAAGAAGGCCAAGAAACCCGCTGCAGCCGCTAAGAAGGCGACGAAGAGCCCCAAGAAGGCGAAGAAGCCAGCGGCGCCCAAGAAAGCAGCCAAGAGCCCCAAAAAGGCCAAGACTGCTAAACCCAAGACGGCAAAGCCTAAAGCTGCTAAAGCTAAAGCTGCTAAGCCTAAAAAGGCAGCTCCCAAGAAGAAATAAAGATCTTCTGTTTTATTCTCCAACGGCTCTTTTAAGAGCCACCCACTCACTCTAAAGAAAGAGCAAAAGAAAGATCTGCACTTTGACTCTTAGTGGAAGTAAATTATTATAAGATTGTATCTTGAGTTTACCTCGACTAGTAATGTTTTACATGTTGACTGTATTTAGAAAATAATTATTCACGTGTATTAACAACTTTAATGGATCATCGATCTAAATTTAAGGTGAAAACAGTATTTAATAATGCTTTTTGGATTGATATAAAAAAAACGTATCCAGCACCCCATCACAATTTCTTTAATGTTTTCTGTCATGTGTGTTTAGTCTAAAATGCAGCACAATCCGTCCAGCTGTGGAGGCGTGGCTTTGGCGGTGGGTGTTGGAGGGAAGTTCAGTGATTGGTTTAAAATCTTCCAAGACTCTAAACCAATGGGCGACTGGCACGCTCTTTTTAAAACAGAACAGCGGGATTCACGGCTTTATTATTTCTGTCTGTTATTCAGACGCAGGAATTTTAACAATCAATAATGAGCGGCAGAGGCAAAACCGGCGGCAAAGCGAGAGCGAAGGCCAAGACTCGCTCCTCCAGGGCAGGGCTGCAGTTCCCCGTCGGTCGTGTTCACAGGCTTCTCCGCAAAGGTAACTACGCAGGGCGCGTCGGTGCCGGTGCTCCCGTCTATCTGGCGGCTGTGCTCGAGTATCTCACCGCTGAGATCCTGGAGCTGGCTGGAAACGCCGCGAGGGACAACAAGAAGAGCCGTATCATTCCCCGTCACCTGCAGCTGGCGGTGCGCAACGACGAGGAGCTGAACAAACTCCTGGGTCGAGTAACCATCGCTCAGGGAGGCGTGCTGCCCAACATCCAGGCCGTGCTGCTGCCCAAGAAGAGCGAGAAACCCGCCAAAGCCAAGTAACCCGAGTCCGGTCTGCTTCTCCAACACAAAGGCTCTTTTAAGAGCCACACATTTCATCAACTAGAGAGCGATTTTCTAATAATTTATTTAATTCATAAAGACAAGCCGAAAACACTTTTAATGGAATTATAAACCAAATGAGTATTTAGTGTTGAGTTTGGTTAATTGAAAATACAATAAACAGCTGGAGATTATTTTACACAACCATTTAAAAAAAAAAAAAAAAAAAACAAATAAAACTTAGTAGGAAACATGTAAAGGCTGTGTAAAGTGTTTATGCCATAAAAAGTTGGACTCTGTGATAAATATGAATGTTGAAGTTGATTGGTGTTTTGCTGTACAGATAAATGAGTTATTAATTTGTCTTTTTAATGTAATTTATTTATTTTTAAGGTGTGTATATGTAGTATTACTGTAGGTAATTGTGTCATTTAGAGTAAGTAATGCAGTGCAGCAAGGTCTACTTTCACCAGCGCTTTTTAATGTCTTTATGAATGAATTTTCAGAAAAATTAAGTGACTGAGACTGGATGAATGATTGGTAAAACCAGTCAATAACTATGGCCCGGTTTCACAGACGGGGTTTAGCTTAAGCCAGGACTAGGCCTTAGTTAAGTTAAGACATTTAAGCAGCTTTTATAAAAACGCCGTTGAAGAAAATGTTACAGATGTGCATCTTGAGACAGAACAATGTGACTGGCGTGTTGTAAGATATGTCAGAGCAAGATATTTTAGTTGAGACAGCTCAAACATGCGTTTTAGTCTAGGACTAGCCTTAAGCCTTGTCTGTGATATGCAGAACCAAACAACAGAGATCTTAATATCCCAGACATTAATTTATGAGGGCAAGTATTAAATGTGTGCTAAAGCAAAAATAAATTAATTAATTAATATATAAATAAATGGGTCATATCATTAACAATGTGATGATGATGATGAGTCAAGGCAGTGTCGTATGTTATATGCTATCATGAGGAAGTATTTTATGTTATTGTGCTGTTTTGTGTTTTGCTAACAGACCTTGATTCTGGAAATAAAGTTGAATGACTGAATCAAGCGTAAAGTACTAAACAGAACAAAGTATTCTGAGCGGGAAACACAAACAGCCACGTTTGAAAATAAAAGCTGCTCAGTCATTGGCTAGCAGTCATGCGCAGACCTCACACATCAGCCAATCACGAGCGTCTGCACCTTCATGACGTCATACGCTCGTGGCCATTTGATGCTTTAAAAGCAGGCGCGGAGCAGAGAGCGGTATATTTTCTACGTACTTAAACGGAGAAAGAAGTTGATCTTCGCGATGGCAAGAACCAAGCAGACGGCTCGTAAATCCACCGGTGGCAAAGCCCCGAGGAAGCAGCTCGCTACTAAAGCCGCCCGGAAGAGCGCCCCAGCCACCGGCGGCGTCAAGAAGCCCCACCGTTACAGGCCCGGGACCGTGGCTCTCCGAGAGATCCGCCGTTATCAGAAGTCCACCGAGCTGCTGATCCGCAAACTGCCTTTCCAGCGCTTGGTGCGAGAAATCGCGCAGGATTTCAAGACGGACCTGCGCTTCCAGAGCTCCGCTGTCATGGCCCTGCAGGAGTCCAGCGAGGCTTATTTGGTCGGTCTGTTTGAGGACACCAACCTGTGCGCCATCCACGCCAAGAGAGTCACCATCATGCCCAAAGACATCCAGCTGGCGCGCCGCATCCGCGGAGAGCGCGCTTAAACCCGCCGCTGCAGCGTCACACCCCAAAGGCTCTTTTAAGAGCCACCAACACGACACTGAACGAGACCGTTTCCTCTGTAGTGCTGAATATAACCATAGAGATGAACAATGTACTCAACTGTTTAGTGAATTATGTCTGTCTTTAATTCTATTCATTCCTATTTTACTACAAAGGAGTTTAACACCCAAGCAAAAACATGAAATAAAATATGGATGTGCCACTCTTCATTAACCGTTTCGCAATAAAACACTTCTGTAGATAAATACAATTGAAATGATCCTACTTGTAATATGCATGTGTATACAGCCAAGTGCAATTATTTATATGGTTAATAATATAAAGATATAATTATAAATTGACAAGTGCGTCATAAATTTCTGTTGCGATGTTTAATGTGAAAATACACGTAGTTTTGTAATCATATGTGTATATTTAAGGGGAATTGAGAACCACTGATTAAATGTTTAATATGAAATCTGTAGCTGTCCGTTTACTTTGGTGCGCGTTCCTGCAGCTCTAGACAACAAACTGATTTTTTTTGGGAAAAGGAAAAAGCGTCAGTCAGATACATGCATGTACATCTATTAATCTTATAAATCATCTTTGTCAAATGATTTTTTATAAAACATGGATTATAAAACGAAACAAAGAACAGACATCTTTAGATTAGCGTTAAACCACATTGTTTCCTGTTCTAACTGCTAGCGGGGGAGGGAATGCGTCATGTGACACGGCGCTGGTTTCATTTAGGTCCTGTAAGCAAATATAAAAAGCCTCGCTGGGGCTCTCGTTTCTTATTCGTTTTCGTCGTTTGACTGAAACGGAAAGCATATTAATCATGTCTGGAAGAGGCAAAGGCGGTAAAGGACTCGGGAAAGGAGGCGCTAAGCGTCACCGTAAAGTGCTGCGCGATAACATCCAGGGAATCACCAAACCCGCCATTCGTCGTCTCGCGCGCCGCGGCGGCGTCAAGCGCATCTCCGGTCTGATCTACGAGGAGACCCGCGGGGTGTTGAAGGTGTTCCTGGAGAACGTTATCCGCGATGCCGTCACCTACACCGAGCACGCCAAGAGAAAGACCGTCACCGCCATGGACGTTGTGTACGCGCTCAAACGACAGGGACGCACCTTGTACGGCTTCGGAGGATAAACGCCTTCAATCAGGAGAACAAACCCAACGGCTCTTTTAAGAGCCACCCACACTGTCATAGAAAGAGTTAATGTTGCTGTGTCATGCTGTAGATGAAAACTAACAATATGTTTGCTACTAAATATACTTAAAAATATATATATGTATTTATAAAACTGGTTTATTGTTGGTGTGTAAAACGCTGATAATACAGATGTTCTCATGTCTTTGAGCCGAGAACTGTTTTTCAGAATTGGAGCTCTTGTAATATTTATTTCTCCAGAAACGTGAAAAATAAAACCATGTATTTTTGTCTTACACAGCATTTTCATTTGCTTGTTTAGTATTTCTAAGTGATTTACAAAATGAAGAGAAAACACAATCAGATGGCAGTGCTGCTTAAGTTACAGCAGAAGATAAAACATTTAAAATAAACGTTGCTGCTCTATTTTCTCCAAATTCTCTCAGTGGGACTATAAGGGTTTCAAAAGTACACTGTATGATATTTGAGGCCCAGTTGTTTTTTGAATGGAATATGACTAACAAAAAGAGCGGGAATTAAAACTAAGAAAGCATTGTTGTCGCTCAAACATGGAGAGGTGGGCGGGGCTATCATTTCGCCGCCTGTGATTGGCTCTCATTTCGCTCGCGTGACTTCGAGTTGTCCAATCACAGTCGAGTTTATGGGTTTGGTCTGTGGAAACACGCAATCAGAAGCCTCCTCATCTCTGTGTAAATTAGCATAGGTTAGTGAATAAACGTCTCTGTCCGGCTCGTTCTAATCATTGACTCGTCAGCATCATCATGCCTGAACCAGCGAAGTCCGCGCCTAAGAAGGGCTCCAAGAAGGCCGTCACAAAGACCGCGGGGAAGGGAGGAAAGAAGCGCAGAAAGACCAGGAAGGAGAGCTATGCTATCTACATCTACAAGGTGATGAAGCAGGTTCATCCTGACACCGGGATCTCTTCCAAGGCGATGGGGATCATGAACTCTTTCGTCAACGACATCTTCGAGCGCATCGCCGGTGAATCGTCTCGTCTCGCTCACTACAACAAGCGCTCCACCATCACTTCCAGAGAGATCCAGACCGCCGTGCGTCTGCTGCTGCCCGGGGAGCTGGCCAAACACGCCGTGTCTGAGGGCACCAAGGCCGTCACCAAGTACACCAGCTCCAAGTAGAGCATCCTGAGACTGTTAGACCCCCCAAAGGCTCTTTTAAGAGCCACACATCTACTCGTTTAAAGAGCTTCTAATGTTGTAATTACTTCAGTGTAACACTTGGTCAAATAGCAGTTAAACTTTTTGTTAGTTTAAGCAGTCATGTTATATAAATACAGTTTGATCCATGTCATCCGTAGATATTTTTATTTGGGGGATGCATTTATTTATTCATTTTTTGCTTCATGATTTTGCCTGCCATCAAATTTCAAGTTTTATTTGTCACATACACGACTATATAGCGATTGTATAACCAGCAGTGAAATGTGAGTCAGGTCCGCTCCATGGACAGTGCAAATATTATAGAATACAACACAAGGGAAGTATACATAAAATAAAATGAATAAAAAATAAGATGTAAAGAATAAAATATAAAAGAATGTGCATGACAGTATGCTGTAGAATTAAATATTAAGATAAGCATGACTGTACAGAGAGGAATGTGCAAACAGGTTGAACATGGTTGAAATGAAGCAGCCAATCACAAAAAAATAAAATAAATATAAAAAATAAGATATGATATCAAGACACAGAAAGTGTTGTGTGCAAATGACACTGACAGTATGAGGTAGAGAATAATGAATGTGTGATTAGTGATTATGAAGTAAGTCAGATGATGTTAAGAGGCTGAGTTTGAGTTTAGGAGTCAGCTGTCGCTCTCAGATCAGGCTGCGGAATAGGCAGTTTCAGCAGAGTGAATTTTCCAGGGTGATTTGAGTCCTTGATGATTTTGACAGCTCTGCTTCTGCAGCGTTTGAGGTAGATGTCCTGCAGGGAGGGGAGAGCAGACCCTGAGATGCGCTCAGCTAAGCGCACAACTCTCTGCAAGGCCTTGCAATCTTGGCTGGAGCTGTTTCCATACCACACTGAGATGCACTGAGTCAATACACTTTCTATGGTCCCTGCATAGAAAACTTTCAGGATTGTTGGTGAGACCCTGAATTTCCTCAGCTGTCGCAGATGGAACAGTCTTTGCCTGGCTTTCTTAACCTGTGTTTGGATGTGTGTAGTCCAAGTCATGTCCTCGGAGATAGGTACTTCAAGGTACTTGAAGCTGCTTACTCTCTCCACAGGGGTCCTGCTGATCACAAGAGGAGTGTAGGGCAGCAGGTGCCTCTTTTTGAAGTCCACAATCAGCTCTTTAGTTTTGCTCACATTCAGAGAGAGACAGTTGTCCTGGCACCATGATGTAAGTCTCTCCACCTCATCCAAGTATGCGGTCACATCATTGTTGGAAATGAGGCCCAGAACCACAGTATCATCAGCAAATTTGATAATAGAAGTGGAGCTGTGAGAGGACACGCAGTCATGTGTGTAGAGAGAGTAGAGCAGGGGACTCAGGACACAACCCTGCGGGGCTCCTACGTTCAGGGTGATGGAGTTGGAGGTGAACTGGCCTACCTTCACCACTTGAGGTCTGCCGGTGAGGAAATCTTGAATCCAGTCGCAGAGTGAAGTGTTTAGGCCGAGGTCTGAGAGTTTGACAGCTAGCTTGGTGGGGACTATAGTATTGAAAGCTGAGCTATAGTCTATGAATAGCAGTCTTGCATAGTTCCCATTGCTGCTATCAATGTGTGTGAGGTAGGAGTGGAGAATGTGAGAGATGGCATCATCAGTTGATCTATTGGAGCGATAAGCAAACTGAAGAGGGTCCAAAGTAACAGGGATGGAGGAGCTAATGTGGCTCTTAACAAGTCTCTCAAAAACCTTCATGACTATTGATGTGAGGGCCACTGGACGATACTCATTCAGGCAGGAGGGTTTATTGTTCTTAGGCACAGGGATGATGATGGATTTTTTAAAGGAGGTGGGAACTACAGAGGTAGCAAGGGACTCGTTGAAGATAGAAGTGAACAAACCAGCAAGCTGATCAGCGCATGATCTCAGAACCCGGCCTGTGATCCCGTTAAGTCCAGCCGCTTTCCTGATGTTCACTCCCTTTAGTGCCCTCCGAACCTCGTCCTCCGACACGGTGATCACATGATTCTCGCTTCTCTGCCTGCTGCTTCCTGACGCGCTGCTCGGCAGAGCCGCGCTGCCGCCGTTGCAATCAAAGCGGCCGTAGAAGGTGTTTAACTCGTCGGCCAGCGACGGATCTGCACTCACCTCCGTGGAGGATTTGTTTCCAAAGGCACAGATGGTCCTTAGTCCCTGCCACATGCGTCGAGAGTCATTGAGCTGAAAATGAGACTCAATTATCTCTTTGTAACGATGTTTGGCGGCACTTACTGCTCGTCTGAGAGCATAACACGATGCTTTGTACACGCTCATATTCCCAGACAAAAGAGCCTCGTTGTATGCGGCAGTGCGTTTGTTAACAGCATCACGGATTGATCTGTCCACCCACGGTTTCTGATTAGGGAAAGTCCTTACAGTAATCGTTTCTGTAGCTTGTTCGGTAAGTGTGTTTACAAAGCTCACTGCTACATCTGTGAACTCGCTGACGTCAGATGAGCTCGCCCTGAACATGTCCCAGTCGACGTCATCAAGAGCCGCCTGTAGCATAGCTTCAGAGTGGGAGGACCAATGCGTCACTTCCCTCTTCACCGGGGGTTCCTGTGCGAGCCTTTGTTTATATTCCGGTGTGAGGAAAATGGCGGCGTGGTCCGATTTACCAAAAGCCGGTAGTGAGCGGGCCTTGTAGGCATTCTTAAACTGAGAGTAGCAGTGATCCAGTGTATTCGGTCCTCTAGTTGGACAGGATACATGCTGGTGAAAGTTCGGCATGACCTGCCTGAGGTTGGCTTTGTTAAAATCCCCCGCTATGATAAAGGCAGTGTCAGGATGTTTGTTAATGTAGCCGCTGATCTCGTCGTGAAGTTTAGACAAAGCCAAGCCGGTGTCTGCCTGAGGTGGAATGTAAGCAGCAGTAACGATGACCGCGGAGAACTCGCGGGGCAAATAGAATGGGCGGCAAATAATGGATAGATGTTCCAGATGAGGCGAGCAGGATCGCGACAGAGAGGAGATACTCCTGGGGTCACACCATTTCTTGTTAGTCATGAAACACACTTCTCCACCTTTGGATTTACCGGCCTCCGCTGTTCTGTCCATCCGTAAAACAGAGAAGTTGTCAGACAGCGTTACAGCAGTGTCAGGAACCGAGGGCGTGAGCCATGTTTCAGACAAACAGATGATGTTACAGTCCCTTATGTCCCGTTGGAAACTTATCCTGGCTCTAAGATCATCCATCTTATTCTCCAAGGATTGGACATTAGCGAGCAAAATGCTCGGTAAAGGAGGACTGTGAGCCCTTTTCCTCAATCTGTTTCGAATACCAGCGCTATTTCCACGGTGTTTTTGTTCCGTCTCCTGTGTCCTTTGTTCTCCGCGTTCCGAAGAATCTCAAGAGGCCACGATGGATTCGGTGATAAAGTGTCCTGAACCAGGTTAGTGAAGCGGTTTCCAATGTCCAAGAGTGTACTTTTGTCGTAGGTGATCAGTGCCGACGTTATGTGTGTAAAAAGAGAAATCGAAAGTAAGTAAAAAAGTAAATAAAAGCATAGTCTTAGCGGAGCAACCCGGACGGCGGCCGAACATAGCAGCGCCATCTTGTTCATGCGCCATCAACTGTAAGCAGCTGTTATTACAAAGGTTTAGACACCGTTTTCTGTATTAAAATGAGGTTTCAGCAACTTTTGAAGATATTCAGGTGATAACCCAGCAGAACTTTGTAAGTAAAAATATATCAGTGAATTTCCTGTTTTGTGTGCAATGATGTCTTATTCAAAAGGGAGTATCAAATCACTTTTATTGTCACATCACCACAGCACATGAGCCTTGATGAGTGAAATTCTTGAGAGCGTGCTCCAGACAGTGCAGAAACAATTAACATACAGACAGTACCATTACATACTTACAGACTTATACAGATGACAATGTGCAATATACACATACATATACTCAGTACACAGTGTACTGTTAGACATACTTACAGTTATCAATACACATTACACACCGTATGTACACATTCTACATTATGTACACATATAAACATACACAGTAATATGCAAAGGTGCAGTAGATTGAAACCAATGTTCAAAAGCGTGTCTCTATCATAGACAGTTATACTAACAACATCCAACACGCAAAACAACAAAATAACAAATAAAACATACGAAAAGTATGTTCTCAAAAGAGTTTTCTCAGAGCTCGCAACACGGCTGCCATGCTCGGCGCCATCTTGGATAAGCTAATTCACAATGATGCGTTCTGTGGGGTGCATTAGTAATCGATCTAATTGCTAATTGCTCCAGAACACCTTTACATGCATTTCTATACATCACATCACCATAATCAAACAAGGGCAAAACAATAGTTTCAGCAAGATATTTCTTGGCTGACGTGGTAAACAGATCTATTTAAAAAAAAAAAAAAGTCTAGATTTAACTTTGTTAAATGATTAGTAAAAGTCAAGGAGATATTGTCACATCCATAGGATGTGGGCCTATGTATTATTTAAAAATGCATTGTTGAGGTGTGTTTTCCCGGCCCTTTGGGTGTGGTTATGTTCCCCCTGTGTGTGCTCTCTCTGTCCCTCAATCTCTCTCACTCATCAGAGAGTGTGCTGCTGCTACAAAAGAGCAAAGTGAAGACTGCTTGAGGAGGTTCACTTCTCCTCTGCTCCAGACTTGTGTTTCTGTTGGGTTCTGTGAGTGTGATTCTGTTGCTCCGTTAATACAAGTGTTTATTAGAAATCAAGTTTTATTAGAAATCATTACACATCTAAAATAGAGTCCCACAGAATCGCTTCAAACCCTGAAAAATGTCCCCATATTCAGCTGGTTCTGAGACTTACTAATCTGACTATCACTAACCAGTCTCAGACCAGCACTGCTTCTCACCCAAACATCAAAATAAATCAAATTATCATACAATCTAATATACTGTACATGTAATATACTTCTAATATTTCTAATATTCCATATACGGCAATAAATGTATTATACATGCATAAACATATATTTTTGTATGGGGTAGACTTATGTCAATATATGAAATTGTTCCATTTTCTAATAGGAATCATATATGGATAGGGCATATATAACATGTATGTCATACAGTATATGGATATTTTATATATGCACATATATTGCATTTCCGTATGGGTCGAAAGATGTTTTTTTGAGATATCAACCTCAAATTTGGAACACAACTTGTTTAGATTTATGGCTTTGATTTTCTAGCAGGTATAGAGTTCAGCATGTTTCATAAAATATATATTTTATGTAAAATAAGTATGAAAAATACACCGGTGATGCCAGAGTCGCTCTCATCTCAGACTTAAAAGGTAAATTATATCTTCAGCAAAGCCTTTTTGCAAAATGCATGACGGTGCAACAATCATCAGTAAAGTATCTTATGCAGTTTCGCTTGTGCTTGCAAAAGTGAAAAAGATGTTATCAGAGGACGAAATTGTGAAGCAGTGCGCGATTGAGATGGCTAAAGCATTTGGAGACGAGAAAATGGCCAAGAACTTTGAATCTGTATCTTTGTCACGCCGAACAGTAGCACGTCTAATTTCTGACATCCAGTGTCAAATCCAAGAAAAGCTGAAACACACAATCAACAATTGCAGATGCTTTTCTCTCGCGCCGGATGAAAGCACAGATCAGCTCCTGATCTTTACCAGAACGATCACAGACAACTTTGAAACTCAAGAGGATCTGTTAAACTTAGCTTCATTACATGGCACCACAAAGGGAGAGGATATTTTCTAGGGCTGCCCTCGACTAAGGATTTTTCTGGTCGACTAGTAGTCGTTCATTTTAAGCATTAATCAACTAATCGCACGCTTATTAATAAACCATTTCAATCATTATAATGAGCCTTCAATTGCCTACATAGCCTAACAATCGCTCAAGCGCACACACAAAGCTTGCCACAGCGCACCGGCAGAAGTAATGATTATGAATATGTCAGGGAAAAACAGTGAGGAGACTGCACTAGCATTTTTATAATACATTGATAAACTAGTGCTTTCTTTGTTTTCGGTTTAAGAGATGAAGTCTGCGACACTGACTCGTCGTCTCCGCAGTATGACGCTGCATGTTTCATACGTGGATTACATAATCTGAGAATAGGTCTATTTGTTTTCCACTTGACTTGGTTCATTTGAAAGTAGACACTTCTGTCTCTATAGATATATTTTTCATATCTGTAAGGCAAGTATACACAGAGTTTCGCGCTAAAGTTCACAAAGACCAAGACAGAAGAAAGCACATCCGGTTTGCTTTCATTATTTTACAAAAGTGCAATGTTTTGTTGTTATTGTGAGTGCACAAATAAACGTAGAATCTTTACAGATTTGAAAGATGTATTACTCTTATCTGTATGAGCTATTTACTTTAAAGATGTGGTCAATCAGCAATTCTGTAAAAGACAGTGGGCCTCATTTATAAACTGTGCGTATGCTCAGATTTGATCTTAGAGTGTGCGTATGCTTAAATCCACGCCAAAGCTCATATTTATAAAGACGGTCTTTGACGTGGAAAAGTGCTTACCGCCACGTCAAGGTCTGAGCAGGCGTACGCACTTTTCCTTGTGGCAAAGTAGGAGTACTGCAGCTATTTGAATATCTAATAAAAGCGGTGTACGTGCAAGCACCGAATTCATCATAAACAACAAAGATGCATTGTGAGAGATTAATTGTGCAGTGTAGTCAGATTTTTTATTAACGGGAGATTTTGCGAGATTGAACTGACCTTTTTTAGTAGCCTAATGTTGAGAGTTCTTTACTCGCATTCTAGGCTACACAGTTTATTCCATGTTGTTGTTTTTTATTATTTTATTTTACAAGAGAACTTGCGACGTCTTGTTTTACTACTATTGCGTAAAAAAATAAAAATAAAATAAACATCTCCGACTGTTTTGTCTGTGTAGCCTATAAGAATCTGTCGTTCAATAACAGTTTTAATATATTCTATTCAATAACATTGTTAACTGTTTTTATTTATAACATCTGCTGCTTTGCTTCTGTGAAAATGAATAGAGACATCAGCCTTAAACTTTGTTTTTGTCATTTGCATCAGTTATATTTCTATAAAATACACTAGATATTTTTTGTGTCAGTACATTAATGGCACATTTGAGCAGCATTAGTAAACTGTAAATATAAAGAAATTCCAAATCACATGCAGTTTTTTTCAGACCTGAGACCATAATCATGTAATAATTTATTTTATTATGATATGAAATATCCAAGTTTTGATAGAATTTTGTGATACTACACTTTTTATTAGTTGTCATAAAAAGCGATTTTAAAAGTAGGATGGCTCACTACAGGTGGTTTGTATAGGCCCACTCACCTGTGTGTAGCACACTTTAATTGCACAAAAAAAGTTAACAGTTTTTTCTTTGGAGTGGTAAGGTTGGGGGGTGTTTGGAGAGGGGGGGGGGGGGGGGGGGGGGTTTCAGGAGGTAGGGGTTTGCATGGGTTTTTTTAGAGGAGGGCGGGGTGATTTGGGTTCAGGGCTCTCACAGCCTGGGGGAAAAAGCTGTTGAGCAGCCTTGCTTGTCTGGGAGCGGAGCACGCTCGGTCAGCTCTCGAGGGAGCTGACTGTCCGCATTGTGTTCGTCTTTCTATGCGGACGCTCCACTCCCGGAGAGCGCTCTTTGAGGAGGGTGCTCTCGCCAGCGTTCCCCGTGGTTCGGGTGCCGCCTCTGCCGAGGCAGAGCGGCGCCTTAAATCGTGGGGATCGCAAGTGGATCTGGCAGTAAGAATGGAGACGGGCACGTCCTTTTCTTCTTCTTCCCCTGCCAGATATAGTGCTCACTCTTTGGGGATGGAGGCACGTTCTAAAACGGTTTCCTCCACCCCGAGAGAGGGCTTGGCGCTCGTGTTGTCTTCCTCTGAGGAGGGAGATGACGCGAGCGCCGATCAAGACGAGTCTGTGGACTTTCAACCACAGTCTGTCTTGTTTGAGGAGCTGTTGTAGTGACTAGAGCTGTGGCCAAGTTAAACATCGATTGGCCAGCAGAGAAAGATCAACAGGAGCGTCCTAAGAGCAAGCTCAATGAACGTTTCCTGCACCCAAAGTCACTGCCTCCACGCCGGGCTCTGCCGTTTTTCCCCGATCTGCTTACTGAGGTGTCTAGATCGTGGAATAAACCATACTCGGCCCGCCTCTTCAGTCCAAATGTTTCTCATAATTCAAATGTAGTAGGACTGAATGAGCGCGGTTATGGGAAGATTCCCCAGGTCGAGGAAACGCTTGCGGGCTATCTTTCGCCTGGAGGTGTATATTCCCTTAAGGCCCCGGTGTTACCCATCAAGCCGCTTCGGACTTCTTCGGCTTTGGTGGGTAAAACGTACACGGCAGCGGGTCAGGCTGGAGCTTGCTTGCACACTATGGCGGTGTTGCAGGCATACCAGGCTGACCTGCTAAAAGAGATGGATGAGGGAGAAGATATAAGAAACGATGATATCGCTGAATTGCGTAGAGCCACAGATTTGTCGCTTCGGGCCACGAAGGAGACCGCCAGAGCAATTGGGCGGTCTATGGCAGCCCTAGTGGCCACGGAGAGACATCTGTGGTTGACCCTGTCTAATATTAACAATAAAGACAGGGTCTTTCTCCTTGACGCCCCGCTAGTGCCTTCTGGGCTGTTCGGTGACGCTGTAAATACGGTCGTCGACAGATTCCAGGAAGCCAAGAAACAAGCTACTGCATTTCAGCGATTTCTCCTTCGCCGTTCTCATGGGGCTGATAGGCGGGATCAGCCCCATCCGTGTACCAGCTCCTCATTTCGCGAAGTACAGAAACGGAGCGTTGCTACTCGCACTCCCCCTCAGAAAGAAAGGCAGGAGGGGGGCGGCGCTCCAGTTCGAAGTCTTCAATGGAGATGACGGGTCTGAGGACTGTCATTTTCAATAAGAAGGCTTCGGCCAAGAGGTCATGACGCTCACGGTCCAGGACTTCTGAGGGCAGGCCCCTCTGGGAAGAGCGGCTCACACCTCATCACACGGTGCCCGTCTCTCCTCAGTGCCCTCAGGAGATCAGTCTGCCAACCCTGCCAGGGTGCGGTTCTACAGCCAATACTTCATTGTTCCGAAGAAGGATGGGGGGGTTGCGTCCAATTCTAGATCTGCGATTGTTGAACCGCTCAGTCATGAGACTCAAGTTCAAGATGCTATCAAGCAAGTCGTGTCTCAAATCAGGTCCGAGGACTGGTTTGTGACTATAGATCTGAAAGACTCCTACTTCCATATATCCATCCTTCCTCAACACAGGAAGTTCCTAAGGTTTGCTTCCGGGGGCAAAGCGTACCAATATCGGGTTCTTCCGTTCGGTCTAGCACTCTCACCCCACACTTTCACAAAGTGTGTGGATGCTGCTCTGGCTCCCTTGCAAGTCCAGGGCATCCGCATACTGAATTAAATCGACGATTGGTTGATTCTAGCTCAATCAGAGCAGATAGCAGTTCGGCATTGAGATGTCGGTCTTGCTCACATGAAAGACTTGGGGTTAAGACTAAACGCAAAGAAAAGTGTGCTTCCTCCATTTCAGAGGACCACTTATCTGGGCGTGGTGTGGGATTCGACCACGATACAGGCACGTCTGTCTCCTGCTCGTATCGAGTCGATCCTCGCGACGGTCAAGAGAGTGAGAGAAGGCCAGTCACTCACTGTGAAGCAGTTTCAGAGACTGTTGGGTCTGATGGCAGCTGCGTCTAACGTGATACCTTTTGGCCTGCTGTACATGAGACCCTTGCAGTGGTGGCTCAGGACCACAGGGTTTTCCCCAAGGGGCAACCCGTTTTCGCCGCGTGACCCGTTTTATCAAGGTGACGCGGCAATGCTTACATGCCTTAGACATGTGGAAGAAACCGTGTTACAAGGCCCCGTGTTGGGGGCTCCGTGTCATCGCGAAACGCTAATGACGGACGCCTCCCTCACGGGCTGGGGAGTGGTCATGAGTGGCCACTCCGCCCAAGGTCTGTGGGAAGGTCCCCATCTAAGCTGGCACATCAACTGTCTGGAGATGCTGGCAGTTTTTCAAGCATTGAAACATTTTCTCCCAGACCTGAGAGGCCATCATGTGCTAGTTCGCACAGACAATACGTCGGTGGTCTCTTACATCAACCGCCAGGGGGGTCTGCGCTCGCGCCCCCTGTACAGGCTGGCGCGCCAGATCCTTCTGTAGGCCCAGGGGAACTGCTCTCCCTGAGGGCAGTGTACATCCCTGGGTACCTCAATCAGGGAGCAGACATCCTGTCGAGACAGGGGCTGAGGCCCGGGGAATGGATGCTCCACACCGAGGTGATGGAGCAGATTTGGAAGAAGTTCGGTCGAGCCCAGGTGGACTTGTTTGCATCTCAGGAGACCTCACAGTGTCCCCTCTGGTTCTCTCTGACTTATCCAGCTCCACTGGGGCTGGATGCCATGGTACAGACGTGGCCGAGGCTTCATCTGTACGCCTTCCCCCCGATTGCTCTGCTCTTGGGAGTTCACCGGGACGGGGTTCGTCTCTAGTTAGTAGCCCGTACTGGCTGGGCCGTCCATGGGTTGCGGCCCTGGTAGCCCTTCTAGAAGACTCCATGGGAGATTCCCGTCCGGCGGTATCTCCTCTCACAGGCAGGGGGCACCATTCTTCACCCCTGCCCAGTATTGTGGAAGCTGTGGGTGTGGCCCCTGTCAAGTCAAGTCAAGTCACCTTTATTTATATAGCGCTTTTAACAATACAAATTGTGACAAAGCAACTGCACAATATCAAAATGGGAAAATAGTGTCAATAATGTAAAATGACAAGATTAAACACTCAATTTTCAGTTAAAGGCATTTCATTATTGAATTCAGTGATGGCATCGTCCAGCTCAGTTCAAAAAGTTTCTGTTCAATCAAGTCGACGATATTGCTGGAAATGAAGTGTCCCCAACTAAGCAAGCCAGAGGCGACAGCGGCAAGGAACCAAAACTCCATTGGTGACAGAACGGAGAAAAAAACCTTGGGAGAAACCAGGCTCAGTCGGGGGTCCATTTCTCCTCTGGCAAGACGACACAGCAGTTCAATTCCAACTGCTGCAAAGTCAGATTGGAGGGCTCAACTGGTTTCCGAGGTCTTTTCCTGATGGCTGTCTAGGTGACGGGGTCCTCACTGGGGGTCTGTCTCTGGGGCTCATCTAGGTGTCCTGGTCTCCGCTGACGTTCAGGGCTGTAGAGGTCGTCTCTAGGTGCTGATCCACCATCTTATCTGATGAATGCAGTGACCTCTGAATAAGAAAGAAACAGACTAATATTAGCGTAGATGTCAATCTTTTTACGATGTAACAAGTACATTGTGTGTTATGGGAAGTGTTCCCGGTTCCGGTTGATCTAATTAATGCAGCCTAACAATCCTTTAATGGATTGGAATAATAGAAGTGTATTAGTGTGTTATGTGTATGCCAGGTTAAAGAGATGGGTCTTTAATCTAGATTTAAACTGACAGAGTGTGTCTGCCTCCCGAACAGTGTTTGGTAGATTGTTCCAGAGTTTGGGTGCTAAATAGGAAAAAGATCTGCCTCCCGCAGTTGATTTTGATATTCTAGGTATTATCAAATGGCCAGAGTTTTGAGAACGCAGCGGACGTGAAGGACTATAATGCGATAAGAGCTCGCTCAAGTACTGAGGAGCTAAACCATTCAGGGCTTTATAAGTAATTAACAAGATTTTAAAATCTATACGATGTTTAGTAGGGAGCCAGTGCAGTGTTGACAGAACCGGGCTAATGTGCTCATACTTCCTGGTTGTAGTAAGAACTCCAGCTGCTGCATTTTGAACCATCTGAAATTTGTTTATTAAGCGTGCAGAACAACCACCCAATAAAGCATTACAATAATCTAACCTTGAGGTCATAAACGCATGAATTAATATTTCTGCATTTGACATTGAGAGCATAGGTCTCAGTTTAGATATATTTTTAAGATGAAAAAATGCAGTTTTACAAATGCTAGAAACATGGCTGTCAAAGGAGAGATTGCTATTAAATAGCCCACCTAGGTTCCTGACTGATGACGAAGAATTTACAGAGCAGCCATCAAGTGTTAGACAGTGTTCTAGGTTATTACTTGTGGGGGTTTTAGGTCCGATAATTAACACCTCTGTTTTTTTCAGAATTTAGCAGTAAGAAATTACTCGTCATCCAGTTTTTTTATATCGACTATGCATTCCATAAGTTTCTCAATTTGGTGTGTTTCACC
The DNA here is from genome assembly GCA_027422415.1 of Schizothorax lantsangensis. Taxonomy (NCBI): domain Eukaryota; kingdom Metazoa; phylum Chordata; class Actinopteri; order Cypriniformes; family Cyprinidae; genus Schizothorax; species Schizothorax lantsangensis. The sequence continues at coordinate 3,113,305 of CM049839.1, read as the reverse complement.
AGGCCGTGAAGAAATATAGAGCTGAGTATCATCAGCATAACAGTGAAAGCTAACCCCGTGCTTCCTAATGATATTTCCCAAGGGTAACATATAAAGCGTGAAAAGTAACGGCCCTAGTACTGAGCCTTGAGGAACACTGCTACAAATTGATGGTGGTCAGATAAGTACGATTTGAACCATGCTAATGCATTTCCACTAATGCCAACAAAGTTTTCTAGTCTATTCAAAAGAATGTTGTGATCGATAGTGTCGAACGCAGCGCTAAGATCCAGTAGAACTAATAGAGAGATACAACCATGATCAGATGATAAGAGCAGGTCATTTGTAACTCTAATGAGAGCAGTCTCAGTACTATGATACGGTCTAAATCCTGACTGGAAATCCTCACAGATATCATTTTTCTCTAAGAAGGAATATAATTGTGAGGATACAACCTTTTCTAATATATTTGACAGAAAAGGGAGATTTGAGATCAGTCTGTAATTAAGTAGATCTTTGGGGTCAAGTTGTGTTTTTTTAATGAGAGGCTTAATAACAGTCAATTTAAAGTTTTTGGGGACATATCCTAATGACAATGACAAATTAATAATAGCCAAAAGAGGATCTATGACTTCTGGAAGCACCTCTTTTAGTAGTTTAGATGGAATAGGGTCTAACAAACATGTTGTTGGTTTAGATGATTTAACAAGTTTATACAATTCTTCCTCTCCTATAGTAGAGAATGAGTGGAATTGTTCCTCAGTGGATCTATAGTACACTATTTGATGTGATAATATAGCTGACGGCTGCATGGTTACAATTTGATCTCTAATAGTATCAATTTTGGAAGTAAAATAGTTCATAAAGTCATTACTGCTGTGCTGTTGGGAAATGTCAACACCTGTTGATGCTTAATTTTTTGTTAACCCTTTAGGCGCCAGGTTTTTTTTTTTAAATGCTGGATTTTGACATCAAGATTTCAAAAGCTTGTGGCTTGAAAGGGCTTAAAGATAGAGATCTACTGTAAATTAGAAAAATGTTGGGCATGACCTAAAGTTTATGTGGGGTGTAAATATACTCATCTAATTTGCATATTATGACGTCAACAGGGGGGCGGCCCTCTTGAATTTCATAATAATCAGGAAATAGTAGATATTAAATTGATGTTTGAACTTATTTGCATGTTTGTTTGTTTTTTTGTCTTTTTATCCTCATTCCAAATGATCAGAAAAGAGGAAATCAACAATAAAACAGGAGAAAGTACTAAATTATTACTATCCTATATAGTAGTAAAACTCATGTGAAGAGTAGCCTACTTTTTGATCAGTTCATCAGTAATATTCAGGAAATAATAGATATTGAATGGATGTTTGAGCTTATTTGCATGTTTGTTTTGTTTTTTGTCTTTTTATCCTCATTCCAAATGATCAGGAAAAGAGGAAATCAACAGTAAAACGGGAGAAAGTAGTAAATTATGACTATATTACTCTGCCATAGTAAAATACATGTGCCTATTTTGTGATCAGTTGACCAGCTATCTGCCCATTCAGGTATCTAAGTGACACAGTTTATAGTTCTTGAGAGTATGGTAGACCAACCCCACACTGACTGCACCTGTACTTGCGCCCCATAGAGCGCGCGCGATCAGAAAAAAAGACGCAATCTGGCCAATCATCAGCACCGCGGCGCGGAGCCAGCGGCGCTCCGTGAGCTCAGAGATCAACAGCTCTCCTATGGACACTACGTCCACCCCTGCCACCCCCATCCCCGTTGGGCAAAGGGTCACTTGTTTGTGCTTCGTGAACTCTCGCCTTTGCGCTGCAAAGATGTACCGGGAGAAGCGCGATCATTAGACGGCCGATCGTCATTTCCAAAAGGCAAATATTCCCCTTCAGAGTCAGAATCAGCGAATAACATTTGCAACACATCCTCACGGTACAACTTTCTATTAGCCATTTGGCGATTTTCTCTCACAAATCTCACAATTCACTCGTGACGCTGTGAACTGAACTGTTTCCGCATCAATGACACGATCGCTCACTTTCTCTGCTATTTCCTCGAACACTTTGAATAGGAACATGACGTAATTTTGGTCTAGAATCGAAGTACTACATGTCTGCCTTCTAGTGGTAGGGAATACAAATGAGATATTACACCAGATAAGGAACAACGGTCTATTTGATCAAGTATGACGTCTTGTCGCAATTTTGCGACTTTGGCGCTTAGAGGGTTAATTTTGCCACTGTATTGAATAAATACCTGGGGTTATGTTTGTTTTGTTCTAAAAGAGACGAAAAGTAATCAGATCTAGCAGTTTTTAAAGCTTTTCTGTAGGATAGGGTACTTTCCCGCCAAGCTAAACGAAATACCTCTAGTTTTGTTTTCCTCCAGCTGCGCTCCATTTTCCGGGCTGCTCTCTTTAGAGTGCGAGTGTGCTCATTATACCACGGTGTTGGACTCTTTTCCTTAATCTTCCTTAAGCGTAAAGGAGCAACTGTATCTAAAGTGCTAGAAAAGAGAGAGTTCACAGTTTATGTTACATCATCAAGTTGTTCTGAGCTGTTGGATATGCTAAGGAATTGAGATAAATCAGGAAGATTACTTACAAAGCAGTCTTTTGTGGTAGAAGTGATGGTTCTACCATATTTGTAAGAAGGAGTTGAATTTACAGCTTTAACTATATGGAGTTTACACAAGACTAGATAATGATCTGATATATCATCGCTTTGCTGCAGAATTTCAACACCATTAACATCAATTCCATGTGACAGTATTAAATCTAGAGTATGATTTCGACTATGAGTAGGTCCTGAAACGTGTTGTCTAACCCAAATAGAGTTCAGAATGTCTATGAATGCTGATCCTAATGCATCTTTTTCATTATCAACATGGATATTAAAATCACCCACAATTAGGACTCTATCTGCAGCCAGCACTAACTCTGATAGAAAATCAGCAAATTCTTTAATAAAGTCTGTATGGTGCCCTGGTGGCCTGTATACAGTGGCTCGTTTTTGTAATAGTAATCTTGGGGGTAGACTCCTTTAAAATAATGTATTCATCTGGTTTTAGCCATGTTTCTGTCAAACAGAGCAAATCTAGGTTATGATCATTAATCAAATCATTTACAAAAAGTGCTTTTGTAGAAAGGGACCTGATATTCAATAAGCCAAGTTTTATCAATTGTTTCTGTGTATTGTAAACATTTTTTTATTTGTTGAACATCAATTAAATGGTTACTCATAAATTGTTTTTGACGTTTTCTGTATTTTCTAGTTCGGGGAACAGACACAGTCTCTATAGTGTGATATCTAGGTGAAGGAGTCTCTATGTGCTGAGAATTAACTGTCTTCTGTGACGTGAGGCGGCTAGCAGACGGTCGGTTTAGCCAGTCTGTCTGCTTCCTGACCTGGGCTCCAGTTAGTCAAGTATGAACTCGAAGACTATGTGCCAAATTTCCAGAGAGAATAGCAGCACCACCCCAGGAGGGATGAACACCATCTCTTTTCAACAGGTCAGGTCTGCCCCAAAAACTCGTCCAATTGTCTATAAAACCTATGTTGTTTTGCGGGCACCACTTAGACATCCGGTCATTTAATGATGACAGTCTGCTATGAATCTCATCACCCCAGTAAGCAGGGAGGGGGCCAGAGCATATTACAGTGTCTGACATCGTACTTGCAAGGGTCAGGGGTAGGGCAAGGGTATAAGAAGGGTCTTAGCAGGTGGATAGTAGATGCTATTACCACTGCATACGAGCCTTCTGATCTCCCCTCACCTCTGGGGATCAGGGCTCATTCTACTAGAGGTATGGCGGCTTACAAGGCCTTCTCATCTGGTGTATCGATGCACTATATTTGTAACGCTGCAGGATGGTCCACCCCTCTGACCTTTGTCAGGTTCTACAGCCTTGACCTTGATGCCACTCCTGGCTCCTCAGTCCTCTCTGCCTAAGCTGTGCCGTTCCACACTAGGCAGGGATTTGTCAGTATGGGGGCATGGGCATTGTAGTTCCCAAAGCGTTTTCGACGCAGCTCGAGTTCCAGAAGGAGAACGTCCCAGGTTAGTGACGTCAGCCGGGATTCCCTCAGATGGATTACACACATGTTTCAGAGCGTGGGAACACAGGGGCGTTCCCAAAGCGTTTTCGACACAGCGTCTCGTTCCCTCGGGGAACCATGGTTACATACTGGGACGTTCTTCATCTTACATATTTCCTCTACTGCCCTCCACAGGTCAAAGTTTGAACTAAATTCTTATATACAGCCCTGAAGCTGCAAGAACTGAAGAACTGCCTCAGAGATCAGTTTATGCTTGTCACTGTCCAAATAAAGAAGTAACAAAACACTTCAACTCCAAGTTCTGCCAGTTTCACAAAAAGTTTCTTTCTTCGAGAACAGAGTTGCCATAGAATATATTTTTTTAATGAAAAAGAAAATAACGAGCCCGAATTTTTAGTTTTTTACTTTTAATTTCCGAATTACACTTTACATGTAACTATTGGGTTTCGAGTTACTTAATAGTAATGACATGAAAAAATACAAAATATAAAGCGGTTAAATGTTGACTTCTATCTTATCAAAATGTGATTTTATGCATTCTATTATTGATTATGTACATAAATGGACCATGGTGAACATATTTAAACAGGTTTTCAACCCTATTTGGTTTTATGCAGCGGAATATAAAAAGTCCACTTACAAACGTTACTGCCGCTCGTCAAAGGCAGCTGTCACAGTTGCTAGGCAACATGAACAGTCCTCCATAGGCTAGACCGGTCCGAGTCCTTTGGAAGCAGCCTTCGATGTGGGGCCGCAGTTGTAATTTAGCAATTGTAATTTGTAGAAATTGGTTAATATTGTAGCAATAAACTTTGTTCCTTTCATTTGCAAAATAACAAAGTGGTGGATTGTAACGAAATACATTCTTTGTATTCACATACAAATGAGAAGTACTGAGTTTTTTTTTACTACAAAACACTACAAAAACATGGTCTTTTACAATATGATGCACTGTTGTACATTAAACTGCCCAACAGTAGCCTATATAAAGTATTTTAAATGTAACAACCTTGAACATATTCAGAATTAAAATGCAACGTACAGTACACAGTAGTGCAGCAGTAATATTAAAGCAAGACCATCATAAGACCATCACAGAGGCTGCACCAGGCTCTCTATGAGCAGCCCATCCAGGTCCAGAGCACCACCAGGGTGTCCCTGCTCAGCTGAATGAAAGTGTACATAGGCTTACAATTGTTTATATATTTCTTTCCAATCTGTTTTATGTACTGTTAATTTATTTTTATGTTGTTTTCCTGATGTTGAATTTAAGTTTTGTAATTAGTTGTAAAAAAGTACTTTTAAGTACAGACCAATTTATGGCTTTGCAAAAATAAACAAATTCCAGAACTAATTATTGTCTTTTATTTCGAAGTTTCAACTTATAATACAAAAATAAAACAATGCATATAAATTACTTTGCTTCATTTACAAATAGGCTAACTTAAATTACAAAAGTAATGTACAGAACAGCTTCATTCATTATATTGTTACGTTTCCAAGCAGCCCCATTTTCTCCAGAACTGTCCTAAAAGAAGAGAAAAATGAAAGACGAATATTCAAAGATGAATATTATTGAGACAGGGCTGTAATCTTAAGGTTACAAAATATGAAACAGACATGCATACAAAATAGGCTACTCCAGAAATCATATTTCTGGATCATCAAGTTTGCCTAAAACATTTGTGGACAAATCTAGCATGACAGCACTACTATTTACTTATTTAATAAATAAACAACTGAAAGACTTATCTAATTATTAAGTAGTCTTATCTACTTATTTTCTTATTGTTGTGGACTGCCAGAGTTTTTATCCACAGTAAAGGAATTATCATATTCAGCCCTCAATTTAATAAATACAAGAACTTATGCCTCAGACCACCTGAATCTGTGCAGTGGTATTGTTAGTTTAAGTTAACATTTTTTTTAATACCTGGCTTTTAACATTTGTTTCCCTAGTTATTTGAGTAAATTAAAGTCTAGCTAACTTTGTGCGCTTACGCATTTAAGGCTAGAGTGCGTTCTTTCACTGCATGATTCAGTCTATTAATATGCATTAAGAATGATCACATAATTCAGGATAAGGGGGCAGAAAATGTCTATTTTCATATCATTTCATACTATTGTTAATTAAGATTTTACAGATTAAGATTAAGATTATTTTATAATAAATATCACACGAAGAGTGCCGTTTTTTCTTAAAATATCAGCATGGTTACAAATGTGATATTGATTTTATACAACCGTTCAATAAATAATAGGTTCATATCAAGAGACTTACGTTTTAGACACCATATTGGCTGTTCTTGCTCTATTTCGCCAACAAAAAACATTCCAAACACAGCCACAGCACTGTTTTGTGTCTCTGAGCAACATGATGGTATGTCGTTCCTGAATGAATCAACCGTTTAAATGATTCGGTTCAATCGCAGTGACTCATTAACAGTGATATGCTGCCACCTATTGGCAGTTTTAATTTCACATTTCAAATTTCCCCCCGATTTTTTCATGTTTTAAATAATTTCAAATAATAGTATTTATCGTTTTATGTTTAATATATCAAAACATTATTTATGCATTTGTAATTGCAGTTAAATGAATTCATGTCTTGCATTAAACACATCTAAATGCCACGCAGCTTCTGTGTTGATTTCATTTGCTTGATAACAGCCCAAATGTCTTATTATTCTAATTCACTGATTGAATGCAAGAATTTGACTCAAAAGATAATGGACACTTTTAGAAAAAAAAATGGCTTTATAAAGGTAAAAATGCCCATAAAATGTATGAATCAGTTTAAACTTATTGCAAAAGATTAAGTTCTGTTAGTTTGTATTAAACATATAACAAATAATATTCATGTTTAATCATTTTAGACACGTGATTTTACTGAAGGCTACCATGATAATTATAACATGAGTTTATTAAATTCATAAACAAACTATTTCTTCTCTATTTACAGTTTGTAGCGTGGATCATTCATTGCAACATTTAATCTGATTTTCATGTTTAAGAATCCTGAAAAATAATTTATGCTACTACTGCCCATGCACTTGGTTTTAAACCTATATTATTATCCAATTTATTAGCCTTAAAACATCTTAAACTGCACACATGTAAGTCAGGAAAATCAAAATTTTCTCGGGGGAGCATGTCCCCGAACCCCCCTACCAATCTCCATTTTTGGACCTCGGTATTCACTAAAACCTGCATACAGCCCTGTATGCCAGTGTTTATCTTTTTATGCTATTCCCTTAAGAAATCTAATATAAATACAGTAAATGTTCTTCTGTTGGCCTCATGTATTCACTTCAGAAAACTGAAGCCCATATTTAAATGGTATTGTTGGAGATCCTTGATTTGCAGTTAGACCACCCCATTATTGCATGATTCAACTGTAGCACATTTAGCTAATCAGCTAAACATAAAGGTTAGTTCACCCAAAATTAAAATTGTCATCATTACTCGTGTTGTCCAAACCTGTATGAGTTTCTTTCTTCTATTGAACTACAAAGAAGATATTTTGAAGAATGTTGGGTGTGGGGGGCAACAACATTTGGGCTAAGCCACGAATGTTTATAATGTCTGGCTGCACCCCAGGGGTAGGCTGCGAAATGTCCATTTGATGTATCCTTCATTTGCTTGCGAAACGGAGGGTGCATTTGATGTCGCTTTCGAATTGCGCCAGCGTTCGTCTCGCCACGGTGACGCAATCGGCCTACAAATGAAGTCTTCGTAGGCCTCGGTCTTTGAATTGGGACAGCCTTCGTCGCCATGACGCAATCGGCCTACAAATATGCACTTCGGAGGATGTAGCCTACGAATTGGGACACCGCTGTAGTGTTGGTGTTTCATGAGCGTTACGTGACACTCTTCTGGCTCATCTCTCTTTCTCACGCACGCCGTTCCTGTTCGTTTCTGAATAGACGTGCGGTGTTTGACAGCGATGTGCTTTTATGTTAGTACATGATGATTCACTTTGTGATTTTGTTTGTTTTTTCTAATGCGAGGGGATATAAACACACACACACACACACACACAAAACTGTAAACATACACTTTTTTGCATTTAGTACTTTTTTTTTTTTTTGCTCATTCTGGATTGGTAGTCTTGTATTGTTTAATCAAAAATAGTTTCTCTTTCTTTTTTTTATATAAAAGTTAAGTGAAATTTAAAAACTTATTTTTTGGGTCGAGGGTTTTCTTCATGTCAGGTGGTTTGTCATATTCAATGTGAAACAAATGATGGTCTTTACATTTGACTGGATGTTGGTGGAAATCAGTGACGTTTGCTGGTCATCTGTAATGAGTCACACTTATTTTTAGTCCTGTATAAATTCATCTTTCAATTCTATTTGAGTTTTAAATTGAAGAAAAATCTGTCATTTACTCTCCATGTCTTACCAAACCTGTAGGACTGTCGTTTTAGTATCATTAATGTATTATAGTTATTATATATAACAATTTAGATTTTTTTTTTAATATTTAATCTTAGTTTAAAAAAACCCAGTCATGTTTTTTCACCCGGCCCCTCCTTCTCAGAATTGACTCACTCAGGTTGCCAGATTAACGACACATGAAGATAAATTAAATTAAATGTTTTCCGCCAACTGGCAACCTGGGGTGCTGAAATATAATTGGGTAAACTGGCAGTGGGCGGGTTTCACAAACCATAACAAACACAGACATTCTGGCCGGTGTCCTGACATTTTATTCTACCCGTCAGATTTTCGTACCAGGGCTTACTGCGCATTCGCACATCAATATTGCGTTCTTTTTCTCACGCTGAACAACAATATTTAATGCATCTGCATTACTGTAAGGGTGGGTTTAGGGTTGGGGTAGGTGTAGACGTTAATAAAACACAATCTAATAGGTAGAAAAAAAATATTTATTGTTGGTTTCCAGTAGCTGTATCCCTACTAGCCACAACCGCGAATATAACGCATAATTACTGTATTTGTATTACTGTAAGGGTAGGTTTAGGGTTGTGGTAGGTGTAGAAATTAATAAATCATAATTTGACAGGTAGCATTTTTTGTTGTCGAATTGTACTACCTACTGTTTTAATGGGAGGTAGTAAAATCTGACAGGGTAGCACAAATCGACAGAATACCGGACCGCACATTTTTCAAAGGAGAATAACTGACTGTAGCATTGTTTTTCAGATAAACAAGTATGTTAACTTGGCATGTTTCTTAAATATCTGCAAACATATGGTATTTTTATGCTATGGTATTTTTATGCTTTAGTAAAGTCAAAATCCTACATACAGCACCTTCAACTTTTTTAAAGAATATCTCTGGATTTGAGACTTCAGTCTTTGCAACTTTACAGATCTTATATACACAAACAGCTTGTAACACTCCAAAGACAAAGGAGAAATTGAAGTTACATCTTATGAGCCTGTGCTTATGAGGATACACAAACAAACAGACAGCATTAAATATTTTCATATTTCCCCACTCGCTCTAGTGGGGGGTCTTTTTTCTTCCTCTAAGCTCGGGTTCTCTACCAGAGACATGGGAGCTTAAGAGTTATATAGAGCGATTTATACAATATATAATATATATATGCTGAAAAAAAGAAACAAGCCACTCTACTGTACCAGTGTGAATTAGTATTTTGATGTACATAGGTGTTAATTCAATTGCCGAGCAGATTCTTCCATTGATATATATCCAGCGGGGCAAATAAGTATTTGATACACTGCCGATTTTTCAAGTTTTCCCACTAACAAAGAACGGAAAGATCTGTAATTTTCATCGCAGGTACACCTCAACTGTGAAAAAATTAAATCCAGAAAATCACATTGTATGATTTTTAAATAATAACCTTCCATTTTATTGCATGAAATAAGTATTTGATCACCTACCACCCAGCAAGAATTCTGGCTCTCACAGACCTGTTAGTTTGTCTTTAAGAAGCCCTCCTATCCTCCACTCATTACTTGTATTAATTGCACCTGTTTGAACTCATTACCTGTATAAAAGACACCTGTTCACACACTCAATCAATCAGACTCCAACCTCTCCACTATGGGCAAGACCAAAGAGCTGTCTAAGGACAAAATTGTAGATTCTGCACAAGGCTGGGATGGGCTACAGGACAATAGGCAACAACTGTTGGCGCAATTATTAGAAAATGGAAGAAATTCAAGATGCAATTGCAATATTTCATGCAATAAAATGGAAATTAATTTAAAAATCACTTTTTCCCCAAAATAATTTTCTGGATTTTTTTTTTTTTTAGATTGTCTTACAGTTGTGGTGTACCTACGTTGAAAATTACAGATCTCTCTCCATTATTTGTAAGTGGGAAACCATGAAAAATCGGTAGTGTATCAAATAATGATTTGCCCCACTCTGTCTGTGCGTATATATATATATATATATATATATATATAAAAAAAAAAAAAAAAAGTAAAAAAAAAAAACAGCACGCGCTCTTTAAACGAGTAGATGGGTGGCTCTTAAAAGAGCCTTTGGGGGGTCTAACAGTCTCCGGCTGCTCTACTTGGAGCTGGTGTACTTGGTGACGGCCTTGGTGCCCTCAGACACGGCGTGTTTGGCCAGCTCCCCGGGCAGCAGCAGACGCACGGCGGTCTGGATCTCTCTGGAAGTGATGGTGGAGCGCTTGTTGTAGTGAGCGAGACGAGACGATTCACCGGCGATGCGCTCGAAGATGTCGTTGACGAAAGAGTTCATGATCCCCATCGCCTTGGAAGAGATCCCGGTGTCGGGATGAACCTGCTTCATCACCTTGTAGATGTAGATAGCGTAGCTCTCCTTCCTGGTCTTTCTGCGCTTCTTTCCTCCCTTCCCCGCGGTCTTTGTGACGGCCTTCTTGGAGCCCTTCTTAGGCGCGGACTTCGCTGGTTCAGGCATGATGATTCTGACGAGTCAATGATTAGAACGAGCCGGACAGAGACGTTTATTCACTAACCTATGCTAATTTACACAGAGATGAGGAGCCTTCTGATTGCGTGTTTCCACAGACCAAACCCATAAACTCGACTGTGATTGGACAACTCGAAGTCACACGAGCGGAACGAGGGCCAATCACAGGCGGCGAAATGATAGCCCCGCCCACCTCTCCATGTTTGAGCGACAACAGTCCACATGACTAAAGCTTTCTTTGTTTTAATTCCCGCTCTTTTTGTTAATCATATTCCATTCAAAAAACAACTGGGCCTCAAATATCATACAGTGTACTTTTAAAACCCTTATAGACCCACTGAGAGAATTTGGAGAAAATAGAGCAGTAACTTTATTTTAAATGTTTTATCTTCTGCTGTAACTTAAGCAGCGCTGCCATCTGATTGTTTTTCTCTTCATTTTGTAAATCACTTAGAAAACACTAAACAAGCAAATGAAAATGCTGTGTAAGACAAAAATACATGGTTTTATTTTTCCGAAATAAATATTACAAGAGCTCCAATTCTGAAAAACAGTTCTCGGCTCAAAGACATGAGAACATCTGTATTCTCAGTGTATTACACACCAACACTAAACCAGTTGTATATATGTAATATATTTATATAGTAATTTAGTTACTGTAATAATATTACTTTTTGCAGTAACTAGTAGTGTAACTAATTACTAATAATATTACAGTTACTATCCATAAAACAGCTTAGTTACTTTTGATGCCTCGACCCGCTGATTTAAAATACAGCAATCAAATAATTCCTAGATTTATTTTCATAATTTTCACGACTCACACATGCATGTGATGTCCCCAGTGCAGCAGGCAAGCTTGGAATATGGAAAAGCTTACAATCGGCAGATAGAAATATTGCATTATATTGATTTTGTCAAGAAAAAAAGATGATCTGAACACTGTTGTGTAAGTTGTGGCTTTACTTACATCCCTCTGATCAGCATGTGCTACATTATATTACTATAATTAAACATATTTTTGGAAAATTAAAGTTTCTTACAAACGTATGTGATTTGATAAAATACATAAAAATATAATTGTATATATGGGTAACGAAAAAATTACTTAAAGCTACACATGACAGCTAATGAGATTAATACAACACTTCTACTTGAATGTCACTATCAATCACTATTGAGTGTTTGTAATAACTTCTGACTGCGATACAATGTGGATTTTGGTCAAATGACATAATTGACATAATACATCTAGAATAATTATATGTGGAAGATACACAGTTACATTTACATTTATGCATTTGGCAGACGCTTTTATCCAAAGCGACTTACAGTGCATTCAGGCTATACATTTTTTTTTATCAGTATGTGTGTTCCCTGGGAATCGAACCCACAACCTTTTGCGCTGCTAACGCAATGCTCAACCACTGAGCCACAGGAACACTAACAACTTCTGTGGGGCGTGAAGAAAAAGTAGTGTAACTAGTTACTGTTGCCAGAAAGTAATAAGTAAAGTAACAATATTACTTTTGAAAGGAGTAACTAGTAATGAGTAATATATTACATTATTTGAGTAACTAGCCCAACACTGAATATAAATATATATAAATATATATATATATATATATATATATATATATATATATATATATATATATTTCTTTAAGTGGATTTAGTAGCAATCATTGTTGGTTTTCATCTACAGCATAACACAGCAACATTAACTCTTTCTATGACAGTGTGGGTGGCTCTTAAAAGAGCCGTTGGGTTTGTTCTCCTGATTGAAGGCGTTTATCCTCCGAAGCCGTACAAGGTGCGTCCCTGTCGTTTGAGCGCGTACACAACGTCCATGGCGGTGACGGTCTTTCTCTTGGCGTGCTCGGTGTAGGTGACGGCATCGCGGATAACGTTCTCCAGGAACACCTTCAACACCCCGCGGGTCTCCTCGTAGATCAGACCGGAGATGCGCTTGACGCCGCCGCGGCGCGCGAGACGACGAATGGCGGGTTTGGTGATTCCCTGAATGTTATCACGCAACACTTTACGGTGCCGCTTAGCGCCTCCTTTCCCGAGTCCTTTACCGCCTTTGCCTCGTCCAGACATGATTAAGCTGCTTTCTGTTCCAGTCAAAAAACGAAAACCAATAAGAAGCAAGAGTTCCAGCGAGGCTTTTTATATGTGCTTACAGGACCTAAATGAAACCAGCGCCGTGTCACATGACGCATTGCCTCCCCCGCTAGCAGTTAGAACAGGAAACAATGTGGTTTAACGCTAATCTAAAGATGTCTGTTCTTTGTTTCGTTTTATAATCCATGTTTTATAAAAAATCATTTGACAAAGATGATTTATAAGATTAATAGATGTACATGCATGGTATTTGGCAGACGCTTTTTCCACAAAAAAAATCAGTTTGTTGTCTAGAACTGCAGGAACGCGCACCAAAGTAAACGGACAGCTACAGATTTCATATTAAACATTTAATCAGTGGTTCTCAATTCCCCTTAAATATACACATGATTACAAAACGACATGTATTTTCACATTAAACATTGCAACAGAAATTTATGACGCACTTGTAAATGTATATATTTTTTTGACCCTATAAAGTTAATAAAATTGTGTTAACCCTATAAATAATTGCACTTGGCTGTATACACATGCATATTACAAGTAGGATCATTTCAATTGTATTTATCTACAGAAGTGTTTAATTGCGAAACGGTTAATGAAGAGTGGCACATCCACATTTTATTTCATGTTTTTGCTTGTGTGTAAACTCTGTAGTAAAATGTGAAATAGGAATGAAGTGAAGAAATAGGTGAAGACAGACAGAATTCACTAAACAGTTGAGTACATTGTTAATCTCTATGGTTATATTCAGCGCTACAGAGGAAACGGTCTCGTTCAGTGTCGTGTTGGTGGCTCTTAAAAGAGCCTTTGGGGTGTGACGCTGCAGCGGCGGGTTTAAGCGCGCTCTCCGCGGATGCGGCGCGCCAGCTGGATGTCTTTGGGCATGATGGTGACTCTCTTGGCGTGGATGGCGCACAGGTTGGTGTCCTCAAACAGACCGACCAAATAAGCCTCGCTGGACTCCTGTAGGGCCATGACAGCGGAGCTCTGGAAGCGCAGGTCCGTCTTGAAATCCTGCGCGATTTCTCGCACCAAGCGCTGGAAAGGCAGTTTGCGGATCAGTAGTTCGGTGGACTTCTGATAACGGCGGATCTCTCGGAGAGCCACGGTCCCGGGCCTGTAACGGTGGGGCTTCTTGACGCCGCCGGTGGCTGGGGCGCTCTTCCGGGCGGCTTTAGTAGCGAGCTGCTTCCTCGGGGCTTTGCCACCGGTGGATTTACGAGCCGTCTGCTTGGTTCTTGCCATCGCGAAGATCAACTTCTTTCTCCGTTTAAGTACGTAGAAAATATATCGCTCTCTGTTCCGCACCTGCTTTTAAAGCATCAAATGGCCACGAGCGTATGACGTCATGAAGACGCTTGTGATTGGCTGATGTGTGAGGTCTGCGCATGACTGCTAGCCAATGACTGAGCAGCTATTGTTTTCAAACGTGGCTGTTTGTGTTTCCCGCTCAGAATACTTTGTTCTGTTTAGTACTTTACGCTTGATTCATTCATTCAACTTTATTTCCAGAATCAAGGTCTGTTAGCAAAACACAAAACAGCACAAGAACATAAAATACTTCCTCATGATAACATATAACATACGACACTGCCTTGACTCATCATCATCACATTGTTAATGATATGACCCATTTATTTATGTATTAATTAATTTATTTATTTTTGTTTTAGCACACATTTAATACTTGCCCTCATAAATTAATGTCTGGGATATTAAGATCTCTATGTTCAAGTTCAAGATTTATTTGTCACATACACGATTATATAGAGATTGTATAACCAGCAGTGAAATGTGAGTCAGGTCCGCTCCATGGACAGTGCAAATATTATAGAATACAACACAGAGGAAATATACATCAAAATGAAATGAATAAAAAATAAGATATAAAGAACAAAATATAAAATATAAGAATGTGCATGACAGTATACTGTGGACTTAAATATTAAGATAAGCATGACTGTACAAGAGAGGAATGTGCAAACAGGTTGAACATGGTTGTCACGTAGCAGCAATACAAAAAAATAAAGATACCAAAACACAGAAAGTGTTGTGTGCAAATGACACTGTCAGTATGAGGTAGAGAATAATGAATATCTTACTGATTGTTAGTGATTATAAAGTGGAGTCATGATGATGTTAAGACGCTGACTTTGAGTTTAGTCTATGTTGTTTGGTTCTGCATATCACAGCAACACTCTTTTTCGTATTTTATTGCACATCATATCTAATCCCATAATCAGAACATATATTTAGCAGCTGTTGATATCCAAAACTACTCGGGGGAACAGCTAGATCAACAGCATACATTTACCCCCGGTTTCACAGACAAGGCTTAAGGCTAGTCCTAGACCAAAACGTATGTTTTGAGCTGTCTCAACTAAAATATCTTGCTCTGACATATCTTACAACACGCCAGTCACATTGTTCTGTCTCAAGATGCACATCTGTAACATTTTCTTCAACGGCGCTTTTATAAAAGCTGCTTAAATGTCTTAATTTAACTAAGGCCTAGTCCTGGCTTAAGCTAAGCCCCGTCTGTGAAACCGGGCCATAGTGATTGACTGGTTTTACCAATCATTCATCCAGTCTCTGTCACTTAATTTTTCTGAAAATTCATTCATAAAGACATTAAAAAGCGCTGGTGAAAGTAGACCTTGCTGCACTGCATTACTTACTCTAAATGACACAATTACCTACAGTAATACTACATATACACACCTTAAAAATAAATAAATTACATTAAAAAGACACATTAATAACTCATTTATCTGTACAGCAAAACACCAGTCAACTTCAACATTCATATTTATCAGAGTCCAACTTTTTATGGCATAAACACTTAACACAGCCTTTACATGTTTCCTACTAACAGTTTAATTTATGATTTTTTTTTTTTAAATGGTTGTGTAAAATAATCTCCAGCTGTTTATTGTATTTTCAATTAACCAAACTCAACACTAAATATTCATTTGGTTTATAATTCCATTAAAAATGTTTTCGGCTTGTATTTATGAATTAAATAAACTATTAGAAAATCGCTCTCTAGTTGATGAAATGTGTGGCTCTTAAAAGAGCCTTTGTGTTGGAGAAGCAGACCGGACTCGGTTTACTTGGCTTTGGCGGGTTTCTCGCTCTTCTTGGGCAGAAGCACGGCCTGGATGTTGGGCAGCACGCCTCCCTGAGCGATGGTCACTCGACCCAGGAGTTTGTTCAGCTCCTCGTCGTTGCGCACCGCCAGCTGCAGGTGACGAGGGATGATACGGCTCTTCTTGTTGTCCCGAGCGGCGTTTCCAGCCAGCTCCAGGATCTCAGCGGTGAGATACTCGAGCACAGCCGCCAGATAGACGGGAGCACCGGCACCGACGCGCTCTCCGTAGTTACCTTTGCGGAGAAGCCTGTGAACACGACCGACGGGGAACTGCAGCCCTGCCCTGGAGGAGCGAGTCTTGGCCTTCGCTCTCGCTTTGCCGCCGGTTTTGCCTCTGCCGCTCATTGTTGATTGTTAAAATTCCTGCGTTTGAATAACAGACAGAAAAAAATAAAGTCGTGAGTCCCGCTGTTCTGTTTTAAAAAGAGCGTGCCATTCGCCCATTGGTTTAGAGCCTTGGAAGATTTTAAACCAATCACTGAACTTCCCTCCAACACCCACCGCCAAAGCCACGCCTCCACAGCTGGACGGATTGTGCTGCATTTTAGATCAAACACACATGACAGAAAACATTAAAGAAATTGTGATGGGGTGCTGGATACGTTTTTTTTTTATTTTTTATATCAATCCAAAAAGCATTAGTAAATACTGTTTTCACCTTAAATTTAGATCGATGATCCATTAAAGTTGTTCATGTTAATACATGTGATTAATTATTTTCTAAATACAGTCAACATGTAAAACATTACTAGTCGAGGTGAACTCAAGATACAATCTTATAATAGTTTACTTCCACTAAGAGTCAAAGCGCAGATCTTTGTTTTGCTCTTTCTTTAGAGTGAGTGGGTGGCTCTTAAAAGAGCCGTTGGAGAATAAAACAGAAGATCTTTATTTCTTCTTGGGAGCTGCCTTTTTAGGCTTAGCAGCTTTAGCTTTAGCAGCTTTAGCTTTGGCAGCTTTAGGCTTTGCCGTCTTGGGTTTGGCAGTCTTGGCCTTTTTGGGGCTCTTGGCTGCTTTCTTGGGCGCCGCTGGCTTCTTCGCCTTCTTGGGGCTCTTCGTCGTCTTCTTAGCGGCCGCGGCAGGCGGGTTTCTTGGCCTTCTTGGGCGATTTCTTAGCGGCGGGCTTCTTTGCCGCTGCGCTCTTGGGCTTCTTGGCAGCAGCGGGTTTCTTGAGCAGCGGCTTCTTGGCTTTAGGAGCCGCTTTCTTGGCTGGTTTCTTCTTGGTCTCGACTTGCGTCTTGCTGATCTTGAAGGAGCCGGAGGCGCCGGTCCCTTTGACCTGCAGCAGGGTGCCTTTAGTCACCAGGCTCTTGATGGCGAGCTTGACTCGGGAGTTGTTCTTCTCCACGTCGTAGCCGTCGGCTGCGAGAGCTTTCTTCAGCGCGGCGAGGGACACGCCGCTCCTCTCCTTGGACGCGGACGCGGCTTTGACGATCAGCTCACCGACGCCTGGACCTGCTTTCTTGGCTTTGGCAGCGGACTTCTTCTTGGGCGCTTTGGCCGGCGGAGCGGCAGCAGCTGGAGCGGTTTCTGCCATTTCTCGGAGCGGATTTACAGTCTTTCAAACACTGAGTTCAAATGAGTGTCGCTCGAGCGCCGCTGCGCTCTTAAACAACACATGAGAACCTTACAGACTCAACCTGTCACTCGGTGTCTGCGCGCCTTCGCGAGATCCTCGCGCTTGTGTTTTCTTCTCCTACATTTCAGGACAAAACTCGAGTGATAAAATAGTTTAGCGCAGTAGAAACACAGTGAACACCAAGCAGAGGTTCTTGTCTTTCTATAGAGACTAAAATACGCGGCGAGGAAATGTTTGTTTTGCTCCGGTCAGATCAAACTCAAAGCGAGCATCAGTCACGGAACAAAGCCGGGTGTAATTTTAATGCATTGTTTAAGTGTAAAAGTTAAGAATAGGTTAAAATCATCCTCTGTGTGTTTCAGAAACAGTCTGAAAGTGAATATAATGAAATGAGCTTCAGTGAAGGGCGAGTGTAGTGTTTTATACAGCTGCTGTTTTGAGCGGCTTGAAGCACAAACACATGGAGTCTTCGAGTCTGTTTGTGACTCATGTTTTCTTTCTTTCTTTTGAATGGGTGGATTTCCAACACCCTCTTCTTCTAGTATATATTGAGTATATCATAGTTAGCATGAATGCTGTATGAGAGAGTACGGTCACATAAAGATATGACAAATATTTTTGGTTCACATTATCTTTAAGATATCTAGTATTAATATATGAATTCAGAATTATTATTTTTGTTGAATGTGGTCAAAGAATGAGTAAACATGTTGATAGTCACAATAGTGACCGGTGGGATAACAGTGAATTTAGGTTTAATATAAATGCAGTTGCAGTTGTTAGTGAAGTTTTGTTTGTTCCCCCTCGGCTGGGGGTATCACGATTCACGATTTTATGATTCACGAGTCTTTGTCATGTTGTTTTTTTCTATTTTGCAAGCTGTTTCAAAATCCAAACTAATTTCCCTATTATAAAGATAAAGCCTTTCAAGGTAACAAAATATTAAAAAGTATGATATTTAGGCCAAAGTGGGTGAAGATAAAAATATTTGTCATTATCTTATCTTTGTTATAAAAAAATGAGAACAAAGATGCACATTACAAATACACACAATATACAAATACAATTAACCGTGTTTTAATTTCAGGTAGCTACAGTAGGTGTATTTAGCAGAGCATTCAAGAAACTGAATGAACAAATATAAAAATAAAACATATAGATTGATTCCTAGTAAAGAAACTGATTTAAAGTTTCTCAGTCAAGAGTAGTTAGTGATTTTTCTCTTTGTGTTTGGTGTTTTATTAACATTAAAGGAATAATTCACCCAAGAATTAAAATAGGCTAGTGTTTTATTTTTATACCTTCATTTACTCACTCAAAAGTTTTAAACCTGAGTTTCCTTCTTCTGCTAAACATAAACACTATTTTGAAGAAGGTGGAAAACCAAGCAGTTGCTGGTCCACAGTGACTTCCATAGTATTGTTTCCCCTGCTGTCAAAGTCAATGTGGACCAGCATCTGTTTGGTTTTCCACCTTCTTCAAAATATCTTCTTACTGATGTGAATGTATGTGGCGCTGTACAGTGTATTGATACGGCGGCGCCAGAACTGCAGCTGATAGAATATGTGCTGTAGCATGATACTACGATATTTCTTCAAAAGCAGATCGTGGAGACATTTTTATCAGGGCCACTGCTGGACAAATATTATGGAAGTTTTAAAAAAACACCTACCATAGGGGTCAAAATAGAACTTTAATAAAATATAAAAGTAAATAAATAGTAATTCAATTGTATTATTTACAAATTACAATTGTAGCTCTAGACATTTACCTATGGCTATCTTCTTAATACTATTCTAATATTCCATATAGGGCAATACATGTATTATACATACATAAACATATATTTTTGTATGGGGTAGACTTATATGTCAATATATGAAATTGTTCCATTTTCTAATAGGATTTATATATGGATAGGGCATATATAACATGTATGTCATACAGTATATGGATTTCTCTGTGATCGTTCTGGTAAAGATCAGAAGCTGATCTGTGCTTTCATCCGGCGCGAGAGAAAAGCATCTGCAATTGTTGATTGTGTTTTTCAGCTTTTCTTGGATTTGACACTGGATGTCAGAAATTAGACGTGCTACTCTTCGGCGTGACAAAGATACAGATTCAAAGTTCTTGGCCATTTTCTCGTCTCCAAATGCTTTAGCCATCTCAATCGCGCACTGCTTCACAATTTCATCCTCTGATAACATCTTTTTCGCTTTTGCAAGCACAAGCGAAACTGCATAAGATACCTTTACTGATGATTGTTGCACCGTCATGCATTTTGCAAAAAGGCTTTGCTGAATATATAATTTACCTTTTAAGTCTGAGATGAGAGCGACTCTGGCATCACCGGCGTATTTTTCATATATATTTTACATAAAATATATATTTTATGAAACATGCTGAACATGCTATTCCTGCTAGAAAATCAAAGCCAAATTTGAGGTTGATATCTCAAAAAAACATCTTTCCCCGTACGGAAATGTAATATATGTGCATATATAACATATCTGTTAAATTTAGCTTCATTACATGGCACCACAAAGGGAGAGGATATTTTCTAGGGATGCCCTCGACTAAGGATTTTTCTGGTCGACTAGTAGTCGTTCATTTTAAGCATTAATCGACTAATCGCATGCTTATTAATAAACCATTTCAATCATTATAATGAGCCTTTAATTGCCTACATAGCCTAACAATCGCTCAAGCGCACACATAAAGCTTGCCACAGCGCACCGGCAGAAGTAATGATTATGAATATGTCAGGGAAAAACAGTGAGGAGACTGCACTAGCATTTTAATAATTAATTGATAAACTAGTGCTTTCTTTGTTTTCAGTTTAAGAGAT
This sequence comes from Schizothorax lantsangensis, assembly GCA_027422415.1. Lineage (NCBI taxonomy): Eukaryota > Metazoa > Chordata > Actinopteri > Cypriniformes > Cyprinidae > Schizothorax > Schizothorax lantsangensis. The sequence continues at coordinate 3,092,658 of CM049839.1, read as the reverse complement.
GAAGTCTGCGACACTGATTCGTCATCTCCGCAGTATGACGCTGCATGTTTCATACGTGGATTACATAATCTGAGAATAGGTCTATTTGTTTTCCACTTGAATTGGTTCATTTGAAAGTAGACACTTCTGTCTCTATAGATATATTTTTCATATCTGTAAGGCAAGTATACACAGAGTTACGTGCTAAAGTTCACAAAGACCAAGACAGCAGAAAGCACATCCGGTTTGCTTTCATTATTTTACAAAAGTGCAATGTTTTGTTGTTATTGTGAGTGCACAAATAAACGTAGAATCTTTACAGATTTGAAAGATGTATTACTCTTATCTGTATGAGCTATTTACTTTAAAGATGTGGTCAATCAGCAATTCTGTAAAAGACAGTATCTCCCTTTACATTGAACTTTGAGCATCGTAACTTTGCAGATGTTGTTTATACTCACACAGCAACATTACACACTAACTAAAGTAAAAAAAAAGAATGAAATCATAATCAATGACCCACTGAGATTTTAAAATAAATATTTTATTAATGAATTATCACATTTGCATATCCACGGTTCTCTTACATTGGTTAATGGTCATATAATGGCAGGTAAACATAAAATATATATATTTTTTTTAGTAAGTGAATTATTGTGATTGTTATTTTAAAATGATTTGTTTTAATTTGACGTTTTTATGATTTAATTACATGTTTACCGTTCATTAAACTCACAAACCCCCTGCAGTTCATTACAAACCCCAGTTTGGGAAACCTTGATGTAATATAATGTTTGATGCACTTCATGTTGTTAATTACAATGAATGGAATATATTTTGTCACTCTTTGTATTTTTACATCAGTATGGTAGTGATACTGAACATAACACCTGTTTAAATCAATGTGATAATGAGTTAGGTCAAAAGTAATCTAAAAGTAGTCTGATCATATTAACTAAAATGTGTAATGTAATGGATTACGTTACTGACTACAATTTTTGGTCATGTAATCTGGAATCAGTAACGGATTAGAATTTGTAAGTAATCTATCCAGCTCTGATTATATATATATTAGGGGTGTAATGGTACACGTATTTGTACCGAACAGTTTCAGTATAGGTCTTTCGGTTCAGTACGCATGTGTACCGAACAAATACAGTATTTGTTCTTTTTTTCTCTGAAAATTCAAATAATAAATGGTGTTTTGACAGTCTTTGATGTGGCATGACAGATCACTGTATAAACGCCTCGGAGAGCCGCTTCTGGGATGCTTCAGAAATGTGCTGCTGGTATAAACCCAACACAAGCATTGACTCGAGCAACCGCGATCAGCTCTGGATCCCGTTTGTGAGCCGTGACGCACCGCAGACTCGTGCAGAGCGGAGCGCGAGTGAACGCCATCATTCCTTCCTCTGTACTACTAGCTTTAACGTGAATAAACATGACTGAACATCTCATGCCTTATCGCTCAATAAGTGTTTCAACTGCGTCAACAAAACAGCGTGGAAATAAAATGTCACGTAGCATTTCATTTACCTCAGCAAGTCATCAGTGTCCACAGCTCGTTAGTTCACTAGAGACATGAAGTCTAGAGAGGAGCATTTCATGAAAAATTACACCATACACTCATATTTTACTAAACCTGTTAGTCTTAATTATTTAATATATGTTTAAATTAATCTGTTATGAAACATGCTATGACAGCCAGTGTGTAATTGAATATATTTTAACAAATACCCTAGAAATTGTATTTAAAAGTTAATTTAAAAAATGCATTATGTGCAATTTACATGTTTGCATATTTTTTTTTTAAGTTGTGTTGATTATCTATTTAAAAATAAAAAGTAATTCAATTTAAGTTTGGGTTAAGTTGTTAGGCCTGATTGTAACCTTATAATGTAAAAGGGCTCCCTATAGTTTTAGGCATAAGCTGAAGTAGATTTTTATCACTAAGACAATTTAAACTATAACTGAATGTGTTTAAAGAAAGAGCAACTTGTTCAGCAAACCACTGTTTATTTAAAAAAAAAAAAAAAAAGTCTAGTTTTTCCCCCTGCTCTACTGAAATCATACCGAACCGTGACGTTAAAACCGAGGTACGTACCGAACCGTCATATTTGTGTACCGTTACACCCTTTATATATACACACACACACACACACACACACACACACACACACACACACACAGACACACACATATACAGGTGCTGGTCATATAATTACAATATCATCACAAAGTTGATTTATTTCACTAATTCCATTCAAAAAGTGAAACTTGTATAATGTATACATTCCAGACATGTTCACAAGTCTCTGAGGTCCAAGTCCAAGTCAAGTCTCAAGTCTTTGAAGTCAAGTCTAAGTCAAGTCTCAAGTCTTTGAAGTCAAGTCTAAGTCAAGTCTCAAGTCTTTGAAGTCAAGTCTCAAGTCTTTGAAGTCAAGTCTAAGTCAAGTCTCAAGTCTTTGAAGTCAAGTCTCAAGTCTTTGAAGTCAAGTCTAAGTCAAGTCTCAAGTCTTTAAAGCGGAGTCCAAGTCATGTCTCAAGTCTTTGTTCTATTTATTAGCAACAGTTTTTTCAGCTTATTATTGAGGCTAAATCAGTTTTGAAATACCGATTTCACGATATGATTTTCTCAACAACAACACAAAAAAAAACTTGAACAAAATTTAAGACAAATTAGAAATTAAAAGGTGTCCATTTATTAATTGTCAGATAAAATGCAGCACATTTCTTTGTAAAATTGAAATATGTCAAACAACAAAACAAAATTTTAAAACAAACCCCAATTAATCAAATGAATTACACAAATTAAATCTCATATACATGTAAACAAACTAAGGCTTTGTCTGTGCACTTTTTCAATTTAAAATTAGAGGCAACCACTGTATTTTAAACAACACAATCCAAACAGGTACATCTTATGTAATCAGCTCATGTACACCCCATTATTGTGGTTTCAAAGAACAAGAGATACTCAGAATTTATACTGTATGGATGGTTATTTATTGAAACTCAAATGTAAATATTTTGAGATACTGATTTTTGACTTTAATTAGATGTAAGCTCTAATCATCAAAATTAAAACAAAAAAAACTTTTGAAGTGTTTTACTTTACATGCAATGAATCTAAAATATGTGAAAGTTTCAGTTTTTGAAATAAGCTACTAGAAAAAATGAACTTTTTCACCATATTCTAATTTTCTGAGATGTACCTGTACATCCAGCATGAGCAGTTTTTGATCTAAATTGGATTGTATAATTTCGAAATTTGAAGCAAAAACAAAATGGTCTGACTTTAGTTTTGTGAAAGTATTCTACATAAACCATCTGCACGAAACAAAACCACACAGGCTGCATTAATGCAGATTCACTCTGCCAGCGGGTGGCGCTTGAACATCAATTAAACATTGTTTCCTTGGTTTCCGCTGTAAACAAAGCAGAGCTGTGGTTATGAACACTACTTTAATATGCATTATACGGAGGCAAGATGAAAAGAAAATACCATCTAAACTTTTTTTAAGACAGCCAGTTTCCCTCAGAGATACATTCATATAAACTCCTATACCAAATGACTTGCGTTTTATACGAGTCTCACGAGTCACGAGTCCAAGTCAAGTCTCGAGTCAGCTGTTCACGAGTCCAAGTCAAGTCCCAAGTCTTTATTTATGCGACTTAAGTGCGACTCAAGTCCAAGTCGCAGACTCGAGTTTCCATCTCTGATACATTCATTCCACACAGACTGATATATTTCAAGTGTTTATTTCTTTTAATTTTGATGATTATAAGTGACAACTAATGAAAACCCCAAATTCAGTATCTCAGAAAATTAGAATATTGTGAAAAGGTTCAATATTGAAGACACCTGGTGCCACACTCTAATCAGCTAATTAACTCAAAACACCTGCAAAGGCCTTTAAATGGTCTCTCAGTCTAGTTCTGTAGGCTACACAATCATGGGGAAGACTGCTGACTTGACAGTTGTCCAAAAGACGACCATTGACACCTTGCACAAGGAGGGCAAGACACAAAAGGTCATTGCAAAAGAGGCTGGCTGTTCACAGAGCTCTGTGTCCAAGCACATTAATAGAGAGGCGAAGGGAAGGAAAAGATGTGGTAGAAAAAAGTGTACAAGCAATAGGGATAACCGCACCCTGGAGAGGATTGTGAAACAAAACCCATTCAAAAATGTGGGTTAGATTCACAAAGAGTGGACTGCAGCTGGAGTCAGTGCTTCAAGAACCACTACGCACAGACGTATGCAAGACATGGGTTTCAGCTGTCGCATTCCTTGTGTCAAGCCACTCTTGAACAACAGACAGCGTCAGAAGCGTCTCGCCTGGGCTAAAGACAAAAAGGACTGGACTGCTGCTGAGTGGTCCAAAGTAATGTTCTCTGATGAAAGTAAATTTTGCATTTCCTTTGGAAATCAGGGTCCCAGAGTCTGGAGGAAGAGAGGAGAGGCACAGAATCCACGTTGCTTGAGGTCCAGTGTAAAGTTTCCACAGTCAGTGATGATTTGGGGTGCCATGTCATCTGCTGGTGTTGGTCCACTGTGTTTTCTGAGGTCCAAGGTCAACACAGCCGTATACCAGGAAGTTTTAGAGCTCTTCATGCTTCCTGCTGCTGACCAACTTTATGGAGATGCAGATTTAATTTTCCAACAGGACTTGGCACCTGCACACAGTGCCAAAGCTACCAGTACCTGGTTTAAGGACCATGGTATCCCTGTTCTTAATTGGCCAGCAAACTCGCCTGACCTTAACCCCATAGAAAATCTATGGGGTATTGTGAAGAGGAAGATGCGATATGCCAGAACCAACAATGCAGAAGAGCTGAAGGCCACTATCAGAGCAACCTGGGCTCTCATAACACCTGAGCAGTGCCACAGACTGATCGACTCCATGCCACGCCGCATTGCTGCAGTAATTCAGGCAAAAGGAGCCCCAACTAAGTATTGAGTGCTGTACATGCTCATACTTTTCATGTTCATACTTTTCAGTTGGCCAAGATTTATAAAAATCCTTTCTTTGTATTGGTCTTAAGTAATATTCTAATTTTCTGAGATACTGAATTTGGGGTTTTCATTAGTTGTCAGTTATAATCATCAAAATTAAAAGAAATAAACACTTGAAATATATCAGTCTGTGTGGAATGAATGTATACATTATACAAGTTTCACTTTTTGAATGGAATTAGTGAAATAAATCAACTTTTTGATGATATTCTAATTATATGACCAGCACCTGTACATACATACATATATACTGTATATAAATTGTTTTTTATTTTTTATTTTATTTTTATTATAATCTTTTCTTTTCATGAAGCACCTAATTTGACTACTTATTTTTTTTTTCTTTTGTACTTCTAGACCAAGACAATACCAAAGAACTGCAGAATAATATGGAGAAAAGAAGGGAGTTGGTCAATTAATACACATTTGTTTATAAACTTGAGGGAGAATAAATGACACAATTTTAATTTTGTCATTTACTTTAAAAAACTTTAAGTGAATAAACTGTCTTCTGTTGGATCAGTTTGACCCTTTTAAGCTGCTGATCACAGCACTGGTTGCAAAGCCGATATGATTCCTTTGAATCCTCAAACAGGCTTTCACATGGGAACTTTAGGAATGTTAGTTGATTGCCTTTCATGACATGAACCGTATAAGTTGTCTGCCGTCTCAGCCCAGTGATTTCTGTGCTGTATGCTGGTGTTCGTGTCTGTAAGTGATGTGTTTCAGATGCAGCTCATTGCACACTCTCTCACCATTCAAATCCACATTCAAACCAGCACTGTTTGCATGACTGCATGAAGCATAACCACAGCAGAGGCCAACTGAGATTGATCACCTCCACCAGTTATGCTTATGAGTTAAAGGCCATAGAAGCAAAATCTAATGCACACGTGGAGGATCCAATGAGCACGTCTCTGCATTTTAATTTAATAAAACAACCTGCAATGTCAAATAATGTATTTCTTGCATTGTTTTTTTTTTTTAATGAGCTAGTTTCATAAATTGCTTCAACTATAAATTTACCCATTTATTATTTTCCTTTAGGGTTGGGCAAAACATTTTTTAAACACATTTGCATAAACACAGACTGGTCTAATTTAAAAAACAAAAAACAAATGCTTTTTAACTGCTAACTAATTCTTAAGACAGAATGTGTGATGGCTGTTTGTAATAAAGGCTGTGTTTCTTTTGTGTTGCTTTTATGAACATCTTTTTCCCAAAGCAAAGCGTCTCTGTGCACCAAACTTCTGCAGCTCGTCCGTAAGATTTCTAAAGGAAATATTGTGCAGTAATGTCTCCAGCGAGCCGAGCACAGACTCCATCATCATTTCATTGAATAAGGACTGCAGGACTTTGATGCAAATGATCAGTGATCCGTAAGGAAATACTTACAGACACTGACGTGCCTGATGATTCACTATATTTGCATCTATTCTTTTAGCAGATAGTTTATCCAAAGCAACTTACAAATGAGGAAAACACAAGCAAGTACTTTTGGGTCCAATAGTTAATAGTAAACCATAACTTATTTTATATGATTTTTTTTTTCTTCATTTATGGTGACTTCTCTCTTTTTGTGCATGTTTTTTTTTTTTTTTTTACTTTTCTCTTAGACCTGGACGACACCAAATAACTAACTGAATAACAATTTATAGAAAAGGAAGGGGTTGGTTGACGTATATTTTTTTATTGATTTATATTTACTTAAATGTCTGTTAATTAATTTACTACTTATTTTTGTTAAATGTAGTTTGTGTGTTTATTTGTTCAGGGTTTATGTATTTATATTTATTGTATTTTTTACATGTTTTTATGTTTTAATTGAATTTGTGTTTGCTTCTGGCATTAGTGATGTGAATGATTAATGAACTGACTGAGATGATCAGTATTTAATTAGTGATTTGTTTTTATATGTATTTATATTTATTTATTGTATTTTATGCTATTTCTAACATTTAATTTTAATTTGTTTTTTATTCAAAATTATTTATTTTAAAATAGTTGAATTTATTAATTTACGTCTGTGTGGGATTAGTGACATGGTTAACTAATGGACTGACCAAGATGTTCAGGAGTTTCTGTCCTCACAGATTTTAGCTGGTGTTTGTTCATCAAGGTCAGAATGACAGGCTGAGATATAAGCTGAAAGGAGGTGTGGTTGTGAGGATAAGATAGATAGATAGAGCTGCATGTCCTCTGTCTCGTAGTGTGGTGTAAATCCAGAAGAGAAGCAGGCTGCGCACCGAACCCTGAGGCACACTGCTGGTAAGAAGTCATTATTTGGACTTCCAGAAGAGTTTTTGACTTTCTAATGCCTGAAGTGAAGCAGTATTTGATAAGTAATGTGCACTGACCTATAATCAGTCTAATTTAACTAGACTTAGAAGGGTTGAGTTGGCAGTAATCACAGTGTTTGATCTCTTTGCCATTCATCCACTCATCACTTTGAGAAAAAAAATAGTCATTTATTTATTGGTAAAGGAAGCATTTGTATAAAGTGTTGATGTTTTAGTACCTTGATTAGTTTGCAGATTAAACCAGTTTATTTTTTAATAGCAGCTTAGTTTTGTTTTCTTGTAGGTGGTTCATGATGAAGAGGGTTTTGCTCTTGGTTCTTCTGGCAGGTTAGTTCATTTAGTTCATTTAAACAATGATGATGTAATAGAGGTGCCTGTCAACCATTGAATTTAAAGTTTGTTCATTTCAACCCAGTTCAAAACGCCAACAACATATAGCTGTATTTCATGCCCAATATAGACATTTAACTACTTTTACATTTATGCATTTAGCAGACGCTTTTATCCAAAGCAACTTACAGTGCAACAACTTATTCATGCTATATTTTTTTTGTCAGTAAGTGTGTTCCCTGGGAATTGAACCCACAACCTTTTGCGCTGCTAACGCAATGCTCTACCACTGAGCCACAGGAACACCGATATTTAACTGATTAAATTTATTGTGTCTTCAGCTCTGTTGCATGTGACGTTCTCACAGACTCGTATGTTTTACTTTGTGCCAAAGTTGATGAGCTGGTCAGACACGCAGACGCATTGCCGACAGAATTACATTGATCTGGCCACCATCGATGACCAGACGGATCGGGATGAGATGATGAGAGTCATACAGCAGTTTCATAAAGGAGACGTGTGGATCGGACTCAGTCAGACAGACGCGAATGCTTCTTGGATCTGGTCTGATCAGAGCCCATCCACGTTCATGCCATGGGCTCCCACTCAGCCGAACAACTGGGAAGGCAATCAGTACTGATAGTGACTCCGGGGGTGGAGCTTAACGATCTGGCCTGTAAAAGTAAATTACCTTCTGTGTGCTACACTGGTGAGTATTTGCACACATTTCACCACTTTATTGACTTAAAAGTGCACAACTTGGATTAAACCGCTGTCTTGTTGAAACAGAGAAGCATCACTGACACAACATGACAGTCAGCCCTAACATCAGATTGAGATTTAATGTTCCCTATCAGTCGGTCACTCCGAGTCACGTCGGGTGACCGACGAATTGGGATCTCGCTTAGAGAGACCAATCCACTACGAGTGTATCTAAACGAGCCAATGCACATTGGCATGCGATTATTGCATCCAGCTGCTGCTGATCACAGCGTGAGTATAAGTAGGCAGCAGGTGCAGCGCATATTCAGCTTTTCGCTTCGGAGCCGAGTGGTTCATCGTTCTGCTCCTGACAAGCCTTTCTACTACGGTGTCTGCAGTCAAGCACGCTCTTCCAGAGGACTCTCGTGCTGGTGTTACGGCGCTTCAGCGGTGGTGGTTTTTTCCTTCGAGTGGATTGCACACATCAGATTGCACTACATCTGATTGTGTTGCAAGTGGCTATCTCCCCTGTGCGCTTCAGCACACTAAGAGAGCAATTTCTCTAAAAGAGCATTCGCGGGTGGAACGTCTTTTCAAAGATGTCCTTCCACCCGTGCGTTTCTGGATGTGGTCGTTACCTGGCGCCGGGTGATGGTCACGATCGCTGCCTCTCGTGTCTGGGCATTAAGCACGCTGAGGCGGCTTTCGTGGATGAGTCATGTTCCCAGTGCGAGTCATGTTCCCAGTGCATGATGAGCTCACTGGATCGTGGACGGCACCTTTCACTGCCCGAAACCGTTCCAGTGGCTAATCCTCCCTCACCACCCTCGACGGTGGGGCAGCGTGGGGGTATATGGAGATCCCGCCGGTGGAGCGGTCGGTTGCGATGCAATTGTGTCCAAATACCGCGGCCACTTGGCGTGGAAATCCGTTGCTCCCCTACCGGGCCTGTAGGTACTTGTCGGCCCTGACCGGCAGTGTTTATGCGGCCTGTGGTGAAGCTGCTTCCGCCCTACACGCTATGGCGTTGTTGCAGGTTCATCAGGCCACGGCACTGAGGAACCTGCACGAGGGTGGGCACGACCCAGAAGTTCTCAAAGAGCTTCGTACCGCTACTGACCTCGCGCTACGAGCGACAAAGGTCACTGCGCGGTCTCTGGGCTGTGCGACGTCCACTATGGTGGTCCAGGAACGCCATCTCTGGCTGTGTCTGGCTGACATAAGGGAGTCTGACAAGATGCGGTTCTTGAATGCCCCTGTGTCCCAGACCGGCCTTTTCGGCGACGCAGTGGAGAACTTCGCCCAGCAGTTCTCCGCTGCACAGAAGCAGACTGAGGCCATCAGGCACATCCTGCCCCGGCGTGCAGCTGCTGCCTCCACCCGGCCGCCGGTGGCAGCGCCTCAGTCTACTCGTCGCCGAGGGCAGCCCCCTGCCGCCGCCCCCGCTCCCGCGCAGCAATCGCAGCAGCCTCCAGCAAAGCAGCGCCGTGGAGCCGGTCGCAGGGCAGCCGCCCCGCCCGTCCAGGCCCCCGCCAAACCTGGTGGCAAGCGTAAGAGCAAGAGGCCCTGAGACGGGCGACCCGGAGATGGAGGAGGATGCTCTTCGGGAGATGGTGAACGCACCACTCCCTCCCCCGGAGGAGGGCCGGGTGGAGAATATTTTGTTTCTTTTTTCCCCGCCACTGGCCTCAAGGTCAGTGGTACCCAAAAACTCGACAAAAGAGCAGTTTCCTCTATCTCTGGGTCCCCAGAGGGGCTGGGGAGTTGTGGACGAGCCAGTCTTGAGTCACACTCACCCTCCTCTCTCGCCAGTGAGCAGCTGTGGGCGGTTCGAGAGTGCGATCAATCGTACTACTCACGCACCCTCTGCCAGGACGCGGGTAAGTGTTGCGCACACTCTGACCCTGTTTCGGACCGGCATCGAGACGCCCGAGCAGGGTCCCTGCGTTCCCCCTCGCTGCCCCACCGTGGGTACGTCGGTGGTTCCGTTGGTGCCACTTGTACAGTTTCTGGGAGCCTAGTTAGCGCTTCCCAGTCCGTCTTGTTGGCTCCATCGGACCATCAGACTCGGCTATGCGATTCAGTTCGCCCGGCGTCCTCCCAAGTTCAGGGGCATCCACTTCACTTCAGTGAAGGCGGTAGATGCTTCTGTCTTGCGCGCAGAGATCGCAGTCCTCCTGGCGAAGGATGCGATAGAGCCGGTCCCTCCAGCCGATATGAGGACAGGGTTCTACAGCCCCTACTTCATTGTACCCAAAAAAGGCGGTGGGTTGAGACCAATCTTGGATCTGCGCGTCCTGAACCGGGCCCTTCACAAGCTTCCGTTCAAGATGCTCACGCAGAAACGTATCTTCGGATGCATCCGTCCCCAAGATTGGTTTGCAGCGATCGACCTGAAGGACGCGTACTTCCATGTGTCGATCCTTCCGCGCCACAGGCCATCCCTGCGGTTTGCAGGGTGTTCGCATTCTCAACTACCCAACGTGACTCGGAGTGACCGACTGATAGGGAACGTCTCGGTTACGTATGTAACCCTCGTTCCCTGAAGGAGGGAACGGAGACGTCACGTCCCGTCGCCACGGCTACTGTACCACCACTGAGCGGCCGGGTCACCGGCTCGGCTCCTCAGCGAAAACCTGAATATGCGCTGCACCTGCTGCCTACTTATACTCACGCTGTGATCAGCAGCAGCTGGATGCAATAATCGCATGCCAATGTGCATTGGCTCGTTTAGATACACTCGTAGTGGATTGGTCTCTCTAAGCGAGATCCCAATTCGTCGGTCACCCGACGTGACGTCTCCGTTCCCTCCTTCAGGGAACGAGGGTTACATACGTAACCGAGACGTTTTATCATGTATGTCATCACAGGTTGAATTTGATTTTGTCTAAAATACAGTAAAATACTGCCCAGATGTTTTTTGACTCAATGTTTCGGATGATTTCTGTTATTCTGATCATTTTGTCTGGAAAATCAAGCTTGTGCCTTGTTTTCCTCTATCAAATATTAATTTTAGACCAACCTTTTTGTTCTTGATTTACTTTTTTTTTTTATTGCAGAAAAATATAAAGAAAAAGGAAGGGGTTAAAATATATATTTTATTTATTTGTATTTAATTAAATAATTATTTATTAATTGACAGATTTTGTTTGTTTAGATTTAGGTTATTTTATATATTTATATTAATTTATTTGTATTTACATTTGTATTTCTATACATTTTTTATTTTTTATTTATTTACATTTGTTTTTATGGACTGAGACATTCAGACGTTTCTGTCTTATATTTATTTAATTGTTGATTTGTTTTTTTATGTACTTATATTTATTTATTGTTATTTGATATTTTCATATTTGATTTATCTTGTTTTTATTTGTTTATTTAACAAATGTCCCAAATTTGTAGAAATAAATGGGAAATGGCATGAATGACACTTTTTTTTCTAGATTGCTTTGATTGGTTAAAAAAAAATAATTGTACTGCAATATATTATGTTATTCTGTATTACTTTGATTACTGTGTGTATTTTTGTGTCCCACAGATAGAATAAAACGGACGGTGAGACTGGAGGTCAAATCCAGTCAAAATGTCAATGATCCTGCAGTGAAGACAGAGATTCTACTCCAGGTAAATTCATATAAGAACATGTACAGTATACTGATAGTGGAGAAACTTACAGAGAGTATTGCATAATAAAAGTCTGTTTGTGTTCTTCAGATAGGGAAGATACTGAAGGAGAAGGGACTGACAGACTATGCAAAAGTCTCATGGAAAATTCAGCCAGATGGAAATGTCTTCCAGAAGAGCCGGAAGAGTCAGGATACTCAACAGACTTGCCCTTGAAAAATGGACAAAATAAAGTTGTTTTATTGATCCACTATGAAATAATAGTATAGTAAGAACGGCATCTTTGATCTGTCACATAATTACCCATTTTTGCAGATTAAGTTTAACACCCCAGCTGTGTTTAAAATTGTCTGTCTGATTTAATCACTCAGTACCAATGTGATGAGTGTATTTATTTACATACTATTAAAAAGTCACTATAATGTATCTGTAATCTTAATCTGTAATTTAAATTAAGGGATACTTGTAATTTCATAATTGTCTTGTTTAAATGCTTAAATCCAGAAGTTATGATATTGATGTGTGTGAAATAAATCATAGTTATTGTAATTGCTTATTCATTTCTATGGGAGAAATAACAAGGAGTTTCCAATTTATTTGGCCATTTTATGAAGAAAATCTTTAGAGCTAAATTCTAATTTAGCGTTTTTAGTTTATTTTATTTTTATTTTTTTAAGTCAAATGTTTAATATAGGGTGCACCGATAGGATTTTTTGGCCGATACGATACCGATTTTAACAAACAACTATTGGCCGATACCGATACTGATACTGATATTGGTCAATTGCATAACGCAGGGCTTGACATATCCAAGATTGCAGCGCGATCGAATGCAGCGGCCGCTCCGGGTCCCAAATACGGTGCTTTTATGTCGTTTAATGTTGTTTGTTCATCTCAAAATATTGTCGATTTACCACCAATCCATAAGGAATTCTCTCCAGAACACATCTATGACCGCCAAAGCCTTTTGGATATCGGCAACGCATACAAACACCAACTCTCGCCGGAGGCTGCTGAGAAGCTACAAGGCCTTTGTTTACTTCGGAAGCTGAACCTCGAGACCGCGGCCTCGCTTACTGACGCTACCCGCACAAGGCGGCGCCGCAATCGGTGTGAGAGAGGACAGAAGCGTGGTAAGCGCGGAGGTATACGAGCTAGGCTAAGAGCTAATCCCACAAGACCGGCTCACCCAACACTCATGCTCTCAAACGTTCGCTCTCTGGAAAATAAACTAGACTTAATTCAACTCAGTCGGTCTACACAGCATGAGACGAGGGATTGTTGTGTGTTTGTTTTCACTGAAACATGGCTAAACGAAAACATCCCGGACTCCGCCATTCAGTTGAACAGGCTAACCTGCTACCGAGCAGACAGAGATACAACACTTTCTGGTAAGTCACGCGGTGGTGGCTTGTGTTTGTATATCAACAAAGAATGGTGTAACAATGCTGCGGTAGTATCAAAACACTGTTCACCGTTAGTGGAGTTTATGTTTGTGAAGTGTCGACCACTCTATCTGCCGCGGGAGTTCACGGCCATTGTTATTGGCACAGTTTACATTTCACCATGTGCAAACGCTAAGGACACGCTTCGTGAACTGTATTGCGCCATCAGTGAACAACAAACAAATAACCCCAATGGCTTTTTCATCATAGCCGGTGACTTCAACCACGCAAATTTAAAGACAGTTTTGCCAAAGTTCTACCAACATGTAAACTTTGCAACAAGGGGAAATGATACACTGGACTTTGTTTACACAACAGAAAATAACTCTTACAAAGCTGTACCCCGCCCCCACCTCGGGTACTCAGACCACATCTCTGTTATGCTAATCCCAGCATATAGACCACTTCTGAAACTCACCAAACCGGTTCAAAAACTCATCACAATTTGGCCAGAGAATGCTACCTCAACACTACAGGACTGCTTTCAGTGCACAGACTGGAACATGTTTAAAGAGGCGGCCACCTACAACAACCACACAGACCTGCAGGAGTACACTGAAACTGTGACTGCTTACATCAAAAAGTGCATGGATGATGTGACAGTCACCAAGACCATCACCACACGTGCAAACCAAAAGCCGTGGATTACAGCAGAGGTTCGTGGGCTGCTAAAGACCAGATATGAAGCATTCAGATCAGGAGATAAAGCAGCCCTCAAAACAGCAAGAGCCAATCTGTCCTGTGGCATCAAAAATGCAAAACGGTCATATGCTCAAAAAAATAACAATCACTTCACGGACAGCAGAGACACACGGAGCCTGTGGCAAGCCATTCAGACCATCACTGACTACAAGCCCTCGCCACAGGCCTGTGATGATGATCCATCCCACCCCGATACACTCAACCACTTTTATTCACGGTTTGAAATGCAGAATGACACACCTGCACAAAAACTGCCCACACCTCCCAACGACCAGGCGCTTTGTCTGTCTGCAGCCGACGTAAGGAATACCCTATCCAGGATTAACCCACGAAAGGCTGCGGGTCCTGACAACATACCTGGCCGTGTACTGAAAGACTGTGCTGCACAGCTGACGGATGTCCTAACAGATATCTTTAACACCTCGCTGAGCCAGGCAGTCGTCCCCACATGTCTCAAATCCACAACGATCATACCGGTACCAACAAAATGACCTGTGCCCTGCCTAAACGACTACCGTCCCATAGCACTGACTCCAATCATAATGAAGTGTTTTGAGAGGTTAGTCATGCAAAAAATCAAAACCAGCCTCCCCAACACACTCGATCCGCTCCAGTTTGCATACCGTCCAAACCGCTCTATGGATGATGCAATTTCCACCACCCTCCACCTGGCTCTCACCCGCCTAGAAAACAAAGACTCCTATGTTAGAATGCTGTTCATTGACTTCAGCTCGGCATTCAACACAATAATCCCACAACAGCTCTTAAATAAATGACTCGACTGTGGAGAGAGTCAGCAGCACTAAATTCCTGGGGGTGCACATCACGGAGGATCTCACCTGGACCACCAACACCATGTCACTCTCCAAGAAGGCACAACAGCGCCTACACTTTCTCCGCCGGCTGAAAAGAGCAAGTCTCCCTCCACCCATCCTCACCACATTCTACAGGGGCACAATTGAGAGTGTGCTGACCAGCTGCATCACTGTCTGGTACGGGAACTGCAGTGCTGCTGACCGTAAGACCCTCCAGCGGACAGTGAACACGGCTGTAAAGATCATAGGTGCCCCTCTCCCATCCATCCTGGACATTTTCCTTGCACGATGCTCCAGCAAAACCAACAGCATCATGAAGGAGCCCACCCACAGTCTCTTCCAGCTCCTACCATCAGGAAGACGGTACCGGAGTATCAGAGCCCGCTCCGCCAGACTGCTCAACAGCTTTTTCCCCCAGGCTGTGAGAGCCCTGAACTCAAATCACCCCGCCCCCCTCTGAAACCCCATGCAAACCCCCGTACCTCCTGAAGCATGGACCACCCCCAAAGGCCTATTTCTCTCAAATATTGTTCACAAATCTGTCTAAATCTGTTTTAGTGGGCACTTAAAAAACCAGCCAGTATCTGGTGTGACCACCATTTGCCATCTCCTTTGCATAGAGTTGATCAGGTTGTTGATTGTGGCCTGTGGAATGTTGGTCCACTCCTCTTCAATGGCTGTGTGAAGTTGCTGGATATTGGCAGGAACTGGAACACGCTGTCGTATACGTCGATCCAGAGCATCCCAAACATGCTCAATGGGTGACATGTCCGGTGAGTATGCTGGCCATGCAAGAACTGGGATATTTTCAGCTTCCAGGAATTGTGTACAGATCCTTGCAACATCGGGACGTGCATTATCATGCTGCAACATGAGGTGATGGTCGTGGATGAATGGCACAACAATGGGCCTCAGGATCTCGTCACAGTATCTCTGTGCATTCAAAATTCCATCAATAAAATGCACCTGTGTTCGTTGTCCATAACATACGCCTGCCCATACCATAACCCCACCGCCACCATGGGCCACTCGATCCACAACGTTGACATCAGCAAAGCACTCACCCACACTACGCCATACACGCTGTCTGCCATCTGCCCTGTACAGTGAAAAACGGGATTCATCCGTGAAGAGAACACCTCTCCAAAGTGCCAGACGCCATCGAATGTGAGCATTTGCCCTCTCAAGTCGGTTACGACGACGAACTGCAGTCAGGTCGAGACCCCGATGAGGACGACGAGCATGCAGATGAGCTTCCCTGAGACGGTTTCTGACAGTTTGTGCAGAAATTCTTTGGTTATGCAAACCGATTGTTGCAGCAGCTGTCCGGGTGTCTGGTCTCAGACGATCTTGGAGGTGAAGATGCTGGATGTGGAGGTCCTGGGCTGGTGTGGTTACACGTGGTCTGCGGTTGTGAGGCCGGTTGGATGTACTGCCAAATTCTCTGAAACGCCTTTGGAGATGGCTTATGGTAGAGAAATGAACAGTCAATTCACGGGCAACAGCTCTGGTGGACATTCCTGCAGTCAGCATGCCAATTGCACGCTCCCTCAAAATTTGCGACATCTGTGGCATTGTGCTGTGTGATAAAACTGCACATTGCAAAAACAAAAGTGTTGCGTTTATATATTTGTTCAGTGTAATTACAAAAAAATTACACTGTAAATCCTGTTTACTTACGCAGTACGTTGCTGGTTGTAATCTAAAGCGTTACCCAGTTTTATTTAATCTCTTATGCAAAACTATTGTCCATCTCAGATGCAAAATGTTTCAGCACGGAGACCGTAATTTCCATTTGAACTTTGATACCTCACAAGGCTCTTCATTTAAATGGCTTTGGAGAGCATTAAAACATGCATTTTCTTTACACTGCAGTTTTCATAGTTTTAAGTAAGGTTATAATGATGCAACATGATATCTGACATTAAAAATATAATGATAATAGAAAGCTATTTTATTAGCTAAACATGAATAAGAACAGAAACAAAAGTCAAAGTGCTATCTTGCACGTTCAGCAATTTAATTCACTGGTTCTCTACTCCAGTCCTGGGTGTGTTAAATAAGGGAGACATGCAAAATGTGCAGAGCAGAGAGTCCCTGGGACTGGAATTGAGAACCAGTGATTTAATCAACCATAACTTAGGAAATAAAATGTTATCAAATGCATCTAACCTAATACTACATAGTATGAAAAAAAATAAAAATAAAAAAAATAACAGTGAACCATTATGACCCTGAGATATGTGTTTATATCAACTTTCTTTGTGTTTATATGATCTCTCTCTGTGTGTGTGTGTGTGTATAGACATGTTTGTGTTCCAGATGGGTGTTGCCTCCTTTAACCAGTTAAATCTGTGATTGGTCCTGCTAAGCACCTTACACTGATATGAGGACCTCACTGAGATAACGATTTAGGACCGCACCAAACACTTGTCCTCTGCCTTCGTGCCTCACAGCACTAGTATATTGTTGCTGTCTCGTTGGTCTGATTGCTTCTAATTTGTAAGTCGCTTTGGATAAATGTATCTGCTAAATTACTAAATGTAAATGTAAATGTAAAAATGCCAAAGATATTTAAAATGTAGGGGCAAAAGGTGGTGAACTATATTACAGAGTAAAAAAAAGGACATCAAAATGCATCAAAGCTTAATTTCCGACCTACATTAATTATATTCTTCAGTTCAGACAGAACAGAACAAAGGTTTAACTAACATGAATGTTTCTTACCTTCTTGTCCATATGCCATTCCCTCAATCATTAAAATCCTTGTGGAAGTGAGATTCAGGTGAGTAACAGAGAACCAGGTTTTGTTGAATCACATTCAGGTTTGTATTTGTTTTATTTCATTTACTTTGATTTTGTCACAAACAAAACATCATCTGAATGATAATGGAAACATGAACAATGATCTGTGTAATGACTGTAATGGATGAAACTAGAGACACATTAATAATACAGGTTATTATTAATGTGTCAGTGGTTGCATTCAACATGGTCAACAGGCAGAATTCTGAAATCAAAAGTGGGATGAAGAGATGTTCCTGTGAATCAGACTTTCTGGACAAACAGACATAAAGGCTGTCAAACCATTTACATACACAAGTGAGCATCTGTTTAACATAAGATTTGTTTGGTAAAGTCTTTTTCCTAGAGATCCAGTGACAAGCAAAACCATAATCTGATGTTCAGAGGTCAGTAAGTTTTATGAACTTCAAACTCCTATATTCAACAAGGATTAAATTGAAAATGTTCTTCATTACAAAATGATTTCATGGTTTCCACAAAAATATTTGGCATCACAATGTTTTCAACATTGATAATAATCATAAACGTTTCTTGAGCAGCAAATTGGCATATTAGAATGATTTTCAAGTGACACTGAAGACAATGAGGCTGAAAATGTATTCACAGAAATAAATAGCATTTTACAATATATTACAGTGCTTAAAATGTTGAAATTGTAACGTAATTGTCACAGCCCAGTCACCAGCTCAGTCACTAAACCACTAAACCAGGGGTCCTATTATGCTTTTTTTCACTTTTTGAATTTTAGTTAGTGTGTAGTGTGTATGTTTAGGCATAAAAAAGATCTACAAAGTTACAAATCTCAAAGTCCACTCCAAAGGGAGATATTTCGTTTTTAAAAAAATCCCTTTTCAAGAACTACAACGAACGGCTCATTTGGACTACAGTGTTGTTTTCCGAGTTTTGTGATGTCACAAAGCGGGCCATTAGAATATCATTAAAATAATTCCCACCTACGGAAATTCGAATGGTTGGGGGGTGGGGAGGGGTGAGGTCGTGGTTAGAACCATAGATATGTGTGTATACATATTTATGATAAGAACGCTTGGTTGAGTGCATCAGACAAGATGACGATGAAGAAGAAGTGCTGCTGTAGCGTAAAGTTTTCACAAGTTATTACACATGCACCTGAATAATTATGTATGTAAATATGTATGTTACAGTTATGAAAAAGTTTTTATAAATTCCTGAAAGTACTTTACTGGACAATGACGTAATCTGCAGAATTTACACTTCAATTATGAGACTGTTTCCCATACACTGATTTATTTATTTGTACTATGAATATCAAAGCTGACCGCCACAAATAGATTTTCCAAAAGGCTTTGACGTTGTTGAATAAACATGAGCACTGCACATTTCAAAATCGAAACCCGGTGCGGGTGTTTTTATATCACTGTATTTCTGAAGGAAACCGACTGCCTTCAGAACATTTTGGATGTCATTTTCATTTCATCTTGCATGTAATGTCTGATAAAGCAGCGTTTGTGAGCGGAGCTCTGCTTTGTGTACAGTGTTACCGGGGAAACCTCGCTCTCTACCACTCCAGCAGTGCCTCCTGCTGGCAGAGAATGCATTTGCATATATATGCCGCCACAAATCGTGATTTAGCCAAAAAAACAACAACAATAACATTACCACTCTAATATGTCTTGCAATATCCGTGTGTGCAAAGGTTCTGCGTGATCCTCTTGTTCAATATTCTCGGGGTCTGAATCTGGTTCAAATAGATATGGCAATAAGCGGGGCAGTGCTGAAACACCGTCTAAGCTGTTCACCAATCACAACGCACTGGGACAGCTAACCAATCACAACACATTTTGATTCTCGGAAGGCGGGCCTTCATCAAACCTGGAACTAATCAAGCTGTTTGTGCCAGGCTGGGGAGAAAGGTATTGTAATAATGTAAATTATGTGAAAAATAGTGCGTTTTTCGAACCACCAAGCATGAGAGCATGTTCTAGTACACCCCGAAAACAAAATCAAGACTTTGTAAAAGAGCATAATAGGACCCCTTTAAGGACTCCATTTACCAGCATCCCACCTGCTTCACACCTGCACCTGATCCCCTATCAACACACCTGCCAACATTCACCTCATTACCTACCATATAAAAGCAGTCACCTTCTGCTCCCTTATTGTCTGGTCTCGTCCAGGGAGGGATTAACGCACGGGCCTACCGGGCAAGTGCCCAGGGCACTGGGCCAGAGGGGGTCCCAGCCTAAAACCGTGCCCCCCTCAGATTTTTGAGGCAAGTGGATTTTGAATGCAGCTTCCAAAAGACAGAAAATAAACGAAGAATATTTTTCATATTTGATAAACGATCACACCTGTGTGATTAAATCGTTCAGTGCGGCACATCATCAGCTGCTAAATTCAAATCTGCGTTCGCTCAACTTCGCTGGCTGGCACGGAGCCAGAGACAGCTGTGTTTTTAGGTACAGCACTGCGCATTATAACCAATCACACATGATTCTGTTGAGCTTATGAGTACAATGGCCAATAAGAGGCATTCAGATGAGTCATCGCTGAAACAGCTGTTTTATTCAGTGTGAGCTCTCCCTGAATGAATTCTGCTCTCTGCCGATTTCTCTAATCAGAAACAACAAAGTAGGGCCTACAGATGTGCGTACGATGTAAGCAAGATATTCATTTCACAATGTAAGCAACTTCAGTGATTAATGGGAGTTTTTGAGAGTGCTTGAATTCTGGCTTGATTAAGTCAATGATAATGTTGATAATGTAAATGCTATTTTGCTCTCTTTCTGTACAATAAAAAATTGTTGTGCCCAATTCTGACCCCCTGCCACATTATTACCCCCAGTACCGCTGCTCCCTATAAGCAGAGTACGCAGTTTAAGTAGGGCACCAACTCCCAGGGGGGCACCATCCCAGTTGCTCAAAAAAAAAAATAATATCGCGAAAAAAATACGTATGCTTCATTTACATAGCCTTCCTTATATGGTATCAGCACATAAATGGTCTCATTTGAAATCTTAGAGCCTCTTCTTTACAAAGAATACCACCACTTTTGGTTTTATGATACATAAAGCAGTACAATTAAGCTTAGAAATGTATTCGTCCCACACACGAATTTTCGCCTAATGATTGCGAACAATTTTTCCTAAGAATGTGTATTTTTTTATATTTTTCACAATACAGTCAAGTCATATATCACAAGAAATCTCTCATTCTCAGGAATCTGACTATATAAATTATTTTATTGTGTGAATGATCTTCAATAGAATCGCAATGTGAAATTTATACATTTTTCACAAACTTTGTTTTTGTAATTTTCCTACTCTTACTACTGCTTCAGTCAGCCACAAACTCTATATTATCTTTTAGATTAGGATCTCTTCTTTCAAACGAGACCATTTTCACATTTCTGTGTGCTTCCATTGCTGAGAGAAATCGTCGTGTGAGCCAGATGCACTCCAGAGAAGAATGACGCACTTTTTTTCCCCAGCCATCAGATCTCCAAACTATAAGCGCGCTCGTCCAAGCGCTCTTATGTCATACAAATCTGTGCTTTTTAGAGGCTACTATAGGTCAGATTACATGCCATTCAATTTCAGTGAGCCAGTGAGAGGTGTGAAACGTCACACCTCTGTGTTTTGAAGGAAGTGTGTGCGCTTTCAGTGTCCGGTTGAGCTCTGCTGGTGTTGCTCTCTGGGAAATGTTGTTTTTGGTTTGGTTTGAAGACAGACAATGGCGAACACATGCGTCTCGGATAAAGCAATCGTTGGACATAAAAATATAAGTTATAGATGATTGGATTGGAGAGGACGCGCTTCTGGTTAGTGTGTATGCGCGCTTTGAGTGTCTTTGCACCGTTTTTTTGATGAAATCGTTACTGTTTGAACGCCATGGCACAGCTAACGCTCGTGTGAATCAATAGCGATATCAAATTGTGTACAGTATTCATTTCGGTGAATATACAGTAACTATACATGATATTACAGTGCAGTGTGGCTGAACAGGTATGTTTGTTTGATGGTCTGAAGGGCAGAGAACCGTGACAGGCAGCTCTTGTAGCATGGATTAGCTGTTAGCTTGTTCACTGATGCAACAAAGGACTGCTGATGCTGCTGATGCTGAGGGATGCGGGCATCTATAGCAGGTATGGTGAAGCTCCAAACAGTACACAATACAGAATGCACATGAATGGAATGATATTAAGCTGGATGATGTGGATTCTATTTTAGATTGTGATAGACTAGATGATTTATACAGTCTTGTGTATCCTGAAAGAATAAAACTTATAATATAAAGCACAAAATGTGAAATTTGCTCCACTCCGCTTATGCAATTGTATATTTATGACTTAGAAAAACATAAAAATGACACATAATTCAATCAATAATCAAGAAAAGTGCTTATGGCACATACTAAAATAGGATTCTGGGTGTCATTTGTTTTATATAGCCTGTATATGCAAAGGAAACTCATTGTAAGAGAAATTTATTGTAATATTTGAAACACATATAATGCTATTTATAAAAGAATTACACCCATATGTTATAGTTCAAAGGGTCTTCTTTACAATCAATCCTTTTTTTTATTTCCTCCATTGTATGTGTGTAGGGTAAACATTTGAATTTGAGTGTGAAAATTTAGGCGAAAATTCCAAAAAATGCACCTGAGTCTAAATTAATATTACAATTAACATATACATGTATATATATGTTCATGCTTAGATTTTTTTTATGTATATCATTATTAAAAAAATGCATTTTACGGTGAACACAGTAGGCAGCTAACCACACGTGACGTGCCATTCCCGCATCAGCGCTCGCGACCGCTTGCACCTTATGTTTGCAGCTGACTGCAAATGATCATAATTGATGGACAACTATACCCGAGAAAAGACATCAGCAATCCAGAGCCAAGAAAAAGAACAAAAGATGAAACCCGTGCATTACTTCCAGGTACATTCTTAATCCTGCACTGTCAGAAAAAATGTGCAAAATTTGTACCTTCAGGGGTACAATGGCTTGTCACTGGGGCAGTACCCTCAAGGGTACACCCGTTGTACCCTTTCACATGGGTACTTATCTGTACCCTTGCAGTATGTACCTTTCAAAGGCAAATATGTACCTCTGCTGACTAAATTGTACCTTATAGTGCTATGGTACCATAATGTACCTTTAAAAAAGGTGCAAATTTGTCCTTTTAAGGGTACTGCCCCAGTGACAAGCCTTTTGTACCTTTTGATGGCAAATTTGTACTCCATACAGCACATTAAAAAGGCCAGAATGTTGTTTATCACATTTATTAAACATTCAAAACCATTACATTCTCACATTTTTTACAGGATGAATGTTTTAAGCTCTATCACATTGTCATAACAGAGTACATATATTGTGCAATTTTATAAAAAAAAATAAAAAAAACCCTCAAAATTGTAAACGGCTAGAATCAAAAAGCAATCTTTTTCCAACAGTACACATTTCATTAATTGTAACTTTATACCCATAACATTTTATCACAAACGCATATTTTTTAAACATTCAAAACTATTACTTTCTCACATTTTTCACAGGATGAACGTTTTAAGCTCTATCACAATGTGTCATAACAGGATGCATATACTGAGCAATTTTACTTTTTTCAAAAACTTGTCTATACTCTAACTTTTTAAATGTTTTATAAAATTGTAAACAGCAAGAATATTAAGCTTAATATTAAACTTTTTTTTTCAAAATCAGTACAATCACATTTCATTGACCATTTTTTTTAACCAAGTAATAAAACATGTAACCAAGTAATTTCACTTTTTTCAATACAGCACTAGATCTCATTTGAAGTACTTTTTCTACTACATTCTACATTTTCTAAAAACAGTTTTTAACATCAAGAATATCAAAGCAATCTTTTTCCAACAGTACACATTTCATTAATTGTAACTTTATATCCTTAAAACATTATCACAAACACACATTTCATCAAACACAGCACTACACATTTAATTTGAACTCTTTAAACATTCTTGAGGATCACAAACAATTTATCATCAACCGAGTATGTGCCAAGGGCCTGAAAGTCCATCTCTTGCCCTGGTTTTATAACACTCTATTCAAAGTCAACTTTTACTGTGTATGCATGGAAGTGTGAATCATATGACACTGGTATTAAAAACTTGCCACACAGAAACCATACAGTATTGACATTTTAAATGTATTTAATTTGGAAAAATAGAGGAATTTCCTCTGCATGGACATAGTCAACTATGAATACATCTTTTAAAGCATACTTCACACCGTCAACATATTTGAAACACGCTGAATGTCGAAATCTTAATTTCCATGTATATTTGTAAGAATATGTGTGGAGAGCTAACAATTTTGGAAGCTTCTTCAAAAAAATCCCTTGACTGTACCATTTCTCATTTCAGGACATTCTAAAAAGTTGAACCCATTTTTTTTTTGAAGATGGCAAGTAATTCGAGTCGTAATTCTCTTTAAAATAACAAAATAATTTTTTTTATGTCATTCACTATTTCTTGCAGGACAGTCTGTGGAATGTGATTTTTCTCTACATTTAAAAATGAAACTGAAGAGATTTTCTTTAAAGTTTGTCAAAAGCTCATTCCTTCTAGGTGGATGCATTTCATCTGTCCTAGGCTGTAAACTCATTGGTATTCTCCAGATCATTGTGACAGTCCATGTTTTCAAAATCATTGTCATTGTCCATGTATTCAGTAGCATCCATATCATCATGAGGTAGAACAAGCTTCCTATATTTTCGATAGACATGACACCTGAAAGACTCATATATTGTAAAAGATGACTTGCAGTTATTCAGTCCACAAGTGATGTTGAAATTGGGTTCATGGTTGTGAACCAGACTAACATGTTGAATTAGTTTCATTAAGGTGAAGGTTTTTCTTCTACACCTTGTGCATCGATATGGTTGTGGCATTTTTAGCACAGAATATTCATTATTCGGGTGACCGTTATTGGAAGGGTCTTGCCACCCACCTCAGTAATCTTTGCTATGGCATGCTGCAGGAAGGTCAGTGTATTCTTCATGTAGGGTGGATAAGCCAAGTTGAAAACATAGTAAGCACTGAAGGCTGCAGTTATCCCTTCTTCAACTCCTATTCCCCTGCACACCTCCACACCATCCACTTTGACAAGGACTTGAATCCTCTTGGAGAAAGCCATTGTCCAGTCAGTTTCTACCAACTGTAGCATGACACTGTGAGAAGAAAAGAAAATGTTAAATATCTATCAGTAAAACAATGCAACATCTACCAGAACTGCATAACCGGACCTGTATCAGAGTATTATAAAGTGAGAGAGTTTAACAAATAGTTCCATACCTCTCTCAATGTGATTAAGCTCTCAACTTTCTCTTTAAAGATGTGGGGCAGCAGAATCAGTGCTGCACGAAAGTCAGAATCTATTGTAAAAATACATAAAGTACTCTTCAATAATTTAATATAAATTGCCTCTTTTCATATTCATTTATACCATCCATAAGTGGTTTCCTTTACTCATTGTTAGTCATATTTCAGAAATTTGCTAAAAAAATAAAATAAAATAAAAAGATTAACTGGAAATATCAACAAATGTTGAATAAAATGCATGAAATTGTTTACAAGCTGGTTTTAAGTGAATACATGTTTTACCAAAGATACAATTTGTGAATGAATGGGCATACCCAAACAGAAAATTAAGATATAACTGACAAACTGTTTTCTGGTGTTTCTGATAAATGTGTAAAACAGCCAATTTTCATGACTGACTAGTCAATGGTTTGAATGAGTTGGTCAAGGCACCTGTGGTGAAAATCAAGTTTTTAATGTTGTTCATATGTCTATGTAGTGTTTTTAATATGCTTTAAGACAAACAATGTAGAAATTCATGTCAACACCACTGCTGAGTATTTTCTACTTTTAAACTCCAGTGAACTCAAAAAGAGTTACATTCAAGCTATTTTGAGGCATGAAGAAACTTTTTTCACAGGAAAAACAAACATTTAAATATCTCATTTTGGTGATCAAAGATGAGTTAAGGGATAAAATTATTGACTACGGGGGGACTTTAATTAAAATAACTAGGCTCAGTCAGGTCCATGAACTGCTGATCCGAGTAGGAGTGGGCGATAAACTACATTTTGGACTATTGTCTTTACTGCGTTTACACTTGCATGTTACATTGCTGCGTCATCAAAGCCTAAATTCAATCTGATCATCATATAAAGCTATCGAACCTCTTCAGAAAATTTGGACTAAACCGCTTCATATTGATTAGTATATGATCTCTTCATGATCTTTTTGAAGCAACAAAGTTGTAGTTGAATGGATTGTCAGTGGAGGGACAGAAAGCTCTCAGATTTCATTTAAAATATCATCATTTGTGTTTCGAAGATGAACAAAAGTATTACGGGTTTGGAACAACGCGAGTAATTGATGACTTTGTGTGAACTAACCCTTTAAAGCGACGGCAGCCTAATAATCCACAGCAATCACACCTGAAAAACTTTTATTACATTTAATTTATCCTTTTTCTGTTGTCATTTTTTGTCCTATAGATTGTAATTACATTCTTTGTTCTTATTTTATTACTGTTTACTTTAATAAGTTTGAGAATGTTTTACTCTACATTAGACTAGTATTTTTTATAGACAATTTTTTTTAAAGAATTTCACTTCCAGAACAAAAATTTACAGATAATGTATTCAATCCATTGTCATCCAAGATGTTCATGTCTTTCTTTCTTCAGTCTTAAAGAAATAGTTTTTTTGAGGAAAACATTTCAGGAATGTTCTCCATATAATGGACTTCTATGGTGCCCGCACGTTTGAACTTCCAAAATGCAGTTTCAAAGGGCTCTAAACGATCCCAGCCGAGGAAGAAGGGTCTTATCTAGTGAAACGATCGGTTATTTTCTAAAACAAATATTACAATTACAATTTATATACTTTTTAACCTCAAACGTTCATCTTGTCTAGCTCTGCGATGCGCATGCAAACTCTGTGTAATCCGATACATGACAGTTAAAACTCCCATCTCATTTTCTCCTCCAACTTCAAAATCGTCCTACATCGCTGTTTACCTTTTTTAGTAAAGGGCGTTTGACCTTCTTTGCACGTTCATTTTGTAAACAATGGGTCAGTACTTCTGCAGCGATGTAGGACGATTTTGAAGTTGGAGAAAATGAGATGGGAGTTTTTTGGCATACCCTAACTGTCTTGAAGTGCACAGAGTACGCATGCGCATCACAGAGCTAGACAAGACGAGCATTTGAGGTTAAAAAGTATATCAATTGTAATTTGTAAAAAAAAATAAAATAACAAACTGATTATTTTGCTAGATAAGACCCTTCTTCCTCAGCTGGGATTTGAAGCCCTTTGAAGCTGCATTTAAACTGCATTTTGGAAGTTCAAACTCGGGGGCACCATAGAAGTCCACTATATGGAGAAAATTCCTGAAATGTTTTCCTCAAAAAACAATTTCTTTACGACATCTTTGATGACAAGGCGGTGAGTACATTATCTGTAAATTTTTGTTCTGGAAGTGAACTTTAATTAAACTTTTTTTTTCCTGCAAGAATAACATATGCAAGAATAACACATAATAATGTGATGTATTATTATCATGAAATAATACATCACATTATTATGTGTTATTCTTGCATATGTTAGAATAACACATAATAATGTGATGTATTATTATCATGAAATAAAATTACTCATATCGTGATATAAGATGTTGGTCATGTCACCCACTGCTAGTTCAGTTTCTCATGGAGATACTGTATGGACACTAAGCACAAATTTTCAACAAATATATTTGTTGAGCACCTATACTTTTAATTAACAAAACTATCAGTTCTTAAAAAAGCTCAGAAATAGATTATCACAAAACCACTATGTTTTATGTCAATACCTGGTAGATATTCTGCAAGCATCTCTTCTCTTGCTTCTTTGTAGACTTTGGCCAATGGAGCAGGTCCTTTGGCACAATACTGGTAAAGCCGTCCTTGAAGCGCTGGCTTAAACTGACAGTTGATGAATACATTCGGTCAACTTCATCACACAACTGAAAATTTACAAAAAGAGAAAGTTAATCATTCACATAAAAAAAAAATCAGACATTCTAATATTCTTTGTTGCCATTTCCCTTTAGTAATATCCCTGTACAAATATTTCTAAGCTTGAATGCACATATATTTGTTTACCTGAAGGTTTAGAAAATTACACTGTTTTTACAAAGGATATATTGACATTCAACATTTATTTTAAGCTGAGAACTGATTAAAAATCTGTGATATCACTGACCCCTGAGGGTATTTTTAAGAAAGAGTCATTCCATCTCTCATCTACCTTCTTCGCCACGCAAAAGTTCGCTGCATTCGGAGTTAAACCTCAAAAACACGTCATTCACTACTTCCTTACCTTACGTTTTTATGATGACAAAGAGAGATATTCAGTTCAAGGCTACACAATGAATTCCTTAAAAATATTTATTATGCAAATGGGTCATTCCATGTCAAATCAACCAAATTTCAGAAACTTCCATGGCTCAAATTTGTAATTTTGTTAATATTTTTATTAATTTAAATATTTATTAACATAAATAGTGATGAAAGCCAAAATATTAAATGTAATGAATGTATACTGACTGAGTAATGCACTATTTTGTAGAGGAGGGTCAAAATGACCATTTTCACCTGAGATTTAGAGCCAAATTACAGGGGGGTAAATGGACTTTAGAAAGATGGCAGCATCATTTTATTTGCACAGAGATTACTCTATTAGTAAAGTCTATTGACTTTAGCAATCTTTGTTTTATTGTATGCCAATGGTGACACAATTCTAAAGCAATATTCTCATCAGTGTTCAATCAGCTTTGACATATTTAAATCTGCATATTTGTGATATTTACCCCAAGGGCTTTTTTTACCTTTATAAATGGCATTTTCACCCCTAATCTTATTAAATGTATACTTCATTTTTCATTTTAAATTCTTAAATTTGATCAATAAATTTAATTAGGACAATAAGACTCTATAGGACTGTTACCAATCAAATTAAATCATTTACACTAAAAAAATTACAACTGCATGAAATAATGTTGATATTGTTTTAAATATTTTTTGAAAATACAAACAAGAAGTTTTGGGGGGGAAATTATACTTTCATACATGTTTGAGCCGTGCGTCTCAGACTCACAGCCACGCCAGCTTGTAAACAGCAGAAAGCTGTATGAATGCAGCCGAATTAAGCACAAAATATGGGACTGATAACCGTATTCTAGTGTAATGTAAATTTTTTAGCCGTAATAGTCCATATTTGTTTTAAAATAAGAATTCAATAATTTCGCTGCCTTCTCGTTGTTTTGAGGTAAGAGGGCCCCGGGATGTTTTCTTTCTTTTCAGATTTCCCTGCATAGAAATTGTTCTGCTGTGGTTTGCCATTTCAGTTTACAGAGCGTGCAGACTTTAGATCAGGCCAGATATTTTTTGTAATAACAGCTGAATATTAACATTGCGACGAATTGACGCATTTCTTGCAAATCGACTAATTTACGTAATTGATTATGTTGACACGTCGTTCCAGCCCTACTTAACTGTATCATACAGTATATTATAAATATAAAAACTCCACATTTTGAATGTTTAGCACAGCATGTTAACGGAGTTTCTTTGTGTGCTGCTTGGCCACCCTGCTTTCTAAGATATTGGCATCAGGCATAAAAAAAATCAATATCAGTCAACCACTAAACATAGGACAAATATAATACACAATACTCAATGTTATACTTACATTTCTGTAATCGAAGTTTGTTGATAGGATTCTGCTGGCACTGGTTCTAGTGTTATTGTTACCACCTCCATCATCTTGTGTACAAATTTGTTAAACTCGGCCTGTTTTTTAAAAGAGCCTTGAAATAAATATGAGATCATGTTCTCTGTGAGGTCACACTATTGTTTCCCCATCCACCTCATTTTCTGAAAAAAAAAAAAAAAAAAAGAATGATCAGTGCAATCTCGAGGTTTTAACAGCAACAATAAAAGCAATGTCTTTTTCAATGGACATTTATCAGTATAAAAAAAAAGGCACAATAACTTCAGAGTTCAGCTCCAGTCCTAATCAAACACACCTGAGCAAGTTAATCAAGGTCTTTAGGATCACTAGAAAGTTACAGGCAGGTGAGTTTGATCAAGGTTGGAGCTAAACTGCAGGAAAATGGATCTCGCGGGTCAGAGTTGAGAACCTCTGGCATACACTCTCAGAAAAAGGTACAAAACTGTCACTGGGCCAGTACCCTAAGGTACAAAGCTAAAAGGTACTAATATGTACACTACTAACAGAGAAATGTACTTTTTTCTGAGAGTGTATGATTAGAAGCAAAATTATTTAAATTAGCAGCTCAAAGACTAAACTTATTTCACGAGTTTACCAGTTTTGAGAAATAATGGTAACGTAAACAAATTTCACTTTCTGTCCTTGGAAGGGCTCGATGCCGACGTACGCCTTGATCTGACAGGACAAATGATTACGTTAGGACTCTCCTGGACTTACGGTTAGAACGTTATTTAAATATGTACCAAATAAAACTGATATAAATCAACACGGATGATATTCGCAAATTATATAGTTTCAGACTGACTAACGTTAACGTTAGGTAGGAGAGGCGTTCGCTCGCATCCGGAGTGAACACGGGTAACGTTAGAGTAACTTAGTAAGAAAATTCTGGGAAACTAAATTTATAAATCGGTGGTAAAAGCCGATTCACACAAAACGCGATGGGTTTGAACTGTTTCTATGGCCGTTTCACCGCTGTTTTGTCAGCGTCTCGAGCACTGTCTCGCGGTAGAGTATAAGTTATGCGAAAAGTTATATCTTAATTTCTGGCTAAATAATAAAATAATTGTAATAACACTAAGCTTGAAATGTAATAACAATGGGTTGGTTTTGTCAGGTCAGTGTTTTCGAAGAAAGGTTTCCCTCACGCGCCAGGTAGGCCTAACGTTAGCTACAGACGCAATGTCAAGTAAACATGAATCGAAAGGGAACTAACGGATTTTCACAGTAACGTTACTTAAAACTAAACTTACCTCTGAATTTCTGTTCTTCGTCTTCAGTGACGTATTCCAGCTTCTTTCAATTTTTCAAGAAGATCCTCCGTCGACAACGTCTGAAGTGAGACAGCCATGATGTCGAATAACCGACGTGCACAATCTCTTCTTTGCGCGCATAATATGCACCGCGCGGGCTACAATCCCATTGGACGACACGAATTTAAAGAAGGCCGGCGAAAATGCATACTTGAACTTTGAGGCAAAGTAAAAGTACACCATATAATGTTAAATAAACGTGAAATAGTTTTGTCTACATTGTGCTTTTGCTAAGAAAGATTAGTACATGTATTCTCTAAATTAAAAGCAAAACTTAAAACGGCTCTTATATCAGTTTAAAATTACAATTAAAAATACAGGCATACTTTAATACATTCACTTTGTTTAAAAGTTATTATCTTGATGCTCTGCATAATCAATAAAATGTCATGTGCTTGTGTACTGTTCAGAACTAGTCAATAAAGATGTACGTGGGCTCTTAAATATATTTGGTTATTTTGTGCATCTCTTCCAAATAACCAACAACTCTTGAAAATGATTATCTTGCTATGTTTAATCTATTTTGGGTGACCGTTTCATACACTTTGGCTTACTCCTTTTGTCACACAAGTGATTGTACCTTTGTTTGGGGATTAAATGGTCCAAACATGGACCCTCTGACAGTTGAAAACATATTTGTACCTTTTTTACCCTTAAATGGTAAAAATGAGTACCCTAAGGTGCAACTATGACCCATTGAGGGTACAACTTCACCATTTGTACCCTAAGTGTTCACAAACGGACCCCAAACGTACCCTTTTTTCTGACAGTGTGTGAAACTTTTTTGCTCTTGACGTTAATAACGTGTTTTAATGTCGGCAATAATTTAACCACCAACAACACATCTAATATTCTCTCTTGAGTTTCCATGTTCCCTTACAAAAATTAGCCATGGTTTACTACGAATAAAACCAAATATCACGGTTCTTGTAGCCATGGTAACCACAAATAAACCATGGTTTTGTTACTTCAAATAATAGTTTACAATTAGGATAATATTTTTTGTGGTTATAAAAACAGACCTAGGCCAACAACAGCCTTTAAAATTACTTAAAAATGCATTATATAAAAACAATGAGGCAATAATGAGTGGTTGATTAATAATTATATGGTTTCATTGAATAGCACTTTTAAAATACATAATGCAATGCAAAATAAACAATTTATGTACATTACATATTATTATAAATGCATGTAAAGGGTGCCAAAGGCCTGGTAATTGCTGCTGTTACACTTACAGTACGATCAAATCCTTGTGTAATATTGACCAAACATTTAGGCTAATTCAAATATCCACTTAATCTTTCATTTTTGGCCACCTTTTTGTGATAGAAATGCTACAGCCTCTAATTTCTTCAACAAAAATATGTTGACATCACAACCCTTACAAAAAATAACCATGGTTTTATCATAGTAAAACATACCTAGTCTTCTATCTCGCTACAATCCATCACGCTCCCTAAGGTCACAAAGCTCTGGACTCTTGGTAGTACCTAGAATAGCAAAGTCCACTAAAGAAGGTAGAGCTTTTTCATATTTGGCTCCCAAACTCTGGAATAGCCTTCCTGATAACGTTCGGGGTTCAGACACACTCTCTCTGTTTAAATCTAGATTAAAGACACATCTCTTTAGCCAAGCATTCACATAATGCATTCATATAATGCATCTCATAATCTTGTACTGCAGTTATATCTGATCAAACGCACATTATTATTCTTTAGCTTTGGTTGAACAAATAATTATTGCTTGAATGGAACAACAGCTACACTAATTATGTCTCTTTGTTTCTCTGTTTCTGATTAACATCCCGTGGTAACTAGGAATTACAGAAGCTTCAGTCTGGATCCAGCCCTTAAATGATCTGAGATGACCAAACACCTGAGAAGAGATGATGCCAACCCCTCAGAGGACCTCAGAGGATGCCAACCTCTGATCCCCAACAACATGCAGAATTAACAAATGTTGCCATAAGTTAATATATTAAGTTTCTACAATGTATAAATATATTGTATAAACTTAATTTCCTGTAAATCGCTTTGCAATGATTGTATCGTTAGAAGTGCTAAACAAATAAATTTTAATTGAATTGAGACTATAAAATCAAATCAAACAACTGTATTAATAAAATTGTAGCTAGCCATAGGTAACTGTCTAGAGCTACAATTGTATTTGTAAATAATATAATTGAATTACAATTTATTTATTAACTTTTATATTTTATTACAGTTCTATTTTAAGCCCTATATGTGTTTATTATTATTATTATTATTATTATTTTTACTTCCATGATATTTGATGGATGGGGCACATCAATATAATTCTGCTTAGGGCACCCATTTGGCCAGCAGCGGCCCTGATTACCCCCCTAGTATATGTAGGTGTAGGGTTAGGTGTGGGGAGGGGTTAGGATTAGGCAATCAGATAGCGATTTCAACGAGTGGGGTAATAATTTGGCAGGGGGTCGAAAATGGGCACAACACCGGATTTACCTTTTATCGTGACATGGGCAAAACGATATTTTGGGCCCCCCTTCCTTATTAATAGGCCTATATAATAGTACCACCCCAGCAACAAAAATTAAAAATCATTATCTGTGGAAACCGTTACAGTGTTTTCTATCGCAATAAGCGCTTCCGTTCAATTAATATCTAGCCTTCGGGAGTGCATTATTTCTGTAATAATTTTAACGGCTTGGAGTCACAACCACATATCAAGACATTGTTATGATGTTTTATTTCAAGACATTTGTCATGTTTCCATCCTGAAATCTCTTGTGTGTTGAACTAATTTCTTGCGCACCTCATAAACCTTCCATTGCAATTTCCAAAACCTCATTTTAGAGCTAATAACAGGGGCTTGAGCCATTGATATTGTGGTATTACAAATTTATAAAATGATAAATCTAGGTTCCAATGTAATTGTATATAAACTGAAACATTGTGTTTAAATGTTTAACTTAGCCACTTCCTGACTCAATGTATATTCAAAGAGCCCCCTGGCCCAGACGTGGATTCGTTAGGTTGATTGAATTAGTGTCTATCTTTCGGAGGCCCCTGGCCCAGACGTGGATTCGTTAGGTTGATTGGATTAGTGTCTATGCATTTGGTTCCTGTACTGCATTTGCATGCTTTGTTTAGATTGTCTCCACCTGTTGTATCCCTCCCCCTTTGAAAGGTATAAACTCTGCTGTGCTGAGCAATAGTTAGACTTGGATGACTGCAGCGACGCACAGCGAGTTCTCAATAAAGAGTAACTTCTGCTTGAAAGATATCCCAACGTCTCCTGGTCTCTGCTTCGACGAGGAAAAAGTTCACAACAGATGGTGCCGTGCCCCGGATAGAGCTCCTCACCTGAATCCAGATTGAAACTTCTGTACAACCAAGGTTTGGTGAGTGTCACTCTATCCAAAAGAACCTTTAAGACCAGTACAAATTTGTTATCCTCTGCGCCGTCAGAGAAGAGTTAACAGACAGCTGTAGGGTTTGGTTTAACTAAGTTTATCCTCTAAAAAAATATTTTTAGAGATGAAGTTTATCCTCTGTTTCAGGCAGGGAAGTTTTTGCATTACGTGCTAAAAAGTTTATCCTCTAAAGTTTTTCTTTTAGAGATGAAAATTTATCCTCTGTTCAGGCAGGGAAGATTTATCCTCTGTTTCAGGCAGGGAAGATTAGCATTCCGTGCTAATAATTTTGGTTTATCCTCTGTTTTAGCAGGGAAGGTTAAAAATAGTTGATGTGTTAACAAGCGTACCCTCTGTTGAACAGAAGTTTTTAGTGTTTTGATTGTGTGGTAACAAAGAAACTCACAAAATGTTTAGAAAGAATGCTAGACTGATCCCCACAACTGAAAAAGGTGGTCTAGCGACTCCTTTGTGGTCAGATAGCGAATTGAAATCACTGTTAGGAGTGCAAATGAACCTAATAGTCACTGAGAAAGTTAGACAAGAACTAACTCAGAAATATGAGATCCATCCAGATAAGACTTGGTCTGTAGATGAGTGTAAAAAGGTACTAGGAGCATGTATTCGCAAGAACAATGTGAAAGGCATTATCTGTTGTCACAGAGAATTCAGTTTAACATTAGCCACACAACAGTCTCAGCGTAACTCAGAGTTAGAGGAACAGAACAAAGAGCTCTGTGCTAGAGTATCCTCTTTGACTAAGAAATTGAACCTCAAGAAAGCTGCAGCAAAAACTGATGTGGAAGTTAGTCAGCCTGATAACATTTACCCTGATTTACAAGCGTTTTTTGAAACAGATGTAGCTCTCCAATCAGTAACTGATGTGCCTGTAAATTCAGTCAATGTGTGTGGTGCTGCTAGGAGGAGATCTCAGGGAATTGGGGGAATTGAAAGTGTTCCTCCCAACTCTTCTGTTGCCCAAGTACAAACTGTTGCCAAAGCGCTAGGACCTAAAGATATAGAGAGACTATCCCAGAGCTTACCCTCAGCACACACAAATTTTTCTGAATTTAGAAGAGCATTGATCAGCAAAATGCGTCTCTATGACATGTCGTTAACAGAAGTCACACAGCTGATGTCACAAATTCTAACTGAATCTGAATTCAACAGTTTTGAATCTGCTGTTGCTTCTGAACTACAACATGCCAGTAAAAGCGATTTGAGAGAAGGTGTTTTGGAAATTCTAAAGAATATCATGGGGCCCAAAATAGACTGGTCCAGAATCACTAACTGTGTGCAAAGGATAGAAGAATCTGTGAGTGAATATACTGAGAGATTTTGTCAGTCAGCTGTAATTTACAGTGGAATTGTTTTTGACCCTGAAAGTGTGCTGGAGGACAAGGGACCCCTGGTTCGTATCTGGTCAGATGGGCTTGTAGCCGAATACAGAAAAGCTTTACCCTTTTTAGATCTAACTTGGTCTAACAGAACTCTCAGAAGTAACCTAGACAGGTTAGCTACATGGGAAAGAGATGCTGATGTCAAGGCAAAAGTAAGAGTAGCAGCAGCTACGTTTATCACAACGAAACAAGACAATAGAT
This sequence comes from Schizothorax lantsangensis, assembly GCA_027422415.1. Lineage (NCBI taxonomy): Eukaryota > Metazoa > Chordata > Actinopteri > Cypriniformes > Cyprinidae > Schizothorax > Schizothorax lantsangensis. The sequence continues at coordinate 3,056,802 of CM049839.1, read as the reverse complement.
GGTCTAAAAGAGAAAGCAAATGCAAATACTGTGGAAAATTAGGACATTGGGAGAAAGAGTGTAGGAAAAAGTTGCAAGATAGTAAAAGAAATGCTATGCATAATTCTGCTCCTTCTCAGCCTGCACACAACCCTGAAGTAGTTCCGCCAGTGACCACTGAAACTGTAGGACAGCTAGTTCAGGCTCTTCTAAGAGCACAACAAGACCAAGAAAAAAACTAATTGTTGGGGCTGTGAGTAGCTACCTTTCCCCTGTAATCCAACACAATGACCAAAGAATTTTTGTGAAAGGTAGCATAAAAGAGAAAGAGATTGATTTTTTGCTTGATACAGGTGCAGAAATTACAGTAATCCCTACAAAATTGGCACAAGGTTTAAACATCCCATACAAGAAAACCAAACTTTGTTTAACTGGTGTAATAGGTGAAGATTCTGTTTTGTATGAAACTCCGCCCATAGAGGTACAATTTGGCCCAAAAACTCTGAATACAAAATTGCTATGCGCTCCATTAAATACAGGTGCAATTTTAGGCATGGATCTTCTGAGACAAATAAATCTAACTTTAGACATGTCCTCAGAATCTACTAGCATAAAAATTTCCTCAGCACAGATTTCTACCAATAATGCAACCCCTCCCGAGTATGCTTTCTTACAGAATCATCCAACTTGGGCTAAAGACAAGGATGATTGTGGGTTGTTGACAGGTGTAGAACCAGTTAAATTGACAGGAACTCCACCTCCGGTCACCAAACAATATCCGATTAATAAGGAAGCTATACAGGGAATCAAACTTATTGTAGAAAATTTGCTGACGCAAGGAGTGCTAGTTAAAACCAACAGTCCATGTAATTCACCCATATGGCCCATCAAGAAATCTAATGGGACATGGAGACTTACAATAGACTACAGAGTAGCCAATAAAAATATTGATAAAATCACCCCCCTAGTGGCAGATCCATCTACAATTTGTAATGGCTTACCATTAGATTGTAAGATTTTTTCAGTAATTGATATGTCTAATGGATTCTTTTCTGTACCGTTGCACTCTGACAGCCAGCCATGGTTAGCTTTCACAGTTGACTATGAACAATACCAGTGGACACGATTGCCACAGGGATTTCAAAACTCCCCAACCCTATATCATCAGGCTGTCAGACGTGATTTGTGTGACCCAGAATGTCCGGTAAAACAGTCCACTATGATCCAATATGTTGATGATATTTTGATTGCCTCAACAGATCATGAGGTACATCAAACTGAATTGGCATCATTGTTGGACTATTTGCATAAAAAAGGACACAAATGCAGCTTTCACAAAGCTCAAATTGCTAAAAAGCAAGTCACATTTCTGGGTCAAACAATTGGTGCAGGAAATAGATCCATTACACAGGATCGAGCGGCTTCAGTCAAAGCCATACCTCCGCCTACTACCATTAAAACACTCCGCTCATTTTTAGGAACAACAGGTTATTGTAGACCTTGGATTGAAGACTATGCCTCGATGGCTCAGCCTCTCTATGATTTGTTGAAAGGCCATGGTAAAGATTCAGATACTGTTTGTATGGAAGAACTTCATCTCAAAGCTTTTAATGATTTGAAGAGAGCACTATGTCAAGCACCAGCATTAGGAATTGCCCAATCTGATAGACCCTTTGTGCTTTATGTCCATGAACACTTAGGCTTTATGACTGCATGTCTAATGCAAGATCATGGGGGCAGCTTACGCCCAATTCATTACTATTCCGGTAAACTTGACATAGTCGCTCAAGGTATGGGCCCATGCCTCAGAGCAGTACAGGCAGTTCATCTAGTGCTTCAGGCTTCATCAGGAATGGTGTTAGGTCAGACTGTAAACGTAAAATGCCCTCACGCAGTGTCCGCACTAATGAATCAAGCAAAAGTCACTTCTGTCACCTCCTCCCGTTGGGGAAATTGGTTAGCAACTCTCACAGCCCCGAATATTGTTATACAGCATGCACCAGTCACGAACCCATCCTCATGTATGATGTCTGCAATGACTGAATTTGTGTTAGAGGATGAAGGCGAAATTACTCATGATTGTGTTACGCTTACATATGCAGCGACAAGTGAAATAGCAGAAACTCCCATAGAGAACGCAGAATTGGAGTTGTTTGTTGATGGTTCAGCTCAAGTTATTGAAGGTAACAGACGAGCAGGATATGCAGTAACTTCCACCACTGAAGTAGTTGCTTCAGGTCGTCTTCCAGATCATTTTTCAGCTCAAGCTGCAGAACTAGTAGCCTTAACTAGAGCATGCACGCTAGCTTCAGGATCGGTTGCAAATATCTACACAGATTCCAGGTATGCTTTTGGAGTAATTCATGATTTTGGTGTCATTTGGCAAACCAGAAAATTTCTAACTTCTGCTGGATCCCCCATTAAGCATGCTGGATTAGTGAAAGATTTAATGTTTGCCATGAATCTCCCAAAGAAATTAGCGGTGATCAAAGTGAAAGCACATCTCACAACTAATACTACGGAAGCTAAAGGTAACACTCTCGCTGATGTAGCGGCTAAACAAGCTTGTTTCTATGCAACTGTACAAGTGTGTTCAGGTAGTACAGCACAGAAGACAATTCTGCCTCCTGAATCAATCATTGATCTGTACAAAGATGTTCCTCTATATGAAGCATGGACATGGTTAGACAAAGGAGCCACTGTGGATTCATCCGGCTGCTGGACCAAAGGGGGAAAGTATGTTGCTCCCGAATCACTGTTGCCATATTTGGCTCAACAAATACACAGTTTGGGTCATAGTGGTCCAGCAACGATGAATCACAGGTTCTCAAATCAATGGTGGAATCCAAAATTCAGAAACGCAGCCACTGAAACAGTCAAGAGATGTGTTACATGTCAGAAAAATAATGATGTACCAGCAGCCACTACACCAGCAGCACATACCCCAGCTCCACCAGGGCCATTTCGTCACCTGCAAGTTGATTACATATCGTTGCCCCCTTGTAAAGGAAAAACGGACGTTTTGGTAGTAATAGACAAGTTCTCAAGATGGGTAGAAGCTTATCCAACAGGGCGTGCTACAGCTGCACATACTGCTAAATGTCTTGTCACTGATTTCATTCCCAGATGGGGATTACCAGATTACATTGACTCAGATCAAGGTACCCACTTCACAGGACAGGTAGTCAAGGAAGTGTCTAGAATGTTGAAGATTAAGTGGAACCTTCACTGTCCCTATAGGCCACAAGCATCAGGACAGGTTGAACGATCAAACAGAACAATCAAAACCAGGCTAAGCAAAATGCATCAGGAAGGAGTACCATGGGTTGAAGCACTGCCCGCAGTACTGTGTAGTATGAGAGCATCACCTAACAGATCAGTAGGACTGAGCCCTCATGAGATTATTACTGGACGCCCAATGCAGATGCCAGGTGTGATTGATCTTAGAAATGCTGATGTGCACATTGCTTCAGATGCCCTGATCGCTTACTGTGAAAACCTCACAAAGGCAGTGCAGAGTGCCAAAGAGAGAGTTGAGTCGTGTTGGCAGACTCCACCAGAAGGTGGACACACAATCATCCCAGGTCAGTGGGTTATGATAAAATCATTCAGAAACAAGCCATTAGAGCCTAAGTGGCACGGACCACATCAAGTGATGTTGATTACAGCAGCTGCAGTGTTGTGTCAGGGAAGGAAAGCCTGGACTCATGTGTCACACTGTAAAGTTGTTCCCCCACCTACAGGGATAGGATAGGACACACGGACCAGTGAGGAGCCCAGGGAAGAACCGAAAGCAACAGGCTTCGGGGGACAACCCTGCGGTGAAGATTTCCTCATAGGCCTTTCCCCATCCATTAGTCCATCCTTTCCTCACTGTTCTTTAGGTGTCGCAGGAATTGAGAAATAGGGAAAGAAGGAACAACAATAGCAGACTATATTTGAACAGAGGATACAACCCTAATGTTTGCAGACTCTACAACAAATACTGCTATGTGCCGTTGTTCTCTTTTGTTTTGGTTTTTTCTTCCTCTGTGCAGATACCACTTGATGGCCGTCCTGAGATCCATATGCACCGCCCTTCTCACCTGCGGATGAAGCCACAACCTCTAGAAGACAACTAGACCCATTGCCGAGCCAACTATCACACAAGAAAGAGAAAAGAAAGAAGAAAGAAAAAAAAATACACAACGCAGAGACTCACATACGGGAACTTCAGTCATCCATTAACATGATCAAGATTTTCGTACTATTAACCATCATGGACATCACGCAAAGTGTAGACCCCAGAAACAACATATTCTTAGAGCTGATGAATATGTCAAGAAATGCCTTGTTTGCTGGAAAGAACGTTTGCATGCCGCACGCACCTTCAGTAGGAGCAGGAATCCCATGGGTGGCACACCCTATCTCCAAATGTGATACGTGTACCTTATTCGATCATCATACCAGTGGATTATACAACAAGGATACATGTCACAATGTAACAATTCCTCCAGCTTCTTCGTGTTGCATTCCTGGACTACCATCCTGCAACCTAACTTCAGCTACTCCCATCATGACAGATCTACTCATGCCAAGGATGTTCTATTGGTGCATGGAAAATCATGCTCCAGCATCAACTACACTGGGTGAAATTCCTCGTGAACGTTGCAGCTTTGTGATTGAAGGAAGAACCGAATTCGATGTGTACGTTACTACATCAGATACGAAAGAGGAGAATGAATTAAAAGAGTGTCTCTACGGGAACCCATCCCTACCGAAACTTTTTGCCATAAATCAGTGGTGTATGATTCCTCCACCGACTGGCACTTTGTGGTTATGTGGGACTTCTGTCTACAGCATCCTACCCAGCCAATTCAATGGCAGGTGCACCCTGGTTTATGTCCTACCAGCCATCAGAGAAAATACACACTCCACCTCAAGTTCTCCACATTTACAAAATTCAGCTTCTACTAACAAAGATGCCTGCATTCCAGGATTCACTTGTGTACAAACGTGGTGGTCAAGAACTCTTGGTGCATTAATCCCATCGTATGGTGTCATGCAGGCTCTCGATCAAGTCAGAAGCCTGTCGGATTCTGTACAGAAATTGGCCAATGATACGGTTTTGGCCCTGGGCAACATCAAGGACACTCTGGCCTCGCACAAGATGATGATCTTACAGAACAGAGTGGCCTTGGATTACATTCTTGCAACACAAGGGGGAGCCTGTACCATTATCGGTCCTGAATGCTGCACCGGGTTAATGGATCCAACAGAGAACTTGAACAAAATCCAACAAGACATTCTTGGTCTTTCAGCAAAATTACACCAGATGACTGAAGATAATTCTTCATGGTTCGGAAACTTGTTAGGTAAACCCTGGCTGTGGATCAAGGACATAGCAATTCTGCTCTTGTTTCTCCTACTTGCGTATTATCTATGCATCCACAGTATCAAGTGTTTCGTTCAGCAAATGACGCCCGCCTCTCACGAGGAAATGACAGTTCCAACCAGAAAAGAGTATTACCCGTAAGAACTTCACGGACCCTAATTGCATGTTTTGTTTCTGTGTCAGCATGCAATTACAGATAAGCAACACAGAACATGTACAATGTGCCTGTAACGATTACAAGTTACAAGATTTAACTTTTAAGTGTCTAAATTTGTATTTTGTGAGAGTTATTAGAACTCTCAAAGGGGGAATTGTGGTATTACAAATTTATAAAATGATAAATCTAGGTTCCAATGTAATTGTATATAAACTGAAACATTGTGTTTAAATGTTTAACTTAGCCACTTCCTGACTCAATGTATATTCAAAGAGCCCCCTGGCCCAGACGTGGATTCGTTAGGTTGATTGAATTAGTGTCTATCTTTCGGAGGCCCCTGGCCCAGACGTGGATTCGTTAGGTTGATTGGATTAGTGTCTATGCATTTGGTTCCTGTACTGCATTTGCATGCTTTGTTTAGATTGTCTCCACCTGTTGTATCCCTCCCCCTTTGAAAGGTATAAACTCTGCTGTGCTGAGCAATAGTTAGACTTGGATGACTGCAGCGACGCACAGCGAGTTCTCAATAAAGAGTAACTTCTGCTTGAAAGATATCCCAACGTCTCCTGGTCTCTGCTTCGACGAGGAAAAAGTTCACAACAATATGCAGGTTAATGCAGTTATTAATGCAGTCTAACACACTTATTAAAGAGAGAGATATTAAGCGCGTGTGAATACCAGCATCTGTGCGTCTCTCAACAATGTTCAGCAGCAGCGTCTAATAACAAATCTTTAAGTTGAACTGCCTCAAGAACCTCACTACTGAGAAATGTCATGTAGCTTTTCAACTGCAAAACTATTTTATTGATAAATTTGCGGGGCAGCCACAGCACTGACAAGTTTCTCCGCGAGTGTGCGCGAGTGCGTGTCTGTAATGTGTGTGCGTCTGTGAGATATAAAGGTCCAAATTCATTTACTTATTGAGAATAGAGACATCTCATGATATAGTTAAAGGTGCTGTATGTAGGATTGACACCCAGCGGTTGAACTACGTATTGCAGTCCAAATTCAAAATATTGGAGACAGTTTTTTTCACCAGCCCCTCCTCCTCAGACTTGAGCATGAGCAGGATGCCAGATTAACGACACCAACAGGAACGAGCGCACATGACAATGAATTAAATTAAATACGCTGTGTTTTCTGGCAACTGGCAACCCGGGGTGCCGAAATACAATTGGGTAAACTGGGTTTCACAAACCATAACAAACACAGACATTCCGGGCCGGACCGCACATATTCAAAGGAGAATAACTGACTGTAGCATTGTTTTTCAGATAAACAAGTATGTTAACTTAACATGTTTCCTAAATGTCTGCAAGCATATTATGGTATTTTTATGCTTTAGTAGAGTCAAAATCCTACATACAGCACCTTTAACGTTGTTTTTTTTGGGCGGGGGTAACTGAGGGGGGCCTTTATTCAGTCTGTGCCCAGTGCACCGCTGCGTCATAATCCGTCCCTGGTCTCGTCGTTGGTATTTCCTACACATTGTGGGATACACGTCCCTTCTCCTCAGCAGCTCTACTCACTTGAATCACCGTGTCCTGATCCACCTTCCAGAGAATCTTCCGTCTGTCTGCTCTCTGAGCCCTTGAACCTGGAAAACGAATATTATTATGAGTTATTATGAGATAAGTCCAATGATCTCTTCTAAAAGACTTTCTGTTCACCTGAGTTTGTGCTTGATGTCTACGAAGCCTTAGAGGACGAGATGAGCGCAGACTAAACTACAAACAGAGCAACATCTCTGAACAAAAGAAAACATTGCTGAAAACTCTGTAAATATTAGTGTGAATCTAGTAAAATAGCAGATACATGAATGTTGTACATTACCCAGTAAGTACCCACAGGCTCTTGTAGAGCGTCTTCATGGCTGATTAAAGGAGTCTGTCTTTCTCTCAGAAAAGAGAGTGTGAATTACATATGTTTTATGGAGGATGACATTTAAATGTGCATCAAATGACACGCCTCGTCATAGACACTCACCTGTCTCTCGTGTTTCAGAGAAACACAGTATTTGTTTATCTTGTCCTAATATCTGCTGGATCAATGTGAATTTTCTGCACAGTTGTTACTGTGTGCATCTTTATTATCATGTATACTGTGCAAGAAACTGCTAGGTGGAGAATTGCACAACACACATTGTGTTCAGCACTGATTTTCTAAACTCCTGTCAGTTTACACAGACCTTGCAAATTAGCTGCAAAAACACAGACAAACAAATAAGCAGCTGTAAACTGTACCGCCGGCACATACAATACTTCAAGGTCATCATGCTTTTTCCATTGCTGAACAGCTTACATTTGGACATCAGGGGCCTCATTTATACTTACTAGTATACTTTCAGTATAAAACTACTAAACTAGTAGTTTACTGAGACTATTCTTCAAAGTTTACTAAAAATCCTACTACAAATATTTAATTAGTAAACTATCAGTATACATATAAGTTCACTTTTAGTACAGTTGCAGTAAAAGCTAAAAACATTGATGTAAACTAGTTGTGCACTCAAAGTTTAATACTGTTATACTTAAAGTATACTTAAAAGTATAATTTTATATACTAGAATGTGGGCCAATTTAGTCCCAAGGAGTATTGAAATAGTACACTTACAAGTATACTACTAGTACACTAATATTAGTATACTTACTACATAAAGTATACTACTAAAGTAAAGTATGTAATACATAAAGTACTACATAAGCTTTCCTGTATCTCAAATAGTAGAGCATGGCGCTAGCAACGCCAAGATCATGGGTTCGATTCCCAGGGAAAGCAAGAGCTGATCAAATGTAAAACTGTATCTTGAATGCAATGTAAGCCGCTTTGGATAAAATCGTCTGCTAAATGCATAAATGTAAATGTAAAGTATACTTAAAATATACTTGAACTTTACTTAAGTATAATTAATAAAATGAACTTGAAGTATACTACTTTTTGGTAAGGGTTTGGATAAAAGTGCTACCTAAATGAATAAATGGAAATCACTACACGCATGAACTGAATTTGATTCTGTGCCAGCAGCAAATGAAACTTTAGGGAGTGTTTATTCTATTGTTTTATTTTATTTCCCCTGCTCCTAGTGATATTTCCACTGAGGGCTGTAATTTTGTTTTAGTCTGTTTGTTGTATTTAGTGTATCAGTACTTTGGACCATTCCTAATATTCCTAAATTTCAGATATTTAGATTCCATGTTTTCTGAAAAGTAAAGATGTATTTTGAATAAGATAAATATTAATTTGTGATTCCCTGTGGCTGTATCACAACTTTTAGGCAGGGCAACATAAAATTCAAAGTTTTACAAATTAATAGATTGTAAACTAAAATTTTAACTCAGTCAACAAATTGTCAGTTTTGTTTGTTTGTTTGTTTTTGTGAGGTGGACCAGTGAAAGGAGAGAAACAGGTGAGTGATGGAAAGAAATGGGAGGAGAGATGAGGTGTGTCATGTGATTTACCTTTGAACGGGTCATCCTCCCTAAAACATATATATATCTATTCTCCATCCTGAGAGAAAGACAGACACCTTTAATCAACCATGAAGAAGCTCTACAAGAGCCTGCAGATCTTACTGGGTAACGTACAACATACTGTACATGTATCTGCTAATTTACTAGATTTACACTAATATTAACATGGTAATATTTTTCCTTTGGTCAGAAATGTTTCCAAATTATGTTTCTATTTTAATTTGCACTCATCTTACTCTCTGCTGTACATCTACAGTACATTTTATTTCCAAACATGTTCTTTTTTCTACAGTTTGCATTATATAATTTCTCAATGTACAGATTGTGAATTTGCTTCGTCACTGGATCCCTGGAATTGTTTTTGTTAGTTGGAGTTTCTAGCTCTGCTTTACAAAACAAATCTATCTTGATATCTGTGCTCATTTGTGTATGTAAATGATTTGTCAAGAGAGTCGTGATTCACAGGAACGTCTCCTCGTCACACTTTAGATTAAAACGAAATGAATTAACTGGTAAAGGAGAAAGAGTTTTATGGTAGTTCACATGGCAGCAAAACATGCTTCTCTGAAACTCATTTTTTATTATTCAGGGTTTTTATTGATTCAAGAAATGGTGACTGGACAAGAAGGTAAGAATGTCTTATTTTGATAACATCTTTGTTCTGTTCTGCATCTTTGACCTGCCAGATGTAATTGTAATATGCAAGGCATACTAATATTAGTATTTTCTTATTTAAAATTGATTTTAGGAGCATTTTTTTATTTTATTTTTTTTATTCTCATACAACATTAAACGGTGTCAACAATGTATGTTGAATACTAAAAAATACTATACTATAGTGCAATATAATAGAGTATAATATACTCTTGAAAAAAAAAAAATAATAATAATAATAAAAATTAACCACTTCTTTCAAATACATAATCACAACTTTATCTACCTATTAACAAATTGTACAAAAGGGGACCATATCTTCTTAAAACCCTCTGCTTTACCACTAGTTGCATATGTTAATTTTTCAAGATCAAGGTCGTAAATCATCACTTTGGTCCACTGTAAAAGGAAATGCAATGTTTTTATTTTATAGTTGTGGTCATTTCTGTTGTCTTTTTGTCATTTTTTATTAGTTTTTAATGCCTATATATATTTTTTATTAAGTTTTAGTTTTTAGTTTGTTCATATTTTAATTAAATGTTTGATATAAATGTCTCCTTACTGGCCTTCTTCCAGAGAATGTAGCATTTCGGCACACAGCCACACAGTCGTCCATGCATAGGACTCAGACCGGGACCTGGTATAGTGAAAATGCGGTGGATGGTGTACGTGGCAGCTGTTCCCACACAATCTCACAGACCGACCCGTGGTGGAGAGTGGATCTGATGAAAGTATACAGAGTGAACAGAGTGGCCATCACTAACAGACTGAGTCCCGCTTCTGATACAGTATCCAGAATAAATGGGGCGGTGATTCGTGTTGGGAACTTCCCAGACATTTACAGCAACCCCATGTAAGGATATTTTTGACATTTATCATTGACTACAGCTGAGAATGAACAGAAGCAATGACGGATGATCTTTCTGTCTGTAGCTGTGCTGTAATTTCTACTATTTCATCTGCCACGGCCAACTTCTCATGTGGTGCGATGGAGGGACGTTATGTGATTGTTCATATTCCTGGAAATGCGAGGATTCTTAGTCTCTGTGAGGTTGAAGTCTACAGGTATTTTGGAGGTAATTCATTGTCATAGAACACTATTCAATATGTAATATCATGCCATAATTTTTTATGGCCTCTTATATTTTTCTGATAAATGCCCAACTGTGAAGACATCTAGTGTAAATATACTAATTAACACAAAGGCTGTTACCAGTCAAATGAAATCAGTATCACTAAAATATAAGAAAATCCATCTTAAGTAGAATTTATATGTATTTACACAGACTGTTTAATAGCTCAGAAGTGGAATGAATGCATTTATACTGCAATTACTGTACATCTGCATAATGTTATGATATTAACATTTTAAACATTTTGAATCTAAATATAAAATGTTTGAAAACATGAAACAACACAATGACCACAAGTGAGCACTGTTTTTATGAACGTGTCATTGAATCACTGACTTTACCAATTAGTTTAAAATCAAAGAATTGATCAAGAACGAAACATCCCTTTATTTTGCTATGAGACGCAATTGTTCTGATTAGTTTTAAACTATTTTTAGTGGCAAAATAGTGCAGAGACAGTCAAAATTTATGTTGTGTTTAAAAATTGAGAGGTAAATTACCTTATTGTTTTTTTAACTTTTGTATAAAGTGAATATCACATTTGCAATCGTGCTCAGAATCCTTGTGTGATATTGCTTAACTTTATTATCTTATAGACACGAAAAACAATAACTCATACAGGGGAAATTCATATCTTGAATTTCAGAGGCATTTTTATTAGTTTTGCTGGCATTTACGACCTTGCATGACACGATTTTATGCTGGAATAGCTTGCTGTTATTAAGCGTATGGTGTCTATATGAAGGGTGTTTTTAGACACAACATCATTGTGTTTGTAATTACATTTGACAATGGTATGACTCATTTCACCTCAAGTCATTATTGACCAATTATCGTCCCCTCTACTACAAACTTGGTGCATCAAGATTTGTTGTGCAATTTTTCTGCATGTATTTTCTAGGAAATCGGGCAATAGATGGAGCCACTACACAGTCATCAACATCAACTGGGAACTGGTTTGCTGAGAAGGCCATTGATGGCAATCGAGGTCTCCAGGAGTTGTATACGGGATGCTTCTCAACTCTCAGTGAGACTAACCCATGGTGGAGGCTGGATCTGCGTCATATTTACCGAGTTAGTGAAGTAGTCATCACTAATAGAAAAGACTGTTGTGCAGAACAAATAAACAGAGCTGAGATTCGCATCGGAAACTCTTTGGAGAACAACGGCAACAACAATCCCATGTGAGAAACTTGAGGTTGAAAGAACATGAGACACTGAGCACAAATGTGAAGGACTGATGCAGATATGACAGTATTTTCATATCCCTCATGTGTTTCTCTGTCTGTAGATGTGCTGTTATTCCTGGTATTCCAGCAGGTAAGTCCTACAGCTACTCATGCGGTGGGATGGAGGGACGTTATGTGACTCTGATCATTCCTGGAGACATGAAGACACTCACTCTGTGTGAGGTGGAAGTCTATGGAGAAGGTATGACGTCGGTGTTTATTTTTGTCATCACGACAAAGTGAGGACTGATATCGCGATTAATCGCATCCAAAATAAAAGTTTTTTTATTTACATAATATATATGTATGTGTACTGTGTATATGTATTATGTATATATAAATACACACACATGCATGTATATAATTCAGAAAAACATGTTATGTTTATATATTAAATTTATTTTATTTATTTATAATGTAAATTATATGAATAAAAATATAGACATGTAAATACATGTAAATATTTTCAAAATATATACTATATGCATGAGTATTTATATATACATAACAAATATACACAAAACACACACATTTATTATGCAAACAAAAACTTTTATTTTGGATGCGATTAATTGTTTGACAGCACTAGTTTTAATGAACGCAAACTATATTGATTCACGTATTTAAATGTATGAATATATCTTTGTTTAGGTCCCGTTTTAAAAAGATTGTTTGTGAAAATGCAGTTTAACTCCAGAGCTGATTTGACCAACCCTTCAACAGGAGAAAACGTTCTGAAACAGGTGAGAGAAAGAAACAACTTCAATGCTCATTATTCCTGTAAAATACCATTTACATTTAGCAGATACTTTTATCCAAAGCGACTTACGGTGCATTCAGGCTATACATTTTTTATCAGAATGTGTGTTCCCTGGGAATTGAACCCACAACATTTTGCGCTGCTAACGCAATGCTCTACCACTGAGCCACAGGAACATATTGCTCCAAAGTTGCTTTATACCAGCAGCTCTCTTGTGGTTTCATGCTTTTATAAAAACAGATGTCATAGTCTTGAGAAATGAAATGGACTGAAAGCCTTGGACATTATTATGGTTTTTGTGATTCATTTTTGTTTTTTGCTGTTTTTTGGAGATTTACACATACCTGTTTATGAAATTAGTGCTACATTTCTTCTATATATCATGTAGATTTATTTCTGCATTGATTTATTTATCTTCATCCATTTTTATTACTCCATATAAACCAATTATTTTTCTAACAACCCGATATTGCTTCAGAGTTGCTTTATCAGTAATACAAAGACAGTGTTTTAATCAGGTGTTACAGTGATATAATAAAACTTCTTTAGACATGCAGATTTGAACTGATCATCATATTCAGATTATATTAGTTTTCATGTTATTTTCAGATGGGATCTGCTCTGGCTGAGAGAGGAATCACAAACGTGACACTGCACTGGTCTCAAACACCTAAAAAGGTGATTCAGAAAGTGAACACTACTACAGGTGAGTCTATTCACAAACTGTGCAATAACTTTTGAAGTAAGCTGCACAAATAGGAATAATTAAAACTTATTATGTGATTTAATAAGCAAATATGTTTCATTTACAGGCCGTTGTGGTAATAGAAAATAATACTCTGGAAATCAACACTGTCTTTGACTCAATAAATTCAAATTTATTAGAGACAATGATTCAGATTTTAAATGCAAAACTGATTTTTTTCATAATTTTGTGTTTACAAAGTAAAAACTCTTAAAGCACTAGTGCTTCATTGTTACTGTTTAGAATCTATTTAACATATTGTATAACTGTGTAGTGTTAATATTAAGCATTAGAAAATAGATATCTAATTATAATGAAAACAAGCTGTCAAATTCACATTCATAAAACCCACAGGTGTGATAAATCTTTAATGTTGCCTTTTTCTGTAGATTCACTGTCAATGTTACATTTAATTACTGTTCATTATTAATTTATTGTTTATGTTTTATTTACCAGTTTATTGTAATATCTGTAGGCCTATGTACTTATACATTTTCCAATGTTTCATATTGGTAATGCAGTGAGCGAAATAACAAAAGCGCAACAGCCGTTGGTTGGAAGATAAAAAAAAAGTTATTTTATTTTGCTTTCTACTGACAGAAGCACCACTTTAGCAACTTTTTGTTTTCTTCAAAAAAGCACCTACCAACAAATTAAGCTAAATTTCTTTGGTCAATCTTTGGACAAAGCTATTTTGCGTTGAAGGGATTGGGCTTAATCATCCCTGACTGGAAACAGAACATACAGTAGGTACTTCTTGCAGTTTGTAGTCAGACAAATGTGAGCTGTATGAGAGAGAAAAAAATATATAATAAAGACATTCTGCTTTTTCTTTCTTTCTGAGTGATCATTTACATGAAAATGTAACCAAAATCACAACACAGATGTTGTCTTTATCATATGTGTACAGTGATTTTGGAAATGATATCTCATGGGCTTTTACCTGACAACAGAAACAGAACATATGTAAACGAGAACAGCTTTAGCTATTCAGAATTTGGCTGTATTGATGGAGGAACTACAGTAATGTAAGGATTATATACATAAAAAACAAAACAAATCATTGTTTATGTTGTGTACATCTGGTGGTCCTGATTCTGTTTTCACTCTCAACAAGAATTCATGAATTATTGACCCTTTCATTATTGACTTTGCTAACGTATTTCTGATTTGTTTCTTATTAAAGGAGTTCCATGTCTAGGAGAGAGTTAGGATGTGTTCTCCATGATGGTCAACACTTTTCACATCAATTTGTCATTTGTCATTATTATTTGGAGCTTCGCTGACACTGATCAAATCTTATTTCTTTGCTGTTCAGTCAGGTCTTCTTTTCTCTGGTTCTTTTGAAAGCGGAAGTGAAAAGTGATGTGACATGGCCAAGTACGGTGTCCCATACTCAGAATTTGTGCTCTGCATTTCACCCATCCATATTGCAAATAGAAAACATGATATCAAAACTGTATTACAACAAAATTATAGCTTTACAAAATCACACTAAAAATAAAACTATAAATAGGAGAACATATGATAAATAAAACTGCATTTAACAAATATATTTAATATTTTCTAACCGTATCTAACATAAACTGTAAGTATAGTAGGCTAATTACAAGTTTTTTTTTAATTTAAAGTAGGGGAAAACTCCCCGCTTAAGGACTGTGCTTTTTATTTTTATTTGTCTCTGTGAAACAAAAGTTAAATGTGTTCAGAACAGTTATCATAGTTTTAGTGACATTGACATAATTGTAAACCAATTATGAAAAATACCATTTTTTACCAAGGGGGGATTTTGCCCTGCAGATAAAGTAAAATGTCCCACAGTCTGACAAAGCAATTTGCTTTATTCGTTTACAGCAAAACCATTTTCAGGCAGTTTTAGCTTAAAATTAAAAAGAATATAATCAATAATTATGAATTACAAAACTATAATAGTCTATTTAAAAAATATGTTATACCTGATGCTAACTTGAGGTATTTTTTTTAAATAAAGTCCAATTATTTTTATTCAACCAACTAGTTAGAATACATTTAAAGGATTTATAGTAACTTCAGTAATTAAGCCATGCACCCTGGGGGCATTTTACCCCACTGACTAGGTTTGAAAAAAAAATGATGGCATTCTTAAAATACAATTATATTTTTCTTAAATAACTCGTACTCTCTATCTACAGGCCCTACTGTTCTCATATCATATATAACTGTGAACAAGAAGATTTAAAACCCTTTATTTTCTTAGTGCTGAATAATTAGATCACTTACTGTGGAATTAATTTTCTCTCAGGTACATCACCAGTGTACGCTTCATGGTGAATATTTCTACATCACTCTTTTGCAACAGATGAAAGACAATAATGCGATATGAGCTAGCTCGAGTAACACTTAATTAAGTGTTACGCGTACACTTGAAGAAGTCAGCTCTGTAGTGTTCTTCTGGGGTTGTAGGTGTGTGTGCAGTAGTGATATTGGCAATGAAGCGTTTTGGTGGATGGCGGATGTGGGGCATGGTTATGGGCTGGATATTTAACTTGGTAATCATCTCTGTTGCGTGGCTGTATATCTCCTGGAACTTCTGCTCAGTTCTCTTTGCCCTCAGGGTGGTCCTCACACAATCTGCTGCAGAGTGCATACCAGACTCTGTTTCTATCTTCTTCTGCAGATTAAGGCACTCCAACTCCTGGATTACTTCAGTGGCCATCATGAGTACTAAAACTGTGCTACCTTTTCCAAATATCTCCAGCAGCCCTCTTACTGTCACACCAGTGTTTGAGGCATCTGTTTGGGCCGTGTCCTCTAAGCTGAGTAGTACGGACTCATACTGATGTAGCACAGACCACATTGCTGGAGTCCTGATCATCCATCTTGTTTGACACAAGGCTTGCAGGTTGCTAACTGTTCCTGATGCTGCAGTTGCCATGTTCACCCATTTTGTTTTCTATTTGCCTGACAATTTGTATAGACAGCCAAGCTTGTGGACCCAATCCAGGTGTCAGTGATGACGCTGTACAAGCAGCCTGGGTGACCAGATTTGCACAGTGGGCGCCACCGTGTATATACAAAGCCAGTGGCGGCATCTCCCTTATCCTGTCCTGTGCTCCATTTCTGTTGCCTGACATATTCGCTGCTCCACCATATGTTTGCCCACGCAGACCAGACAGCAAAACACATCTGTGGTAATTTTGCTAGGTTTTCCCCAGTTGTGCTTGAGACTTCGTAAAACCCTAAGAAGGCCTTGTGGAGGGCCAAATCATGGCCTACATACCTGACACATATGGCTTCCTGTTCAGTTCCTTCAATGTCCTGTGTTCCATCAATAATAATGGAGTATTGGAGGAGAGGCAGCATGTGAATTAAGCTAATGATTTCCCTAATTATGATGTTTGCAAATAGATTTAAAATTTCATACTGAATTTTATTCCACACCTTGTATTTCTCACACTGAGAAGTAAGGGATAACTTGTCCATACAGACGAGGCACAGGCATATGGAGGTAAGTTCTCTGCCGAGTTCATAGCTGTCTCGGAGTTATACAGAGTTAAATGCCACCTACCAGCCAATCAATTAGGATGAATTAGGATGTTGTTTTTCCATGTAAATTAGGTGATCCCGCTGCAAGCACATACATTACTAAGCAACATGGGTGCGTTATGTCTAAGTTATGATCTGTGATCATATCATTTACAAAAAGGATGTAGGAAGGGATCTAATATTCATTAAGCCAAGCTTTATTATTTGTTTATCTGTATTATAGCAGTTTATATATATATATATATATATATATATATATATATATATATATATATATATATATATATATATATATATATATATATATATGTTTTATTACCATTAAATTGTTTTGGAAGTTTTTTTTGTATTTGCTAGTTCAGGGAACAGACACGGTCTCTATAGTATGATATCTAGGTGAAAGGGTCTCTATGTGCTATATTAGCTGACTTCTGTGATGTGAGGTGGCTAGCAGACGGTCAGTTTAGCCAGTCTGTCTGCTTCCTGACCTGGGGCCTCATTTATAACCATTGCGTACGCACAAAACCTGCACTGAAAGAGCCACTTTCAAACCTGCCACTTCCTACGCAAAAGGTGGGATTTATAAAAACAAACTTGACCGTGAACATGCACGCAAACTCTGACCCATGCATGCATATGAACTCTTTTTCCTCGAGTGAGAAAATTAATAAAGTAAACAACAATTTTAATTTAGTTTTCATGTCGATATACATATTTACATTAAATATTATACTCTCGTTAATGTAGATAAGCACTGAAATTACATAAAGTCATTACGCAGAAGTTAAACCGAAATTAGCCTATATGAATTTAGACATAATTTGTAGTGGATGCGCCTGACCAGTTTTCCAGTGGCATGCTATGTTTTAATGTCAGCAAAGAGTGCTATAGGTGCACAATAATTCATAATTAAACTAAACTGCAGATCTCTTGTTACGAGAAAATATTTTTGTAGCAAGAACATGATCAATATTGCACACTTACTTCGATATTATGGCGGACACTGCTGGACTTGGTGTCCGGCTGGTCCATTGTCCGGTTTGGATAGGTTCAATGTTAATGTCGTGTGAAGGTATCTCCACAACATTATGAAAAATACCACTGTATTTTGAAGGATACACCTTGAAGAAAACTGTAAGATTTGCACGTTTCCATTTTAAAACACTTCATCAGTGATGCGCCGAGTCAGACAATTGTATTTACACTGCAATAAATATAGGCTGTATAGGCTAATATCTGTTTCCGCTAAAAATAGCTAAAAGATGTTCACTTTATCAGCCAAACTGCATAAATTTACAGTTTTTTCAATTGCTAACAAGCGTTTACCAATACTTAAAGTACTTTTTCTAAACTCTTAACACAGCAACACACCTACATCACACAGTTAGCCAAATAGTTCATTTTCTGGCCAAAACCACATTTTGTTAAATACATACAAACTATACATTTCAAAATGCTGAATACCGTTTTCTTCATATACTAACTCTATCAAAACACAGCAAACACGATTCAAAATCAAGTCATTCCGTCAAAACATTGGCACTGGTTTTCTATCCAATAGGAACATACATTCAATCATAGTGCATAGACTGTCAAAATGATAACAATTAATGGCATTACAAAATTTAGCCTTCAGTTTACCTTCATCTGAAAACCATTTTACATATTTAACATTGTGTTTTTACATTTTTACATTGTGTTCATTCTTGGCAACATACTAGCTAAAACTGAATGAGTCATTACTTTATAGAATGTACAATAGAAAAAAATAGGGTCCCCTATGCAGAAATTCAATGGGACCCCTGAACCTTCCAGTGGGTGAGTGTTGGAGTGTTGTGATGGTGTCCTCATGATAGCTGATGCAGTGATCAACAAACATTCCAACATACATGGCCTTTGGTTACTATGCAAGCTTGTTTCTGTCACAGAATAAAAAAAGTAAAAACAGTAATTGTGACCTTTTTATCTCACAATTCAGATCTATATTGGAATTGTGAGTTTACATCTTGCAATTCAGACTTTATCAGAATTGTGAGATACTGTAAATTCACAATTACAAGAAAAAAGTCAGAATTCTGAGATAAACTTGTCCTAAACTTGTTCTTAAAAAAAAAAAAAAAAAAACACCTTTCCCTTTATCTTTCTCTCCTTCCCTTGCTAGCGTGTACTTATTTGAACAATGACTGACACTTGGTGTTACGAGCACTTCCTCTGTCTGATTGCCTCTTCAAGATGAATCGCTTTATGTACTCCCCAATTGTAAGTCGCTTTGGATAAAAGCGTCTGCCAAATGACTAAATGTAAATGTATAAAGTTACAATTACCCATTGCCCTTTATATTCCATGGCAGAAATAAGCTTTCATAGGTTCCACGTGTGTAAGGGGAATAAACAAACAAACATAAAAAATGCAGTCTAACACACATTCTCACTCCTCTCCTCTACCTCTTCTCCCCTTTTCTGATCCAACTACTCTACCTTCTACAACTATTCCTCTCCCTCTCGCAGACATCATTCTGTTCTCTTTCTGATTCTTTGTGTTGTTCTGCATCCACAAAACCAATTCAAAGAGGTCTTTTTTACTCTATGTTATTGATGTAATGGAAAGAGCTTCAACACCTGACTATTCCTCCAACTGAGACTGGAATCAGCTATTTCTAAATACTTCAGTGATCTGTTACTTAAAAGTGCTTATCAGTTGTTACAGTACTTTATATAGAGATCATTTTTCAATACTTTTGAGCTGCTGTTGTAGCGGAAGTAGACGTTGTATACTATATTTATGGTTTGGAACATTAGGTCTTCAATTCTGACATGCTGTGTTTAAGCATTTGTAAATATGACTAAAAAGATCCATGATTTTGGTTTCGGGTAAGCTTGTATGAAAAGAAAATGTAAGCATTTTAGAAACATGGTAATTGACTGCATATTGTGTGAAAACAACACAAATTGTGCTAATGGTATGGTTACAACAGATGGATGATGTGCTAATTGTGTTTAGAGTTTTGAAAATGTGACTACAGATTGGACAAAAGGATGTTAGCAATTGAAAAAAAATGTAATTTGATTGGAATTGTTTAAAACGAGAGAAATACTATTTGGCCAGTGAAAACAATTCAAATCAAATTAAATGTATGCATCTTCTTTTCAATGTCACTAAGACAAAGGAACTAATTTTAGACACATGACAAAAATTCTCTACTCCTCACTGTCCTATATCCATCAATGGCCAGCCAGTGGAAAATGTTGACAACTTCAGGTACGTTTACATTATCTTAGACAATAAACTAAGTTTTGACCATCATGTCACGGACATTCATAGACGCTGCCAACAAAGTCTTTTGGTCATACGTAAAGCAAGGTTCTTTTCAGTGAAACCAAATCTATTGCTTCTTCTGTATAGCAGTATCATTGAATCCATTATACAAAACCCGATTCCAAAAAAGTTGGGGCACTGTACAAATTGTGAATAAAAAAGGAATGCAATAATTTACAAATCTCATAAACTTATATTTTTTTCACAATAGAATATAGATAACATATCAAATGTTGAAAGTGAGACATTTTGAAATGTCATGCCAAATATTGGCTCATTTTGGATTTCATGAGAGCTACACATTCCAAAAAAGTTGGGACAGGTAGCAATAAGAGGCCGGAAAAGTTAAATGTACATATAAGGAACAGCTGGAGCACCAATTTGCAACTTATTAGGTCAATTGGCAACATGATTGGGTATAAAAAGAGCCTCTCAGAGTGGCAGTGTCTCTCAGAAGTCAAGATGGGAAGAGGATCACCAATTCCCCCAATGCTGCGGCGAAAAATAGTGGAGCAATATCAGAAAGGAGTTTCTCAGAGAAAAATTGCAAATAGTTTGAAGTTATCATCATCTACAGTGCATAATATCATCCAAAGATTCAGAGAATCTGGAACAATCTCTGTGCGTAAGGGTCAAGGCCGGAAAACCATACTGGATGCCCGTGATCTTCGGGCCCTTAGATGGCACTGCATCACATACAGGAATGCTACTGTAATGGAAATCACAACATGGGCTCAGGAATACTTCCAGAAAACATTGTCGGTGAACACAATCCACCGTGCTCTAAAACTCTATAGGTCAAAAAAGAAGCCATATCTAAACATGATCCAGAAGCGCAGGCGTTTTCTCTGGGCCAAGGCTCATTTAAAATGGACTGTGGCAAAGTGGAAAACTGTTATGTGGTCAGACGAATCAAAATTTGAAGTTATTTTTGGAAAACTGGGACGCCATGTCATCCGGACTAAAGAGGACAATGACAACCCAAGTTGTTATCAGCGCTCAGTTCAGAAGCCTGCATCTCTGATGGTATGGGGTTGCATGAGTGCGTGTGGCATGGGTCATCTGGAAAGGCACCATCAATGCTGAAAGGTATATCCAAGTTCTAGAACAACATATGCTCCCATCCAGACGTCGTCTCTTTCAGGGAAGACCTTGCATTTTCCAACATGACAATGCCAGACCACATACTGCATCAATTACAACATCATGGCTGCGTAGAAGAAGGATCCGGGTACTGAAATGGCCAGCCTGCAGTCCAGATCTTTCACCCATAGAAAACATTTGGCACATCATAAAGAGGAAGATGCGACAAAGAAGACCTAAGACAGTTGAGCAACTGGAAGCCTGTATTAGACAAGAATGGGACAACATTCCTATTTCTAAACTTGAGCAACTTGTCTCCTCAGTCCCCAGACGTTTGCAGACTGTTATAAAAAGAAGAGGGGATGCCATACAGTGGTAAACATGGCCTTGTCCCAACTTTTTTGAGATGTGTTGATGCCATGAAATTTAAAATCAACTTATTTTTCCCTTAAAATTATACATTTTCTCAGTTTAAACATTTGATATGTCATCTATGTTGTATTCTGAATAAAATATTGAAATTTGAAACTTCCACATCATTGCATTCTGTTTTTATTCACAATTTGTACAGTGTCCCAACTTTTTTGGAATCTGGTTTGTATGTTTTTCTTGCTATTTCACCAAGCTCAGAAACAGTAATAAGCTTTTTAGAATCACTAATATCTTAAAATATAATTGGTCTTTCTACTCCTAATTTGTATCAATTTCCTTATTGATACGGCCATCATTTGTAGAGCAAATACTATAATAAAAAACCCTAGTCATCCCCTCAACTCATGCTTCTCCCTTCAGGCCGCAGATACAAACAGCTACCCCATTAAAAAAGCACACTTCTTTTTTTCTTTTTTTTTGGTTTGGATGACAAAATCATTATATCCCATATAGAAATGTTCTTAGCTAAAATATGAGTTTGCAGATTATAGTAAATCTCTCTGTAATTCTGCTGTAATTTTGTCAATTTCACATGTGCATTTGACCATCGAAGGAGGATCAGGGTGATTCTCTTTGAAGCACATGCAGACTGTTTCTATTTAATTATCACTCATTTACAAAAGGAAAAAAAAAAGGTTTAATTAATCATGCTGTTATGCATTCTCTCTCTCTCTCTCTCTCTCTCTGTGCATGCTGGGAGTTTGGGGAATGTGAGGGTTCAC
Source organism: Schizothorax lantsangensis (assembly GCA_027422415.1). NCBI lineage: Eukaryota > Metazoa > Chordata > Actinopteri > Cypriniformes > Cyprinidae > Schizothorax > Schizothorax lantsangensis. Next base: position 3,034,224 of record CM049839.1, on the reverse strand, counting down.
TGGTGAGAGGAGCGTTTCTGGGGGTAGTTTTCTTTACTATTGTTTTCTTTTCCTTTTTTTCTAAAGGTTTATGTAGGTTATAGTTATAGTGCTTAATTGGTTGTTTTGTTTTGTTTGTTTGTTTTATTTTTTGAAGAGTAATAGTCGCCAGGTAGAAGTTTTTTGGCCTCGTGGCGGAGGACCGGGATGGAGGTTTCCTCTCTGTCACTCCGCCATGGAGTCAGGTGTGTGCCTGACGCTGGTGCGACAGTCGAAGATGTGCTCATGGCGATTGGAGAACAAACAGGGTTTGAAAATATTGTATCCGCGTCAAAAATGAACAAGGCCGTGGTGATTTTTCTAAAGGATCAAAGTTTTGTGAGTAAACTCATCGTGAGCGGCGTTTGGGTAAGTGGAGCATTTGTTACTGTTTCACCGTTGGTATCGTAGTCGACAAGGGTGAACATTTCTAATTGTCCACCATATATACCTAATGCATGCATTGCAAATGAACTGCAAAGGTTCGGGAAAATAGTAAGTGGAATGACATTAATTCCACTCGGGTGTAAAAATGAAGCCCTAAAACACGTGTTGTCTTTTAGGCGGTGCTAGATATCGCCGACGCTAGATATCTCGTTTCGGGTTAAACATGTCATATATGATCTATGCGAGCACCAATCATTTGAAATGCTTTGAGTGTGGAAATTTTGGACATAAAAAAATGGAATGCCCGCATAAAACACAAACAGAAGAAAATACTAACAAAACAAACGAAGGTGAACAGGCGGTCACTGGTGAAGTGGGGAATGTAGATGAAAGTAATGAAATAGAGACAGATAATAGAACTGACAAAGAGCAGAGTGGAAATAATAAACTGAGTGCTCATGAACAAAGTGAATCTACTGAAGGTATAGAACAGAAGGAATCGAGTGAAAAGAAATTAGGGAAAAAAATGATTGTGATGGAGAAAATAAAAGGAAGAATTGTGAAGAGGCAGGGATAAGTGATGTGAAAAAATCTCATTTTGAGAGTTCTGATCATAATGTTGAAGACATTGTTGAGAATCAAATCGATAATATATCTCTGTCTCAGCTCTCTGAAAGCACTGATGTGACTGAAGAGATGACTGATGATGATTGTCTTTCAGAAATGTCAGATTTTCCCTCCAACTATGATGAAGAGCAGTTATATACTGTAAAAGAGATTAACGATTTCCTTGATGAAACCTTTGGAAGAAAAGTGGAAGTTAAGGATTTTTTTCCTGATGTGAAAAAGTTTTTGGCTTCAGTGATCAAGATACAAAAGACCGTCAGTTATGAAGAGTTAAGTAGAAGAAAAAGATTCCGTTTGAAAAAAATGGTAACAAACTTGAGGAAAGAAAAAAAATCTTGAAAATTCCTTATAGTTTATTAATGAAAGAATCACAAGGGGTGAACTATCTGTTCCTTTTTGTATTGTCCTCTTTATCTTTTCTTTTTCTGTCTTTCTTCATGGAGAGCTTTAAAATAGGTTCCATTAACATAAATGGGGGAAGAGATGTCAGAAAAAGAATGAGTTTAAATGAATACATACAAAATAAGAGTATTGATGTAACATTTGTACAGGAATGGAAAAATGAAGTGGAATGGAAAATGGGTTGGAGAAGTGATTTATTTATGAGTCATGGTACAAATGTTAGTGGAGGAGTTGCTATTTTATTTTCAAAGACGGTTAATATAACCACTGTGTCTGTCAATGAAATAGAAAGAGGAACAGTCTTGGCTGTTCAAGCAATTATAAATGGGTTTGTCTTTGTTTTTATTAATATGTATGCTCCAAATACTGGTGCAGAGAGGATACACATTTTTAAAAAGTTACATGAGTTTTTAAAACAAAACTGTGATGAAAATGTATGGTTGATTTTGGGGGGTGACTGGAACTGTACGGTAGATTTTACTTTAGATAGAAATGGAGAAGAACCTCATCCCTCTTCTGCTAAATGTTTATATAATATTGTTAGTAATTCTAGTTTAATTGACGTATGGAGACTACGACACCCTACAGTTAAACAGTATACATGGGTAAAGGTTTCCCATGATCATATTAGTACTGCTAGGTTAGACAGAATTTATATTAATAAGGATAAAAGTAATAGAATTTTAAAATCTACAATTTGTCCAAATGGGTTCTCTGATCATCATTTATGTATAATTGAAATAAATGTAAGGAAGTCACAAAGTCATAGTTATCATTGGCACTTCAATGTGAAATTGTTACAAGATGTGCTTTTTTGTGAAAATTTTTATATATTTTGGATTGAGTGGAAAAAAACAAAAAAATAATTATGATGATATTGTTCAGTGGTGGGATATAGGAAAAGCACAAATTAGAATATTTAGTCAAAATTATATATATAATACAAATGGTAGAATTAAAAAAACTGTTTTTGAACTAGAAAAGGAGATACAGCAGATTGAAGGAGAGGTAAGTGTTGGAGATGCTGTGACCGTTGGGAAGTTGGAAGAAAAAAAAAAAGATTTAGTCTTGTTGTTTCATGAAAAAGCAAAGGGAGCTTTAATTAGAGCTCGCTTTGCATTTTTGAGAGATATGGATGCACCAAGTTCCTTCTTTTTTAATTTGGAGCAGAAACTAAAAGAGAAATGTTGTATTTGAAAGATGTAAATGGGAATGTGATTTCAGATCTTAAAGAAATGAGAAAAATTGCTTCGGAATTTTATATGGACTTATTTGGAGAAGGACAACGTCACGTTGAATGCACTGAGGAGTTACATACAGACTTATTGAAACTCTCTGATGAACAGAGTAAACAGCTTGACTCTGGACTCCAGTTAAAAGAACTGTCTGAAGCTGTTCAAAAACTTGCACCTGGTATAGATGGACTTCCGGCTGAGTTTTATAAACAATTTTGGAACCTTCTGAAGGATGATTTATATGAAGTTCTTAATTATTGTTATCAACAACATGAATTGCCTACTAGTTGTAAAAGGGCGGTTTTATCCTTATTACCGAAGAAAGGTGATCTTGGTTTGTTGAAAAATTGGAGACCTGTGGCTGTTTTATGCACTGACTATAAAATTTTGGCAAAGTGCCTTTCTAATAGATTGAAACCCTTTTTAGAATGTATGGTCAATGAATATCAAAGGTATTGTATCCCCAACAGAACAATAATGGACAATCTGTTTCTTGTAAGAGACATAATAGACATTGCAAGTTTGAATGGTGAAAATTTAGGCATTTTTGCAATTGATCAAGAAAAAGCATTTGACAGAGTTAGTCATTTTTATTTGTTTAAAACACTTGAAGCTTTTGGGGTTGGTCAGAGTTTCATCTCATGGATTAAAATGTTGTATAATGATGCATCTGCAATGTTGAAAGTGGGGGGTGGGCTCAGTCGGCCTTTTCCAGTGTTGAGAGGAATTAGACAAGGATGCCCGTTACCAGGGATGTTGTATTCATTGGCCATTGAACCCTTAAAACATTACAAGGGGTTTCAAGAAAGAAAACATGAGTCACAAACAGACTCGAAGACTCCATGTGTTTGTGCTTCAAGCCGCTCAAAACAGCAGCTGTATAAAACACTACACTCGCCCTTCACTGAAGCTCATTTCATTATATTCACTTTCAGACTGTTTCTGAAACACACAAAGGATGATTTCAACCTATTCTTAACTTTTACACTTAAACAATGCATTAAAATTACACCCGGCTTTGTTCCGTGACTGATGCTCGCCTTGAGTTTGATCTGACCGGAGCAAAACAAACATTTCCTCGCCGCGTATTTTAGTCTCTACAGAAAGACAAGAACCTCTGCTTGGTGTTCACTGTGTTTCTACTGCGCTAAACTATTTTATCACTCGAGTTTTGTCCTGAAATGTAGGAGAAGAAAACACAAGCGCGAGGATCTCGCGAAGGCGCGCAGACACCGAGCGGCGGGTTGAGTCTGTAAGGTTCTCATGTGTTGTTTAAGAGCGCAGCGGCGCTCGAGCGACACTCATTTGAACTCAGTGTTTGAAAGACTGTAATTCCGCTCCGAGAAATGGCAGAAACCGCTCCAGCTGCTGCCGCTCCGCCGGCCAAAGCGCCCAAGAAGAAGTCCGCTGCCAAAGCCAAGAAAGCAGGTCCAGGCGTCGGTGAGCTGATCGTTAAAGCCGTGTCCGCGTCCAAGGAGAGGAGCGGCGTGTCCCTCGCCGCGCTGAAGAAAGCTCTCGCCGCCGACGGCTACGACGTGGAGAAGAACAACTCCCGCGTCAAGCTCGCCATCAAGAGCCTGGTGACTAAAGGCACCCTGCTGCAGGTCAAAGGGACCGGCGCCTCCGGCTCCTTCAAGATCAGCAAGAAGCAAGCCGAGACCAAGAAGAAACCAGCCAAGAAAGCGGCTCCTAAAGCCAAGAAGCCCGCTGCTGTCAAGAAACCCGCTGCTGCCAAGAAGCCCAAGAGCGCAGCGGCAAAGAAGCCCGCCGCTAAGAAATCGCCCAAGAAGGCCAAGAAACCCGCTGCAGCCGCTAAGAAGACGACGAAGAGCCCCAAGAAGGCGAAGAAGCCAGCGGCGCCCAAGAAAGCAGTCAAGAGCCCCAAAAAGGCCAAGACTGCTAAACCCAAGACGGCAAAGCCTAAAGCTGCTAAAGCTAAAGCTGCTAAGCCTAAAAAGGCAGCTCCCAAGAAGAAATAAAGATCTTCTGTTTTATTCTCCAACGGCTCTTTTAAGAGCCACCCACTCACTCTAAAGAAAGAGCAAAAGAAAGATCTGCACTTTGACTCTTAGTAGAAGTAAACTATTATAAGATTGTATCTTGAGTTTACCTCGACTAGTAATGTTTTACATGTTGACTGTTTAGAAAATAATTAATCATGTATTAACATGAACACATTTAATGGATCATCGATCTAAATTTAAGTTGAAAATATTTACTAATGGTTTTTGGATTGATATAAAAAAACGTATCCAGCACCCCATCACAATTTCTTGATGTTTTCTGTCATGTGTGTTTAGTCTAAAATGCAGCACAATCCGTCCAGCTGTGGAGGCGTGGCTTTGGCGGTGGGTGTTGGAGGGAAGTTCAGTGATTGGTTTAAAATCTACCAAGGCTCTAAACCAATGGGCGACTGGCACGCTCTTTTTAAAACAGAACAGCGGGATTCACGGCTTTATTATTTCTGTGTGTTATTCAAACGCAGAAATTTTAACAATCAACGATGAGCGGCAGAGGCAAAACCGGCGGCAAAGCGAGAGCGAAGGCCAAGACTCGCTCCTCCAGGGCAGGGCTGCAGTTCCCCGTCGGTCGTGTTCACAGGCTTCTCCGCAAAGGTAACTACGGAGAGCGCGTCGGTGCCGGTGCTCCCGTCTATCTGGCGGCTGTGCTCGAGTATCTCACCGCTGAGATCCTGGAGCTGGCTGGAAACGCCGCGAGGGACAACAAGAAGAGCCGTATCATCCCCCGTCACCTGCAGCTGGCGGTGCGCAACGACGAGGAGCTGAACAAACTCCTGGGTCGAGTAACCATCGCTCAGGGAGGCGTGCTGCCCAACATCCAGGCCGTGCTGCTGCCCAAGAAGAGCGAGAAACCCGCCAAAGCCAAGTAAACCGAGTCCGGTCTGCTTCTCCAACACAAAGGCTCTTTTAAGAGCCACACATTTCATCAACTAGAGAGCGATTTTCTAATTTATTTAATTCATAAAGACAAGCCGAAAACACTTTTAATGGAATTATAAACCAAATGAGTATTTAGTGTTGAGTTTGGTTAATTGAAAATACAATAAACAGCTGGAGATTATTTTACACAACCATTTAAAAAAAATCATAAATAAAACTGTTAGTAGGAAACATGTAAAGGCTGTGTAAAGTGTTTATGCCATAAAAAGTTGGACTCTGATAAATATGAATGTTGAAGTTGATTGGTGTTTTGCTGTACAGATAAATTAGTTATTAATTTGTCTTTTTAATGTAATTTATTTATTTTTAAAGTGTGTATATGTAGTATTACTGTAGGTAATTGTGTCATTTAGAGTAAGTAATGCAGTGCAGTAAGGTCTACTTTCACCAGCGCTTTTTAATGTCTTTATGAATGAGTTTTCAGAAAAATTAAGTGACTGAGACTGGATGAATGATTGGTAAAACCAGTCAATCACTATGGCCCGGTTTCACAGACGGGGCTTAGCCTAAGCCAGGACTAGGCCTTAGTTAAATTAAGACATTTAAGCAGCTTTTATAAAAATGCCTTTGAAGAAAATGTTACAGATGTGCATCTTGAGACAGAACAATGTGACTGGCGTGTTGTAAGATATGTCAGAGCAAGATATTTTAGTTGAGACAGCTCAAACCTGCGTTTTAGTCTAGGACTAGCCTTAAGCCTTGTCTGTGAAACCGGGGGTAAATGTATGCTGTTGATCTAGCTGTTTGTCCCCGAGTAGTTTTGGATATCAACAGCTGCTAAATATATGTTCTGATTATGGGATTAGATATGATGTGCAATAACATACGAAAAAGAGTGTTGCTGTGATATGCAGAACCAAACAACAGAGATCTTAATATCCCAGAATTTAATTTATGAGGGCAAGTATTAAATATGTGTGCTAAAACAAAAATAAATTAATAAATGGGTCATATCATTAACAATGTGATGATGATGAGTAAAGGCAGTGTCGTATGTTATATGCTATCATGAGGAAGTATTTTATGTTATTGTGCTGTTTTGTGTTTTGCTAACAGACCTTGATTCTGGAAATAAAGTTGAATGAATGAATCAAGCGTAAAGTACTAAACAGAACAAAGTATTCTGAGCGGGAAACACAAACAGCCACGTTTGAAAACAATAGCTGCTCAGTCATTGGCTAGCAGTCATGTCCAGACGTCACACATCAGCCAATCACAAGCGTCTTCATGACGTCATACGCTCGTGGCCATTTGATGCTTTAAAAGCAGGTGCGGAACAGAGAGCGGTATATTTTCGACGTACTTAAACGGAGAAAGAAGTTGATCTTCGCGATGGCAAGAACCAAGCAGACGGCTCGTAAATCCACCGGTGGCAAAGCCCCGAGGAAGCAGCTCGCTACTAAAGCCGCCCGGAAGAGCGCCCCAGCCACCGGCGGCGTCAAGAAGCCTCACCGTTACAGGCCCGGGACCGTGGCTCTCCGAGAGATCCGCCGTTATCAGAAGTCCACCGAGCTGCTGATCCGCAAACTGCCTTTCCAGCGCTTGGTGCGAGAAATCGCGCAGGATTTCAAGACGGACCTGCGCTTCCAGAGCTCCGCTGTCATGGCCCTGCAGGAGTCCAGCGAGGCTTATTTGGTCGGTCTGTTTGAGGACACCAACCTGTGCGCCATCCACGCCAAGAGAGTCACCATCATGCCCAAAGACATCCAGCTGGCGCGCCGCATCCGCGGAGAGCGCGCTTAAACCCGCCGCTGCAGCGTCACACCCCAAAGGCTCTTTTAAGAGCCACCAACACGACACTGAACGAGACCGTTTCCTCTGTAGCGCTGAATATAACCATAGAGATGAACAATGTACTTAAATGTTTAGTGAATTATGTCTGTCTTCACCTATTTCTTCACTTCATTCCTATTTTACATTTTACTACAGAGTTTACACACACAAGCAAAAGCATGAAATAAAATATGGATGTGCCACTCTTCATTAACGGTTTCGCAATAAAACACTTCTGTAGATAAATACAATTAAAATTATCCTACTTTTGATATGCATGTGTATACAGCCAAGTGCAATTATTTATAGGGTTAATAATATAAAGATATAATTATAAATTTACAAGTGCGTCATAAATTTCTGTTGCGATGTTTAATGTGAAAATAAACGTAGTTTTGTAATCATATGTGTATATTTAAGGGGAATTGAGAACCACTGATTAAATGTTTAATATGAAATCTGTAGCTGTCCGTTTACTTTGGTGCGCGTTCCTGCAGCTCTAGACAACAAACTGATTTTTTTGGGGGAAAAGGCGTCTGTCAGATACATGCATGTACATCTATTAATCTTATAAATCATCTGTCAAATGAATTTTTTATAAAACATGGATTATAAAACGAAACAAAGAACAGACATCTTTAGATTAGCGTTAAACCACATTGTTTCCTGTTCTAAATGCTAGCGTGTAGGGAATGCGTCATGTGACACGGCGCTGGTTTCATTTAGGTCCTGTAAGCAAATATAAAAAGCCTCGCTGGAGCTCTCTTTTCTTATTCGTTTTCGTTGTTTGACCGAAACTGAACGTATCTTAATCATGTCTGGAAGAGGCAAAGGCGGTAAAGGACTCGGGAAAGGAGGCGCTAAGCGGCACCGTAAAGTGCTGCGCGATAACATCCAGGGAATCACCAAACCTGCCATTCGTCGTCTCGCGCGCCGCGGCGGCGTCAAGCGCATCTCCGGTCTGATCTACGAGGAGACCCGCGGGGTGTTGAAGGTGTTCCTGGAGAACGTTATCCGCGATGCCGTCACCTACACCGAGCACGCCAAGAGAAAGACCGTCACCGCCATGGACGTTGTGTACGCGCTCAAACGACAGGGACGCACCTTGTACGGCTTCGGAGGATAAACGCCTTCAATCAGGAGAATAGACCCAACGGCTCTTTTAAGAGCCACCCACACTGTCATAGAAAGAGTTAATGTTGCTGTGTCATACTGTAGATGAAAACTAACAAAATGCATAATCTACTTACAAAAAAATATATTTATATATATATATATAATTGGTTTAGTGTAATTCACTGAGGATACAGACATTCTCATGTCTTTGAGCCGAGAGCTGTTTTTCAGAATTGGAGCTCGTGTAATATTTATTTCTCCAGAAACGTGAAAAATAAACCATGTATTTTTGTCTTAAACAGCATTTTCATTTACTTGTTTAGTATTTCTAAGTGATTTACAAAATGAAGAGAAAACACAATCAGATGGCAGCGCTGCTTAAGTTACAGCAGAAGATAAAACATTTAAAATAACGTTACTGCTCTATTTTCTCCAAATTCTCTCAGTGGGACTATAAGGGTTTTAAAAGTACACTGTATGATATTTGAGGCCCAGTTGTTTTTTGAATGGAATATGATTAACAAAAAGAGCGGGAATTAAAACAAAGGAAGCTTCGTTGTCGCTCAAACATGGAGAGGTGGGCGGGGCTATCATTTCACCGCCTGCGATTGGCCCTCGTTCCGCTCGTGTGACTTCGAGTTGTCCAATCACAGTCGAGTTTATGGGTTTGGTCTGTGGAAACACGCAATCAGAATCCTCCTCATCTCTGTGTAAATTAGCATAGGTTAGTGAATAAACGTCTCTGTCCGGCTCTTTCTAATCATTGACTCGTTAGCATCATCATGCCTGAACCAGCGAAGTCCGCGCCTAAGAAGGGCTCCAAGAAGGCCGTCACAAAGACCGCGGGGAAGGGAGGAAAGAAGCGCAGAAAGACCAGGAAGGAGAGCTACGCTATCTACATCTACAAGGTGATGAAGCAGGTTCATCCTGACACCGGGATCTCTTCCAAGGCGATGGGGATCATGAACTCTTTCGTCAACGACATCTTCGAGCGCATCGCCGGTGAATCGTCTCGTCTCGCTCACTACAACAAGCGCTCCACCATCACTTCCAGAGAGATCCAGACCGCCGTGCGTCTGCTGCTGCCCGGGGAGCTGGCCAAACACGCCGTGTCTGAGGGCACCAAGGCCGTCACCAAGTACACCAGCTCCAAGTAGAGCAGCCGGAGACTGTTAGACCCCCAAAGGCTCTTTTAAGAGCCACACATCTACTCGTTTAAAGAGCGCGTGCTGTTTTTTTTTTTTTTTTTTATATCAATTAGTGATGGAAATTTTGATTCTTTCAAGAGATTCGTTCACTTTCAGTTCGTTTACTAAAATGATTCGTTCAGTGACCATTTCTTCATATTACATAAATACGCCAGCAGGTGGCGAAAAAGAGTATTATGTGTTATGTCTCAACGAACGTACTGTATTTACTCGTTACAAAAAAATGATTTGGCTTTATTAAAATGTGTGCTTAATCTACTCTTAAATGAGTCTAAATAAATGGTTCAGATGACCAAAACATCTTAATAATGCATACAATGCATAATTGACATTTTTAATTGCTAGGTCAGACGTTAACACATTCATAAATCTCGGAGGTTAAACGTGTCGTGGAGTTATGTTCTGTATGTTAAATATGAATATATGTATAAACAAGTGTATGTGCACAGTAACTGTGCTTTGCATCCGCTTTCTGCTGATTGCTGAACGAGACTGACTCAAATGACTGACCTTAGGGATGGCTGATGCGAAACTGACGTTTCGACACGGTGTCGAGATCCCGAAGCGCAGATGTTTCGAAACACTGCTCCGAAGCGTGATTCGAAACACCCATGTCACGTGACTAAAGTGATTCGAAGCATCGGGCCGTGTCACAAGTGTTTCGAGACGTGCACACCTGCCGATTCTGTTTGATTGACAGGGTCGGGAACAAATCACACAATTACACATCTGTCTCAACCTAACTCCCACAAAGTATAAAAGTGGAGTTAACGCATCTTCACTTCGTGGGTTTTTGTGAGAGGATTTTTTCAAAGGCTGGAGAAATTCTATGTAAAAAAAAAAAAGAAGTAGGCTAAGTCCATCAACAGCAACAACAGTGTAAAAAAATAAATAATAATAAGACATTGTGGCTTGATGCACTTTATTGTCTGTTTTTCATTACCAAAATAACTTATTTATTCACAAAGAGTTAATTCAGATGTCAGACCGATGTTTCAACACTTTACAAGAACAGAACAATAAAAACATTAATTTTAATTGTTCATTATAATTTTGTAAAGACGACCAATTCACCCAGGATTCGAACCCAAGGAGACAACATTACAGTCAAGCACACTAACCACTCCCCCAAATCACTTGGTGAATCGACTAATACAACATACTTTATAATTCATCAATTCGCTTAACTGTTTCTTTGTCAACACTGTTTCAGAGCAATACTTGAAAATGACCACTAGGTGTCACCATAGAGACGGCTGTCGAAATGTTTCGAAGCCTAGACACATTTGCTTCGACTGCTTCAGTGTTTCACGAAGCCTCGCTCTGCCCACCACTAACTGACCTACCCGCACACATTCGTTCACGAACGAGATCTCTCTCTCGTTCAGACTCAAAACAGCACCTCGGTCAGTGATGGGCGTGTTCGTTCAGTAACAACCGTTCGTGAATGAAAAGAACCAGTTGTTGAACGATATGGCGAGCTCGTGTAGTTTGGCATATTTGCAGCAAAGAAAGAAATTTACACTTTACCATTCATTGTAAAGAAAACTGACCCACTAGGTGTTTTAGACTTAGTTTTGTGGTATTTGCACTTTGAACAATTATCTCAAGATCTCTCTCGTTACTCGTTCAGTACTCTTTACAGTAAACTGTAAGTAAATTGTAAATAAAAACAGGTAAATTGTTCAAAGTGCAAAATATACCACAAAACTAAGTCTAAAACACAGTAGTTGGTCAGTTTTCATTACAATAGTAATGACAATTAAACAATAGAACTGACTAGTAAGCCAATTCTCAAATAACTGCTATGATGACTTTTGTTCTACCCACATAAATGATAGAAGTAATTGTGTTGTCCAATCTATGCATACTGTGTCTGTTCCCCGAATAGTGAGGTCAAAATATAAATTTAACGCAGGATCTAGAAAAAATCTGATCGTGATTAAACCAGAAAAATGCAAAATACTGTAAATGAACAAAAATTATTTTTAAAGCTTGGGCTCCTAAACATTAGATCACTCACACCTAAAGCAGTAATTGTAAATGAAATGATCACAGATAATAGTTTTGATGTACTCTGTTTGACTGAAACCTGGCTTAAACCAAATGATTATATTGGTCTAAATGAGTCTACTCCACCAAGCTACTGTTATAAGCATGAGCCCCGTCAGACTGGTCGTGGCGGCGGTGTCGCAACAATATATAGTGATATTCTCAATGTTACTCAGAAAACAGGATACAGGTTTAACTCATTCGAAATACTTATGCTTAATGTTACACTGTCAGATATGCAAAATAAATCTGTCCTATCTCTTGCTCTGGCTACTGTGTATAGACCGCCAGGGCCATATACAGATTTCCTAAAAGAATTTGCAGATTTCCTCTCAGACCTATTGGTTAATGCTGATAAAGCGCTAATTGTCGGAGATTTTAACATTCATGTTGATAATCCAATTGATGCATTAGGACTTGCGTTTACTGACCTAATAAACTCTTTTGGAGTCGAGCAAAATGTCACCGGGCCCACTCATCGTTATAAGCACACGCTAGATTTAATTATATCGCATGGAATTGATCTTACTGATATAGATATCGTACCTCAAAGTGATGATGTTACTGACCATTTCCTTGTATCGTGCATGCTGCGTATTACTGATATTAACTATAGGGCCCCACGTTATCGTCCGGGCAGAACTATTGTTCCAGCCACTAAAGACAGATTCACAAATAACCTGCCTGATTTATCTCAGCTGCTCTGTGTACCCATAAATACAAATGAACTTGACAAAATGACTAGCAACATGGGCACTACCCTCTCTAATACGTTAGAAACTGTTGCTCCCATCAAATTAAAAATGTTAGAGGAAAACATGCTGCGCCATGGTACAAAAGTTATACCCATTCTCTCAAGAAAGAAACTCGTAATCTTGAGCGCAAATGGAGAAAAACTAACTTGGAAGTTTTTAGAATTGCGTTGGAAAACAGTCCAGCTATAGACAGGCTCTAACAGCTGCCAGGACCGAGCATATCCGCAAACTCATAGATAATAACCCAAATAATCCAAGGTTTTTATTTAGCACAGTGGCTAGACTAACAAATAACCAGACGTCACCCAATCTAAATATTCCCTCACAGTTTAATAGTAATGACTTTATGAATTTCTTCACTGATAATATAGATAACATCAGAAATACAATAACTAATGTAGATTCTACGGCGTCTAGTACTTCAGCCTCATTCACCGCACCCAAAGAAAAACTGCAGTGCTTTTCAACTATAGGACAGGAAGAGCTAAATAAACTTATCACCGCATCTAAACCAACAACATGTCTATTAGATCCTGTACCTACTAAATTACTGAAAGAGTTACCTGTAGCAGAAGAACCACTTCTCAATATTATTAACTCATCATTATCTTTAGGTCACGTCCCTAAACCATTCAAGCTGGCAGTTATTAAGCCTCTTATTAAGAAGCCACAACTAGATCCTAGTGAACTGGCAAATTACAGACCCATCTCAAATCTTCCGTTTATGTCTAAAATTTTAGAAAAAGTTGTGTCTGCTCAATTGTGCTCATTCTTGCAAAAAAATTATCTCTGTGAAGAATTTCAGTCAGGTTTCAGGCCCCGCCATAGCACAGAAACTGCACTTGTTAAAATTACAAATGACTTGCTTCTTGCATCAGACCAAGGCTGCATCTCATTGCCAGTTTTACTTGATCTTAGTGCTGCGTCCGACACTATAGATCATGACATACTCGTAGATCGATTACAAAACTATACAGGTATTCAAGGGCAGGTTTTGAGATGGTTTAGATCCTACCTGTCCGATCGCTACCACTTTGTTTATTTAAATGGGGAGTCATCTCAATTATCACCAGTAAGGTATGGAGTACCACAAGGATCTGTCCTAGGTCCTCTGCTGTTTTCAATATACATGCTGCCCCTTGGTAATATTATTAGAAAATACGGGATTAGTTTCCATTGCTATGCTGATGATACTCAACTATATATCTCAACAAGACCAGACGAAACTTCTAAATTATCTAAGTTAACTGAGTGTGTTAAAAATGTAAAAGATTGGATGACCAATAATTTTCTCCTATTAAATTCAGATAAGACAGAGATATTACTTATTGGACCAAATAACAGTACACAGAATCTCTTGGATTACAATTTGCAACTAGACGGATGTCCTGTTACTTCCTCTACAGTCAAAAATCTGGGTGTTATATTAGACAGCAACTTGTCTTTTGAAAAACATATTTCCAATGTTACAAAAACAGCATTCTTCCATCTTAGAAACATTGCCAAGCTAAGGAACATGTTACCTGTTTCTGATGCAGAAAAGCTAGTTTATGCATTCATGACCTCTAGACTGGACTATTGTAATGCACTGCTAGGTGGTTGTCCTGCATCTTCAATAAACAAGCTACAGATAGTCCAAAATGAAGCGGCTAGAGTCCTTACCAGGTCAAGAAAATATGATCATATTACCCCAATTTTACATTCTCTGCACTGGCTACCTATTAAGTACCGTATCAGTTACAAAATATTATTACTGACCTATAAGGCCCTAAATGGTTTAGATCCTGCGTACCTAACTAGTCTTCTATCTCGCTAAAATCCATCACGCTCTCTAAGGTCGCAAAACTCTGGACTCTTGGTAGTACCTAGAATAGCAAAGTCCACTAAAGGAGGTAGAGCTTTTTCATATTTGGCTCCCAAACTCTGGAATAGCCTTCCTGATAACGTTCGGGGTTCAGACACACTCTCTCTGTTTAAATCTAGATTAAAGACACATCTCTTTAGCCAAGCATTCACATAATGCATTCATATAATGCATCTCATAATCTTGTACTGCAGTTATATCTGATCAAACGCACATTATTATTCTTTAGCTTGGGTTGAACAAATATTTTTTTCTTGAATGGAACAAAAGCTACGCTAAATATGTCTCTTTATTTCTCTGTATCTGATATGGGATTAACATCCCGTGGTAACTATGAATTACAGAAGCTTCAGTCTGGATCCAGCCCTTAAATGATCTGAGATGACCAAACACCTGAGAAGAGATGATGCCGACCCCTCGGAGGACCTCAGAGGATGCCAACCTCTGATCCCCCAACAACATGCAGAATTAACAAATTTTGCCATAAGTTAATATATTAAGTTTCTACAATGTATAAATATATTGTAGAAGCTTAATTTCCTGTAAAGCGCTTTGCAACGATTGTATCGTAAAAAGCGCTATACAAATAAACTTGAATTGAATTGAATAGTAAAATGTCAATTTCTTTCTTTGCTGCAAATATGCCAAACTACACGAGCCGAGCTCAACCTGTGCACCATCATTATCGTTCAACAACTGGTTATTACGTTCACGAACGAGATGTACCAGTTCATTCAACTAGTTCACGAACGAGATCTCTCTCTCGTTCAGAGCAACTCGGTCAGTGAAGGGCGTATTCGTTCACTACATTCAACAAATCACATGCTCTGTCACATCTCATACTCGAATGCTATTGGCTCGAGGTTTAGTCAGTCTTTGACAGGATGAAACAGACTAGAGCTAACAGCGCCACGCTGCTCTGAAGGGAGGAATTTCAGTGAACGAGAAATATGAGTCAATGGATTACGTGAACGAGAACGATTCGTTCACCTAAAAGATTCGTTCAAAAAGAACGAGTCATTCACGAATGTAAGTAACATCACTAGAGTTTACACACAAGCAAAAACATGAAATAAAACGTCTCAGGTTACGTATGTAACCATGGTTCCCTGAGAGTAGGGAACGAGACACTGCGTCCTCTAGGGGTCGCTATGGGGAACGTCGTCAGCGTGACCCGTGTCTGAAGCATACATACAAAAACACCACTTGTTGGCCGGCGACAGCCTATGACGTCACTACTGGCGCGAACCACAGTATAAAGGGGCGCCGGGAAAATACGTCATCCACTTCTTCGTCTGAAGCTTGCGTCCGAAGCATGGCACCGCGCCTAGAGGACGCAGTGTCTCGTTCCCTACTCTCAGGGAACCATGGTTACATACGTAACCTGAGACGTTCCCTTTCGAGGGAACTTCGAACTGCGTCCTCTAGGGGTCGCTATGGGGAACGGAATACCCACGCCACCATGCTGAGGGGAGTGCAAGCCAAGCACACAAGGCGAGCACTAAGTACCAACTCTACCCAGCTACGGGAGTTGCCCCTGGGACGGTTAGACGGCTGTCAGTGACATTATCCCCTACGGCCAAAGACCCGAGCTGCATACCCTGAACTTACCTGTTTAAGGGCCGGGACTCCCGGACCCAGGGTAGAGCTTGAAGGCTTAGAATCATAAGAAAGATTCCTTTAAGGGGATACGGCCAAGTACCTAGGATAGTAGCTAGGTCCTGGCCTGTCACCCAGGGGCTACCGCTTGCTCTGCATGAGCTAAATGAGGGAACTGTCTCAACAGACCCCTGGTAGCAACACCCTGTTCAAGTCAGTATCACCATGATACATAGGTAGAGTGGGCCCAAGGCGAAACCGGGGCCTACCAACTCAAAGAAAGGACACGAAGCCGCAGCGCGTAACCCTTACCGTACAGGATTTTTGAAAGAACGCAAAACCACTTGATGTGCGATCTTACCACAATGTGGATTTTTAGAAAAGTGCCCAGAGACTAGCGTGCGCACTTGCATAACATGGATTTCTTTTTCCGTTCTAGGGAATCACAGAGGCTGTCATACACAGCGAGCAGCTTAACAGGGAGGCCGAGAGAGGCCTAACAACCTGAAGTTTGCTGATTCCGAGCTCTGGGGAGTGGAGAACCTAACTCTCAGCATGAGAGGGAACTCAGACACTCCAGAAGGGAGTGGCATGCTCATATGTGACCCTCTACAGAGAGGGGAGCAATGCTAGCTCGACCAACCAGGAGAGCATAAGGCAGCTGTGACAGCTCTGGAGAGCGGAGAACTCAACTCTCAGCATGAGAGACTCAGACGCTCAGAAGGGAGCGGCATGCTCATAGGTGACCCTCTATGGTGAGGGGAGCAATGCTAGCTCTACCGACAAGGAGAGCAACCTAACAGGGAGGCAGAGAGAGGCCTAGCAACCTGAGGTCGCTGAATCACAGCGCTCGTGATCTAATTTGTCTTTCAAGCCCAGAGCATTGGGCGAAATAGGTAGAGTGGGGCCCAAGGCGAAACCGGGGCCTGACCAACTCAAAGAAAGGCACGAAGCCGCAGCGCGTAACCCTTACCGTACAGGATTTTAGAAAGAACGCAAAACACTTGATGTGCGATCTTACCACAACGTGGATTTTTAGAAAGTGCACAGAGACTTAGCGTGCGCACTTACCATAACATGGATTTTTTCTCGGGAGCCGCAAAGTGAGCAACTTAACAGGGAGGCCTAAAGAGGCCTACCAACCTGAAGCTGCTGACTGACAGCTCTGGAGAGCGGAGTCACAGTGCTCGGAAGGGAATAGCGTTGCTCACAGGTGACCCTCTATGGTGAGGGGAGCGATGCTAGCTCGACCATAAGGAGAGCACCTCCAAATCACAGAGCTCTGGGAAGCGGAGGACCCAACTCTCAGAATGAGAGGGAACTCAGACGCTCGGAAGGGAGTGGCATGCTCAAAGATGACCCTCTATATTGAGGGGAGCAATGCTAGCTCGACCATAGGAGAGCAACCTAGCAGGGAGACATAAAGAAGCCTAACAACCTGAGGCTACTGTGACAGCTCAGAAGGGAGCGGCATGCTCATAGGTGACCCTCTATAGTGAGGGGAGCAATACTAGCTCGACCTGCCAAGAGTGAAGCTGCTGTGACCGCACCGGAGAGCGGAGAACCCAACTCTAACATTTACAGGGAACTCAGACACTCAGAAGGGAGTGCTCGACCGACAAGGAGAGCAATCTAACAGGGAGGCAGAGAGAGGCCTATCAACCTGAGGCTGCTGCATCACAGCCTTCGGAAGGGAGCAGAGTGCTCATAGGTGACCCTCTCGATGAGGGGAGCAATACTGGCTCGACCGACCCGGAGAGCGCCTGAGGCCGCTGAATCACAGCCCTAGGAAGGGAGCGGCATGTTCATAGGTGACCCTCTATGGTGAGGGGAACAATGCTAGCTCGACCGTACCGAGAGAGCAACGTCAAAATCACAGAGCTCCGAGCATCGGCGAGCTCCACTCTCAGCATGAGAGGGAACTCAACCGCTCAGAAGGGAGCGGCATGCTCATAGGTGACCCTCTAAGGTGAGGGGAGCAATGCTAGCTCGACCGACAAGGAGAGCAACCTACCTGAGGCCGCTGAATCACAGCGCTCGGCAGGGAGCAGTGTGCTCATAAACGACCCTCTACGATGAGGGGCTTATGCTCTATACATAGGTAGAGTGGGGCCCAAGGAGAAAAAACCCGGGGCCTGACCAACTCAAAGAAAGGGCACGAAGCCGCAGCTCGTAACTCCTACTGTACAGGATTTTTAGCAAAGAACGCAAAACACTTGATGTGCGATCTTACCACAACGTGGGTTTTAGAAAAGTGCACAGAGACTTAGCGTGCACACTTACCATATGCTGTCAGAGCCCTGGGGAGCGGAGAACTTAACTCTCAGCATGAGAGGGAACTCAATCGCTCAGAAGGGAGCGGCATGCTCATAGGTGGCAATGCAGGCTCGACCAACCAGGAGAGCATGAGGCTACTGTGACAGCTCCGGAGAGCGGGGAACTCAACTCTCAGCATGAGAGAGAGAACTCAACCGCTCAGAAGGGAGTGGCATGCTCATAGGTGACCCTCTATGGCAGGGGTGTCAAACTCAGTTCCTGGAGGGCCGCAGCCCTGCAGAGTTTAGTTCCAACCCTGCTCCGCCACACATACCATGTAGTTTTCAAATAAGCCTAAATGATTAGATTAGCTGGATCAGATGTGTTTAATTAAGGTTTTATATCTAAACTTGCAGGGCTGTGGCCCTCCAGGAACTGAGTTTGACACCCTTGGCATATCCCATTTTTGCCTCCCTCCCACTGTTAAAATGTAACTAAGTCATTTTTACTCTGAGTAAATTTTAAACGACCTACTTTTTACTTTTACTTGAGTAGATTTTTAGACTGGTAATTTTACTTGTACTTAAGTAAAATTTCATTAATGTAATGGTACTTTTACTTGAGTAGAATATTTTCGTACTCTTTCCACCTCTGCCAGACTGTTACCAGCAACAAGTCCAAAAGCCAGGGTCTGTCATGGTATGGGGTTGTGTCAGTGCCCTTGGCAAAGGTAACTTGCACTTCTGTGATGGCACCATTAATGCTGAAAAGTACATAGAGATTTTGGAGCACAATATGCTGCCTTCAAGAAGACATCTTTTCCAGGGACGTCCATGCATATTTCAACAAGACAATGCAAAACCACATTCTGCACACATTACAAAGTCCTGGCTGTGGAGGAAGAGGGTACGGGTACTTGACTGGCCTGCCTGCAGTCCCGACCTGTCTCCAATAGAGAATGTGTGGCGCATTTTGAAGCGCAAAATGCGACAACGAAGACCCCGTACTGTTGCCCACCTTAAGACTTGTTTGCAGGAAGAATGGGACAAAATTACACCTGAAACACTTCATCACTTGGTGTCTTCAGTCCCTAAACGTCTTTTAAGTGTTGTGAAAAGGAATGGCAACATTACAAAGTGGTAAATGCTTTACTGTCCCAACTTTTTTTGGAATGTGTTGCAGGTCTGAATGATATTTACAAATGACATGAAGTTGACCAGACAAAACATGAAATATTTTGTGTTCATATTGTCTGCAATGAAATACAAGTCAAAGTACATTTCGAAATCACTACTTTCTTTTTTTATTTGCGTTTTCCATACTGTCCCAACTTTTTCTGATTTGGGGTTGTAGAATCTCCCCCTTTTAATAGAGGAACGACAAAAGCTGATTTCCAGATTTCCGGAATGACACCGGTATTTAGTGAAAGATTAAAAATATAAATCAGAGGAGATGTAATAAAGTCTGCTGCTAATTTCAAATAAACAGATTCCACACCATCAGGGCCTGGTGATTTGTTTGTATCAAGCAATTTGAGTGCTTTATAAACATCAGAACTCTTAATTTGTTTAAATCTAAATTCATCCTTTTTTTTAAACGACTTTCTGCATTAATAAAATCAGAATCAGAAAATACAAAATTTTGTGATTCAAATAAAAACCCGGAGGCAACAAAATGCTTATTAAAACAATTAAGCATTTGTTCTTTATCTGATATACTAGTGGAATCCATATTTATACATGAAGGAAAGCTAGAGGTGTTTTTACTACCTGTTATCAACTTTATATTTTGCCAAAATTTCTTGGGATTATTTGCATTAAAAGTAGAATTTGCAATAAAATAATCAGCCTTAGCCTTTCTGATAGCGACTGTACATTTATTCCGAAACTGCCTAAAGTAAATCCAGTCAGAGCTTAAGTCAGATTGTCTAGCTTTCGCCCAAGCAACATCACGCTCACGAATAAGAGCAGATAGGGCTACAGAAAACCAGGGATTATCCCTACTTTTAACACGGAATTTTTTAAAAGGTGCATGCCTATTGATGATTGATATAAAACCATCATAGAAATATATCCAGGCAGACTCAACATCAGGGATAAGAAAGATCCTATCCCAATTGTAATGTGCTACGTCAAGAAGAAAACCTTGTTCATTAAAATGTCTCAAACATCGTCTAGTGATAATACGTGGTTTATGCTTAGGTAATTTGGTATCTCTGACTATGGCAATGACGCAGTGATCACTAACATCGTTAGCATATACAGAAGCTGAAGAGTACTTATGGGGAGCATTACTAAAAATGAGATCAATTAATGTGGACTTTTTACAATCCTTCAAGTTAGGTCTAGTTGGTGTCTCAACTAACTGAAAGAGATTAAGAGTATCACAGATTGCTTTAAAACCATCAGATGCTGACTGCAGCCAATTCACATTAAAATCACCCAGAAGGACCAGCTCTTTGTAATTCAAGAAAGTCACCGAGTGCATCAGAGAAGAAATGGCATCATTACTAGCTGATGGAGGTCTGTAGCATCCAACTACTGTAAGATGTAAGGTCTTGGAAACAATAAGATTTAAAGCTAATAATTCATATTTTTTAACAACTGACTCAGAAAGTAACACAGTAACTTCAAATCTATCCTTAACATAAACTGCTACCCCCCCTCCCCTTTTTGGTCTGTCAGCCCTGTAAACTGTATAACCATCAATACCTATGGCTTTATCTGAAACCGTTTTATTAAGCCATGTTTCAGATATTACTATAATGTCAGCACTGGTATTTTTTGCCCAGATACGCACTAAGTCCAACTTGGGAAGCAGGCTTCTTACATTCATATGAATAAAACCCAGACCTGATCTGGATGTAAGATCGGCAGGAACTTTAAAAGTCGAAGCAGTATCATTATAAGGACCAGGATTTGGTAAAACATTTCCTGATAACAGTAACATAAGAATTATAAAACTCCGTCGCCTTACTGTTTCATTTACATTTCTAGCAGGTCAATTTGAACTAGTGAAATGGTTAACGATGCTGGGTTCTTTTTTTGTTTGAGCAGACATTATAGAGTCCTCATACACAAAATTTGAAAGCAGTAACTTCAATCGGCAATCCCAGAGAACATGAAAGTTTGTGTATACACCACTTGTCCAATTTGTGGATTTTAAAGTTACAGGAATATCATGATGTGACTGGGAGAGTGAGTCATACCTGTAACTGATGTTTCCCTGGTTGAATATAAGAAGTAGTAAGGCCACCAGAACTGCGTAATTACAAGTAACGTACAGCATTGTCCATCAAGCGTCCGACTGTATTGACAACCTCGAGAAAAATGATTCGAGTCCTTCTTGCTGATGCGTAGTCTAGGGCACTCCAACTCACCCTTTTCCCACAAAACGCTGCCCGATGCCACGAAGCAGAAGAGAGATCCACACAACTGTCTCTTTGCTGGTAAGACTAACACCCTTTTTTCTTTTTTGGAGGGGACTAATGGAGAGTAGGTTTAATTACAATATTTTTTTGACTGTGTGAGCCTTTCGGGAAACATGTCTTGCGTTGAAGTGGACCGGTCACGTATCATTACCATTTTTTGTTGCTTAATCAGACCTACGTTCTCGGTAATGTGCGGTCTAAATTGTTTCCTGTTTATAGTTGTTCCTTGTTCCTGTTTATATGTGGCTTTTATTTTTTATTTACTTTACCTTATTTCTAAAAAGATTTTTCATCTAGGTGGTTAGGTATCTAGAATGCGCTACAGCGTTTACATGTTATTTACAGAATGGGAGTGCTTTTGCTTTTCTTCATTTGCTGAATACAATTTTGGGATTATGAATATTCAATGCATACTCTAAATATTTTATCACTGAATGTGAATAGTTTAGATTCTGCTGTTAAACGAACCCATGTGTTAGAATATTTACACCGTAAATGTATTTCCTGTGCCTTAAAGGGGACCTATTATGCAAAAATCACTTTTATAAGGTGTTTGAACACAGTTGTGTGGCTGCAGTGTGTGAAAAAAACCAACCTATAATGGTAAAAATCCACCCACTCATTTATTTATAATCTAAATAATCATAAGCAGTCTCTCAGAACCAGGGGCGGATTTAGTGAATTGGGGGCCCCAGGCAAATATAGAAATTTGCACACATTTACCTAGATCAACCTTGAGGTTCCTTTTTTGTTGTGATGCTTACTGCTGCACAATGGTGCCCCATAGTTGAGTCCAATGTTTCTACATTTTTTCATGTACATGTTATAATGGGATTCTTTCATTTACATTTATTCATTTAGCAGACACTTTTATTATTTCATGTTGTAGACCATGAAATAGCAATTGATTTACCATTGAGATACAAGTTTTAACAAAGAAAAAAAAATATATATATATAAAATGATAAACCTCACAATTGAACCTTTAAACTATTTTTTTTTAAGAAAAGGGATAAGTCAGAAGTATAAATTATTAAATTATTTAAAACGGGTTTATGTGGGTGGATTTTCGCATTAGTCTGAACAAAAACTGCAGACTGGAAATGCACATTCATTCTCTGCCAGTATGATGTGCTTTTTGGAATGTCAGAAATATAGCGGTTTCCCCGGTAATGGCTGTAAACAAAGCAGCACTCAGCTCATAAATTATACTTTATCAGGTAAAATGAAAATGCCATCAAAACTTTTCTGAAGAGAATCGGTTCCCTTCAGAGGTTCATTCATATAAAAACTTCAATTAGTGAGAATGAGAAAAGTGTGAAAAATATAGCCTATATTGACGAGGAAAGTCCACTGATGAGTTACCAGCGTAAGCCTACATTTAATTTTAGTCATTTTAACTTAGGGCTGTCAATCGATTAAAATATTTAATCACATGATTGTCATGAGTTAACTCGTGATTAATCGCAACTTAATCGCACATTTTTATCTGTTCTAAATGTACCTTAAATTAATACTTTTCAAGTTTTTAATACTCTAATCAACATGGACATGGATAAATATGGATGCTTTATGCAATATATGTGTATTATTAGTGAAACCATAGTCAACATAAAGCATGAAGAGTAGACACGTTTCATAGGTCATAGATGTTTTTAAAAGAACGTGTTCATGTCTATTAGACACATGAAAAAAAAATAACATAGAAATATCAGGTTCCTATTACTTCTCTTTCTTTGCACTGAGCAATTTACTTACACAAACCTGTTTACATTTTCGCAGGACAGGGCAGCTCACTTCTTCTGAACATTCAACATGTTCATTTATTATTTATCATTACATTTGTTTGCCTCTCTGTGCCACATACAGTATTTTGATGCAGCTAAATTCTCAATAAATTTTCATTAATATATTTTACTGTTTCTGTTGTCAGACAACGGGATGAATATGAAATAGTGACTGAAATGCGACCTAAGACTACATAACCAGCTCTCCCTTCCAAGATGTTAATCTGCACAAAAATCCTGATTTATAATCGTGCCGTCGTCTGATAAAATAAAATAGGCTACACATAAGATAAAGACAATAGCTGTGCTGTGATTTCGGCTATACTTGCATGTAAAATTAGAGAAGAAACATATGTGTTTTAACTGAAAGCGCAGCTCCTATCAGCCGCGCACTGTACAGAGCAGACACAGAGAGAGCTAGAGAGAGAGAGAGAGAGAGAGCGCTCGTGCGGCAGTCAGCTTCAGATGCATAATATTTTCATTTGCTACAAGCAGGATACTCAAGAAGCACGTTCAACTCAGACACGCAGACAGTTGTCGTGTTAATAAACACCGTAAACAGCAACAGTTCGCGTGTCCGCGCTTAATGCGCATCTCGTATATGAAAAGCATTTTAGGGGGCCCTTGGCTTTTGGGGGCCCAAGGCAATCGCCTACCTTTGCCTATGTAACAGGTACAGAAAGTATTATGTTCATGTGTATTTAGAATTACACAAAAACTGTCCAAATGTGTACCTGATATGCCTGTCTGTGTGTGTGCACCTTGCCCTTTAAATTTCTGACTGCAATGTTGAACCTAATTTCCTGTCTTTGCACCTCCTCTTCCCTTTCTGCATTGTCTCTGCATGGGAGAGGTGGGTTTCTAATGAGCTCTGATTAATCTAATTTCATCTTTTTCTTTTGAACTACTTTTGTACTTAAATTTGTCATTTAAATCATATCTGTAACATTATTTTACCTGTATATTTGATTATTTTCATATTTCCATCAAGTTTGATCATTTTTTTTGTCCGATGTGAACTTGAAGCACATGCTGATTACATTGCACTTTACATTCATGTTACAGAAACGGGAAAAGGGCGAATTCACACCGTGTATATATATATACGTTTGTCTTATCAGGTATGCTGTTTTGTTACTAATGTTGTTAAAATAATTCCATTGTCTGAATGTCTCTTTCTCGCCCTTTTCTGCATTGTCTCTGCATGGGAGAGAAATGGGAAAAGGGCGAATTCACACCGTGTATATATATATATACTTTTGTCTTATCAGAGAGTAAAAGAATAGTCAAGCCGTCAGCTTATGTCCGTGTGGTTATTCCATCTAAAAAAACACAACACAGACTACACCGGTTACACGTGGTGCCGTGTCCATTTCGGATCATCAGATCAGCGCTTCGCAGATCGCCGTGGTTGCGTGACGGCTCGCTGGTTACGCCGATCCTCACCACCATTGCTCGCAGTGGCCCAGTGCTCGCAGAAAAGGAGGGCGCGTGTGACACGAACAGTGCGTGACTTCGCGGGACAGACTGTTGCTTGTTAAAGGAACGGTAAAAAAAAATAAAATAAAAAATTCATTGACTTTCTGATCGACAACCTTTTTTTCTCCGGAAGACTTTCGTTCATCGTTGATGCATATTAACCGAGAGAGACTTTGCAATAAGGACCGCGGGATGCTTCAGTGAACGTCCAGCATTGTATCCTTCATACTGTACTCTGAACTGTTTTAAGAGAGTCTTCTTAAGTGTGTTTATTCAACGTACATGTATATTATGCATTCTAGTTTGTGATTTTGTGTTCCTATTTACGATTTCTGAGGCAGTTATTACGTTTTTCTTTGTTTACTATTCAAGCTGAGTCATGTTTGAGGACACTGTTAGTCAGGAAAATTTTAGTCCTGTGCAACGGCCCAGTGCTATGTTCCCAGTAGGCAGAGGCAGTGGGGCTAGAGTACAGCAAACTGACAAAATGTCTGATGTATCACCTCGATGTTTTGGGAGAGGGAAGGCATTTTTTAATGCAGAAATTGACCATGCACACATGTCTGATTCAGCTATAGGTGCTTCAGGGAGCCCAGCTGCTTGTTCTACCCCATTTACACATGCAAACACTGATCATGTTATTACTGCTGAGTCTTTAGGGGGTATTATTTCTGATTTGGCACAGAAAATTGGTCAAAGCATTTCAGCCAGTCTCAATTTAGCACAACAGCCCAGTCAAATGCAGTCTAAGTCAGTTGTGCAGCATTCAAGTGAATGTGTTGATGCTTCTAATTTGAAAGTCGTTGTCCAACATGATGTTACACCTCCACCTTTCTTTAGAGGTGATCAAAATGATTAATTTACTGTGCATGAATGGGAAGACATGATGTACAGTTATTTAAATCGTAATAAATGCACTGATGACACCGAAGCCTCTGAATTCATTTTGAGCAGATTAGCGGGAAAAGCGAGAGATGTAGTCAAAGTGTCCTTGCGCAGTTTCCCAGTGCCGACTGCTTCATTGCTCCCTAGCACCGTGTTTGACATTCTGAAACGAAACTTCAGTGAATTGACATATTCCAACATGCCTATGGCTGACTTTTACAACACTCTCCCTAAGACAGATGAGAGCCCAATGGACTATTGGATACGATTGAATAAGGCAATTGATGTGGCTGATGAGTGTTTGCGTAGGCGCAACAAGTGTGTTGAAGACCCTGCAGCTGAAGCTGTAATGATGTTTGTCTCTCACTGTCCAGATCCTGGCCTTGCATTTGTTTTTTCAGTTCAAGCCTGCTGAACAGTGGAGTGCTGCTGAGGTTCAAGAACGACTGGATTGTCACTGCAGGACCCTGAAAAGAGCTTCTGCAAGAACTCCACGCTACTTACCTGTGTCCGCTTGCCATCAGACTACTGTGATGGTCAGTGACGATCCAGTACCCAATTCTCGCAAACAGCCCGAACTCTCATCAGGTCAGTCACCATGTCCAAATAGTCAGCTCAACCCCGATGCATTTCCTTTTACTCCGAATGCTAGTATGCAGCAGTTGGTTGGCATGATGGATAAAGTTTTATCGCTATGCACTGCCTCACTGTCCTCGTCTCATCCTGGTAGAACCGTCAAGACTTCAGATCCCAAGTCCAGTGTGAGTTCAACATGTAGAGTGTGTCGGTCTAAAGAGCACACCACGTATTCTCACTGCATGCGTCATAGGCTTTGTCGTAACTGCCTCAAACCAGGACATTTTAAGAGTAATTGCCCTGAGGCAGGAGGCCTTGAACCACTTTCTCCTACCACCCAGTTAAACTAAAAAGCCCATGTGTGGAGGGGGTAAGCATGGGCAGTGGTGAAATTCCCCTAAATGACGAACCAGACCCTAAAGAAATTTTTGTAAATAGTTGCAAGTTGTTGCCACCTGACACAACAGTGCTGTATGTGGGATCTCAGAAAATTGATGGAGCTAGTGATCTGTTCTATGGCCCTTTGACTGTTGGCGGCCAGTCCGTACTGAATGGTTTCCTTGATTCTGGCAGTATGGCTTGCACCCTGAGTACAGAAGGTGAATCCAAGTTGCGTGCCGATGGAGTTCTCCCACAACCCTCAGTGATTCCTGGTAACGTGGTCCTCGTTGGCTGTGGTGGTCTTACTATTCAGCCTAAGTGCATGTATGACCTGGAAGTCGAAGTCTATGGATTTAAGTTCATTGTACCTACTTTACTAGTACCTGGACAGAAGGACGAGTTCATTATCGGCAGTAATGTCATCAAATGTGTGCTTCAGAAGATGAAAGCCGAAAAGAAGTACTGGGAGCTCATTAACTGTCAAAACAGTAACCCAGAATGTGAACAGTTTCTCGAGCTTTTGAGCTGTGTTTCCCGTTGGTCTGGTTCCCTTCAACCTGATAAACTTGGCTCAGTGAAGCTTTGTCAAGCAGTCACTTTACTTCCCAGGAGTGATCACCTTGTGTGGGGAAAATTATCTGCTAACACTCATATTTCCCCGGGTAGCACCGTCATTGTTGAACCCACTACTTCACGTTCAGCACCCCGTCATGTTCTTGTTGGACGTGTAGTGTCTCCTATGTGGGGTGATCGATGGGTACCGATGAAGATTCTGAATCCTAGCAAGTCTCCGATAACTCTTCGACGTAACACCAAGCTGGCAGATGTGTCTCCTTGTCTGGCAGTGGAAGATGTTTCTCTCACGCAAGGCGTGTGCAAACCTCACGATGTCACTGATTCTGCTCTCCCCAAGCCCATTCTATCTGTTGACCCTGTGCGGCTGCTGCACGAGTATGGTTTGGAGGACGTTGAATATCGATGGCTGTGAAGTCTCCGAGTCATGGAAGGAGGAGTTGGCGAGTCTTATACTGTCCTATCACGATGTTTTCTCCAGAGACAGACTTGATTGTGGAGAGGCGAAAGACTTCGTACACAGAATTCATCTATGCGATGAGCGCCCGTTCCGCCTGCCCTATCGCCGAATCCCTCCCACCCACTACCAAAAGTTGAGAGAAGTTCTTTCTGAAATGGAAGAGAAAGGCATTATTAGTAAATCCGTCAGTGAATATGCATCTCCTTTGGTAATGGTTTGGAAGAAGGATGGATCTCTGAGACTCTGTACTGACTTTCGCTGGCTTAATGCGAAGACTATCAAGGATGCTCATCCCTTGCCCCATCAGGCAGATTGCCTGGCTGCTCTTGGTGGCAATTTTTTTTTCAGCTCTATGGACTTAACATCAGGATTTTACAATATCCCACTCCATGTGTCTGATCGGCATTACACAGCGTTCACAACACCCATGGGATTGTATGAATATAACCGCCTTCCCCAAGGCCTGTGTAACAGTCCGGCATCCTTTATGCGCATGATGCTCAGCATTTTTGGAGACCTCAACTTTTCCAGCCTCCTTTGCTATCTCGATGATATGCTGGTTTTTGCCCGTTCTGAACAGGAGGCTTTGAAACGCTTGGAAGTGGTGTTCTCTAGGTTGAGAGCTAGTAATTTGAAGTTGGCTCAAAAAAAGTGTCACTTTCTCAGGCGCTCCATCAAATTTCTGGGCCATGTGATCAGCGGTTCTGGAGTCTCTATGGATGAAGACAAGGTAGCAGTCATTTTGGCCTTTCAGAAGAAAGATCTCATGAAAGAGGATGGCTCCACACCTTCGCCAAAGAATATAAGATCGTTTCTGGGCATGGTTCTTTACTACCAAAGCTTCATCCCTGGATGTTCACGAATCGCAAAGCCGCTGTTCAATTTGACGGCTGGTCAAAAACGTCTGGCAAGAGGCACGAGCAGTCGTAATAGGGCTGGCACTTTCCGGGAGTTGTCTCCCCAAGATTGGACTCCTGCCTGTGATGTCGCCTTTGAGGAGTTGAAAAGAGCCCTTGTCCAGAGTGTCGTGCTCGCTCACCCTGACTTTGAGCGTCCCATTATTCTCTGCACTGATGCGTCGTTGGATGGCCTAGGTGCAGTGCTTTCTCAAGTACCCACTGGCGAGGATAAAGCACGTCCTATAGCCTTCGCCAGCAAGTCTTTGAGCCGCAGCCAAGCCAATTACCCTGCACACAGACTGGAGTTTTTGGCTCTTAAGTGGTCCATATGCGACAAGTTCAGTCACTGGCTTAAAGGCCATGAGTTCACTGTATGGACTGACAACAACCCACTCACGTATATCATGACTAAACCTAAGTTAGATGCATGTGAGCAGCGCTGGGTTTCAAAGCTTGCCCCATACAATTTTAAGATCAAGTACGTCCCTGAAAGGTTGAATGTTGTGGCGGATGCACTCAGTCGTGATCCATTCGTCAAGCCAGTGAGTCAGCGTCTTCTGTCCGAACCTTACTCTGAACTGCTGAAACACGTACACAGTATGGAAGATGATTCTGTGCAGAAAACATTTCGTCTTACATGCCAGTCACAGACACTTGACACTGACCTCATCCAAAGCTCCGAGAGAAATGTTTCCATGACTGCTGAGGATGTGTCATCTATCTTGTCTTCTTGTGATGATTGGGATTCAGGAGCTGTATCCAGGGCGACTTCCCTGGCTGGTCACTTGAGTTTGTTGATTCCCGACTGTCAAGATGTAACCCATGCCTTTTCATTGTCTGAAATACAGAGTCAGCAGCACAATGATTCAGTTATTTCGAGGGTGGCCTTTTATGTCAGCAGGAAGCGCAGACCTTCCAGGCGTGAGCGTGCAAATGAGGATATGCATGTTTTGAGATTGTTGAAGCAGTGGGACAGACTGTTTTTGCTTAATGACATTCTCTACAGAGCCATAAAATATCCACTCACGAAGCATAAGAGGTTTCAGTTCTTGCTGCCTGATTCGCTCTCCAAGGGTGCTCTTGCAGCTGGCTCTGGAGTTTTACTCAGGACACAACGGGTACAAGTCTTGACGTAATCACGCACATCGCGTTCCATCCTGGACCAATAGAATCTCTGGCGAGCTAAGGACAGGGTACGTGACTGACCTTGGTGACCGGCCAAATCATGAACACCAGAAAGAGCTTGTTTTTTCAGCATCAAGACCACTGCCCCATTGGAGCTCGTTTGTATTGATTTCTGGGCCGCTGAAGATAGAAACAATAAATCTGTGGATGTCTTGGTAATCACGGATCATTTCACCAAGCTAGCGCACGCTTTTCCTTGTCAGAACCAATCGGCTAAGAGTGTTGCAAAAAAACTATGGGATGGATTCTTCTGCATCTATGGCTTTCCTCAGCGTCTCCATTCGGACCAGGGAGCCAGTTTTGAGAGCGAGCTGATAGCAGAACTTCTTGATCTTGCCGGTGTAGACAAGTCACGAACTTCCCCGTACCATCCAATGGGAAATGGCGGAACTGAAAGGTTCAACAGAACGTTGGGTAACATGCTACGATCCCTTCCTCCTAGATCAATGCAAAAGTGGCCACAGTTAGTGCAAACAATGACATTCGTGTATAACTGCACTGCCCATGAAACAACTGGGTTTGCCCCCTTTTACCTGATGTTCGGGAGGGTACCAAGATTACCTGTTGACCTTATGTTTTAAAGTGTCCTTCGTGACGAGTCCATCTGTGATTACAATGACTACGTTCAATCCCTCATCAAAGATCTGCAGTCTGCTATGGTGCTGGCTCAAAAGAACTCTACTGCAGAACAAAAACATCAGTCTGATCAGTACAATAAGAGAGTCAAGGGTTTACCTTTGTCAGTTGGTAATCACGTTCTCGTTGCTAACAAAGGTTGTAGAGGTAAACGGAAGCTTGCCGACAAATTGGAGCCCACCATGTACTCCATTGTTTCTTCCAACCCGTCTTTGCACATTTATGAGATCCGAGACAGGTCTGGTCGTGAGAAAGTAGTGCACCGGAATCTCTTGTTACCAGTTAACTTTCTTCCTTTGCCCACATCTGAGTTTGATGTTGCTGTCAATGAAAGTGTTGGTGATGGTCCTTCTTCCGCACATTCTCAGTCTATATGTGATCTAGCTGATTCAACAATGCCAGTCGCTGATCATTTCTCACATGCAGAGTCTCTGTCTGTCACTTCTCATGTCGCTGTATGTGATGATGACCCTGTTGCTGCTTGGGTCTCATCCCATTCTTCTCAAACTGTTTCTGAGGCACATGATGATGTATCTGTTGTTGACTTTGACAATGTAGCCAGTGTGTCTTCACCTACTGTTCCTGTTTCTAACAATTCAAATGATCCTGTGGTTGACGGTGACTCCAGCAATCACTATACTACCAGGTTTGTTAGAGTAATTAGACCTGTACGTAGACTAATTGAGTCAATGGTTCAACTTGAGGCATTACTTGGTATGGAGTCTGGATCTCCTGTTATTCATGTTTAGGTCCGTGTATTGTACTGCACTGTATTTGATGATACTAAGTGTCATTTCCTGTATTCTCATGTTCTGTTTAGGCAAAAGGTCTGAGTCATTCAAAGTGTAATGGGCACTTTGCATATGCCTACAACATGTGTAGAGGTTTGGCCAACTTCTTTCACATTTTTATCCTTTTATTGGGTAGCTTTCAATGCCGGTCGTCCTCACTGACTGTTTGGAGTGTGGACCAAGTAATTCTCGTGACCTGTGTTCAGAGTTTTTCCTATGTTCTCACAATTTTGTGTAATTCTAGGGGGGTGAATGTAACGGGTACAGAAAGTATTATGTTCATGTGTATTTAGAATTACACAGAAACTGTTCAAATGTGTACCTGATATGCCTGTCTGTGTGTGTGCACCTTGCCCTTTAAATTTCTGACTGCAATGTTGAACCTAATTTCCTGTCTTTGCACCTCCTCTTCCCTTTCTGCATTGTCTCTGCATGGGAGAGGTGGGTTTCTAATGAGCTCTGATTAATCTAATTTCATCTTTTTCTTTTGAACTACCTTTGTACTTAAATTTGTCATTTAAATCATATCTGTAACATTATTTTACCTGTATATTTGATTATTTTCATATTTCCATCAAATTTGATCATTTTTTTTGTCCGATGTTAACTTGAAGCACGTGCTGATTACATTGCACTTTACATTCATGTTACAGAAACGGGAAAAGGGCGAATTCAAACCGTGTATATATATATACTTTTGTCTTATCAGGTATGCTGTTTTGTTACTAATGTTGTTAAAATAATTCCATTGTCTGAATGTCTCTTTCTCACCCTTTTCT
This sequence comes from Schizothorax lantsangensis, assembly GCA_027422415.1. Lineage (NCBI taxonomy): Eukaryota > Metazoa > Chordata > Actinopteri > Cypriniformes > Cyprinidae > Schizothorax > Schizothorax lantsangensis. The sequence goes on along the minus strand of CM049839.1, from coordinate 3,002,111 downwards.
GCATTGTCTCTGCATGGGAGAGAAACGGGAAAAGGGCGAATTCACACCGTGTATATATATATACTTTTGTCTTATCAGAGAGTAAAAGAAGAGTCAAGCCGTCAGCTGATGTCCGTGTGGTTATTTCATCTAAAAAAACACAATGCAGACTACACCGGTTACACCTAATGGGTAAGTCCGCCCCTGCTCAGAACGAGCTGTTTCAGATTCTCACTCTGTTCACGTCACTGAGGGGAAAAAGTCCCGCCCATTTGTGACGCTGCCCTATACGCATAGACACAGCCCTCAGTGAGAAGCTGTGGTCCGCCTCCGGTATTACTGATCACTTGCTGTAGCTGCTGCAGATATACAATGTCAGCACCAAAGAGGCTTTTCTAGTGTTGTGTTTTGGGATGCACTAACGAACATAGGAGTCTCCATAGACTCCCTCCATCTGAGCCTGAGGACGCTGTGTTTAAGTTTCATTGTCTAAGGAAATGTCCCGGAAAAAATCTGTAAAGTCCCCAATTCGTGTAGGGATCAATACCAACGCTTCATGCACGAACGTCAGCTCCAGACAAAGTATCACACGTTTGTTTTCCAAACTGCCCTTCTGAAAGAGCTTCTTAGCACTCTGTAAGGCTAATGATGCTAAAGCTACCATTGTCTCTGCCTGTATTCACTGGTGCTGTCTTCATGGATGATCGTGAATAGGAATTATTAGAATGTGTTGGTTAAAAGTTGCATATGAAAGCAATGTGAGTCGATCGCTTGAGTTTGTTGAGCTCATAATCACGAGTGGGACTTACAAAGTTTGTGATAGCATGTCATGCACCATGAGACCAGCTATGTTGTTATTTTTATCCCGCCATGCTTCCGTCTGTATAATTCATAAATGCGAATTTATCATGCACAGTATAATCAGAAGACTGACTTTGAAACAGAGTATGTTTTCTGTAAAGATAACAGGCTTGTACTAATAGTGGAATGTTTATTTGCAAAGGCTAGCACTGCTATTGCTGAGCTTGAGCTCTTGGAGCTCCGCCCTTTTCTCCGGGAGCAACAGCTCTCTCGCATTTAAAGCAACACACTCAAATCAGCGTGTTTTGGCTCATAGCCTAAAAGTGTCAATTTTAACAAGCTATAAAAAATTATCTGTCGGGTATTTTGAGCTAAAACTTCACATACTCACTCTGGGGATATCAGAGACTTATTTTACATCTTGTAAAAAGGAGCATAATAGGTCCCCTTTAATACAAGAGACACATCTAAAACAATCTGACGTGGCATGTTTCCAGAATAAGTATTATAAATTAGCAGCCTTCTCCTGCGCTCTTAATAAAACTAAGGGGGTGCTTATCCTTGTTAACAGGAAGTTACATTTAACGATTGAACACCTCGGAAATGATGAGGAGGGTAGATTTGTTTTTATCCGTTGCAAAATACATAACACTAGGTTAGCTTTGGTCTCTATTTATGGTCCAAATGAGACAGACAGTGCATTCTTCACAAAGGTTTCCAAAACTCTACTTGTGCAGATTGATTGCCCTCTAGTGGTGGGTGGTGATTTTAATGCTGTCGTAAATCCTGCTTTAGATAAATCTCAATCTGATACAACAGCCAATCCGTCCTCTAAATTACTAAATAAATTTATCACTGAGCTCAACTTAATCGCTCTTTGGAGAATTCAGAATACTAAATCTAAGGACTTCACTTTTTTTTCTAATAGACATAAGACTTTCTCTAGGATAGACTACATATTTCTCAGCCCATCTTTAATTTCGTCTAATTCCTCCATCTCTATATAACCAATTTTACTATCCAATCATTCTGCTGTGTTATGCAATATTTCTCTTTCCGATATTAAAGTCATGTCCCCTAGATGGCGCTTTAACATATCATTACTAAGTAATCGGGCAGGCTTTCCTGTAGCTCAACTGGTAGAGCATGGCGCTAGCAATGCCAAGATCATGGGTTCGATTCCCAGGGAAAGCAAGAGCTGGTCAAATGTAAAACTGTAACTTGAATGCAATGTAAGTCGCTTTGGATAAAAGCGTCTGCTAAATGCATAAATGTAAATGTAAATGTAAATGTAATCAGGCTTTCATTACTTCTCTAAAAGAATACATAAAGGAATTTCTTGAAATTAATATGCCCTCTGATGTGGATCCTCAAATATATGGGAAATGACTAAGTGTGCTATATGAGGTTTCTGTATATCTTTCTCTTCTACTCTTGCCAAAGCGAAAATTCACCAGTTTACACAATTACAAAACCTACAAAAACAACATTTTACTGAGCAACAGGCTACCCAGCTGTCCTCTTTAAAATAAGAATATGATTTACTCTCACACTCAAAGGCGGAATTTATTTTAAATAGGACTAGGCAAAAATATTATTTCGAATCAGAGAGACCTAGTCACTTATTGGCCCTCAGGCTGAAAGAATGCGAGTCTAAGGCATATATTAGCGCAATAAAATCATTGGATGATCAGGTCACCACGAACCCTGTGGCAATTAATGACATATTTAAAGGTTTTTACACAAATCTGTATAAAATCTAAACATATTTTGATGAACCAATTTGTAAGCAGTATTTAGATAAATTGGAACTGCCTCGGATCTCACAGATGGATAAAGAATCTTTGGAGGCCCCATTAAGATTGGAGGAACTCCACGTCTCTCTAAAAAGCCTTCGAAAGGGCAAATCGCCGGGTCTAGATGGTCTCCCCCCTGAATTATATTTAGAAATTTGGGATTTGGTAGGGACACTTATGCTTAATTCATTTAATTTTGCAATTGAACATGGGGTATTTCATAGGGATCAAAAAACTTCAATGATATCATTACTTCTTAAAAAAGGGAAAGATCCATTAGATTGTTCCAGCTACAGACCAATTTCGCTTATCCCATGTGATCTGAAAATATATGCTAAAGTTTTTGCTTCTCGTATGGAAAAGGTAATTCATAGCTTGATCAAGGAGGAGGACCGGTTTCATCAAGGGGCACAATGCGTCTGACAATATGCGTCGACTCTTTCATATTCTTGACTTTGCGGACTCCCACCCAACCCCTAGTGCGTTTTTTTCACTTGATGCAGAAAAAGCCTTTGACAGGCTAGAGTGGAATTATATGTGGGCAGTTCTGCAATGTTTCGGCTTCGGTGAACACTTAATTTCTATGATTAAGACATTATACCACTCACCTTCAGCATCAGTCATAACTGGTAATATTATTTCCCCCTCATTCCCTTTACAGCGGGGAACGAGGCAGGGGTGTCCGCTTTACCCCTTATTGTTTTGTCTATCTCTTGAACCCTTAGCACAAGCCATCAGTAAATCTGAAGTATCGATTAAGATTCATGATCATAATCATAGTATTTCATTATACACTGATGATATTATTCTATATTTAGACCACTTTGACGTTTCAGTCTGTAGTATAATTAAGGAATTTGATAATTTTAGTAGCTTATCAGGATATAAAATAAATTGGAGCAAATCTGCTTTAATGTCAATTAACAATGTTAAAGTTAATTCTTCTATTCCCTCATTTATCCCTATTAAGGAATCTTTCATCTATTTGGGCATTACCATATATAAAAACATTCATAAGATTGCCAGAGACAATTTTAATAACATTTTAGTTAAGGTCAAGAATGACATTCAAATATGGAAGAATCTAAAGTCTCTCTCCAAGGAAGAATCTCCACTGTTAAGATGAATTTGTTACCTCGATTTACTTATTTTTTCTCTATGTTACCACTTTCTCCCCCTCCAGGTTACTTTAAGGAGATCAACTCCATAATTTCTAAGTTTATCTGGAATGATAAATGCCCCAGAATTAAACTTACCACATTACAACATCCTAATAGCGCAGGAGGACTGGCTGTACCAAATTTTTAACTGTATTATTGGTCGTTCCAGCTTAAGGCTCTTCATAATTGGGTTGATCCTCAATCTACAGTTTCATGGAGGGTGATTGAAGCTGACAAGGTTAAACCAAATAGACTTCAAGATATTTTATTTACTGGCACAGGAAAAAAAGGTGATAATTGTAAATTTGGTCCGGTTGTGGCTAACTCTATTAAAATCTGGAAAACGATTGAACGTCGGATAGGAGGACCCTTCAAATTCTGTAACAGTACACCTTTATGGCACATTCTTAATTTTGTATGCGGAAATCGTCCATTTGTCCAACCCTCTTGGTCTTCTTTAGGGGTAAACACGTGCAGTGATATATATGATAACCAGGGCCTCTGTTCATTTCAGACAGGTTAAGAACCAAATTTTGTTTACCAGCATCCGCATATTTTGTCTTTCTTCAGTTACGTTCTGCTCTCAAAGTGTATGGCGTTCCTTGGTCCTCTCCCATTTCCTCTCATCCTATGCGGGATTGGATTGCACCATCTGCTGGTCGGCCATCTGTTTCTTTGATATATAATAAAATGATTGATTGCATTACAAAACCTTTATTAAAACTATTTGGAATAGGGAATTATCTGACCTTAATTTATCTGTTGACTGGGAGAGGGTGTGTTCTAACCTCAGCTTAACATCTAAAAACTTGGCTCATTGTCTTATTCACTTCAAAGTCATTCATAGAGCATACATAACTCCTTACAAAAGATTCAAAATGAAACTACAACCAAATTTTAACTGCCATATATGTAACACTGCATCATCAGGTACTTTTCTTCATATGTTTTGGGAGTGTCCCATCATCATTAATCTTTGGACACACCTCCTTACTACAAATTGATTGGTCTGTTAACCCAAGTTTGTGTCTTCTTGATGATTCTGGTCTCTGTATAAGTTTAGTACAAAAGAGAATGTTGTTTGCTGGTTTTACGGCAGCGAAGAAGACAATAATACAGAACTTGTTTACACCACACATGTGTGGAAAAAACATATTTGATCCATAGCCTCCTGCAAATAGTGACTTGTGAATGTAACAGCGCGAATTAATGGTGTCAAGCCTTCCACTATTGAGGCTTGGCAGTGTTTTTCCTCTATTATACGTGATTATATAAAGGAAAGACTTGTTGTTTTTTTTCTCTCTCTCTCTCCCTTGTGATTTGACTTTTGGAATAAGGAGTTTACGTTTGTTGTTTTGTTGTGTTTTGTTTGTTTTGAATGGATATTGTGTTGTGATGTTGTGTGTGAAAATAAATAAAAAAATGTTGCTAACAAAAAAATATTGACGTCAACCCGATTTTCATTTTCAACCAAAATGCAACGTCTGTCCGACGTCATGTCCAACGTCAACCTGATATTACATAGACGTCTGGTGCCTGCTGGGAGTATTTACATAGCATAACAGTGTAAATGTCTCGAACGTGTCCCACATTGTCTGGTAAAATCACATCTACTGTCCTGAAACATATCTATAGCCAGGTGGTCACCCTAGCGCAGAGTAGTAAAATAATTACTAATTTGAATCAGTCAATTTTTCCGAAAACAATACATTATAAAAATGAAAAGAAGCTTTTTTTTGCGATCAGATCAACCGGTAAACTCCTGGAATGTCTAAGGATCCAGAAATTGAATGCATTCAAACAGTTAGGCTAGTTCAAAACCGCTCTAATGCAGAGAAAACAACCGATTTCATCAGAGATGGTGGAGATAACAGCTACTTACCTACAGATGTCAGTAAAAAAGATTAAAAAAAATCAGTAAGATATTTGGCTTAAAAGCACGAGTGTTTTATACTGCATGCTGGTTGAAGGTGTTTTAGATTACGCAGTAGTCAGTGGTTTAGTAATTCTGGAACAGTCAGGTCAAGGTAGCTCGTTTAGTGGTCTTTTGGCCTCCCCTGTGTTCCTGTTTGGTATCGCAGATTGACTTGTGCTGTAAACTACTAAATGTAATGTAGAAATGTTCATTTTCTGTGAAACTGCTTTGCAACAGTGTATCATGAAAAGCTCTATACAAATAAATGTGAATTGAATTGCAAACGACTCTTAATTAATTAATTAATTTATTTATTGTGGCACTATATACATATATTGCGAATTATGTATTTAATTTATTTAATTTATTTATTTTTGGGTGGGGGTGTGGTGTTGAGTATGGCCACTTATTTTTTCTACTTTAAGCATTGATTGCATATCGTATGTACGCCAGACACGTGCGTATCATGCACGCCAAAGTCAATTTCTGTGTATAAATCGCACGGCAAATAGAAACAGAAAATTGTGCAATTGATATGCATTTTCATGACCGGGCTCTTTTTTTTTTTTTTTAAATGCCATATTTGTCACACATTTTTAGCAGCGCACAATTATTTGTTGTACCATAAATGTAACAAAAAAGTTTTTAACAAACTTTATGTAATGACTTGTTTGATAATATTTGTCTTTGTTATTTACTTTGATGTGTGGAGTAATGTGGATTTCTTGACCTGAAAAAAAAGGATTTATGTTAAAATAACAGAGTAATAACATAGTTTTACATCTATGCATATACAATATTTGTAACTTAAGTAGCTATAATAAAATAAAAATACAGTTATTTAACAATATGTTAAGGAGTGGTAACGTTTGTACAGTCTTACAGTTAAAACCGGCCCTTTGATGGCAGCCATAATGTTGAAGTGGCCCTCAGTGAAAATGAGTTTGACACCCCTGACATAAAATATATCAGAATCATAGCTTTTGTTCGGGAGCTCCCTCTGTTTCTCTGACTGAAAATATACCAATGTATTGGGACTGGAGAGAGTGCTAAGCAGGTTGTATTTGCAATGGAAAATTTATAGAAATGATCATTCTTTCTAAATGTGATGCAGACATAAACATACTGTCTGTGACTACAAATAAACAGAAACAGATGTGACTGAATTATGTGTGTCCTCTTTCTTTTGTGAAATAACGGTAAATACCATTTTATTTCTATGTGACTAATTTGCAATCCTGACACAAATTAATTCATTATGATAAATGTATCACTTATTGTAAAACATTGATGCTTTGGTTTTAAATCTTTTATTAAACAATGAAAAATGATACGGCCAACAATACAGACATTTTTTATCATGTTCCATTTCCAGTGACTTATTTCGGATTAGTTTTCTGATAAAAAGAAACTGCAAGTAAACCACAGAATTAAACAAAAGTTTTAAGTAGAAAGACTGAAATAATATTTTCCTGTAAAATTTACTCCAATAACCTTTGTTTTATTGACACTTTCACAACTTTACAGTGTAGTTCTTACATAATTTGTAGGCTTATACCAAGAACTCATTTTTCTTTTTGTTATTTTATTGCATCTTTAGCTCCCTCTACAGGACAGGTGTTCACCTGCAGGTGTCATCTTGCTTTCTAGTTTACATTTATTGTAACATTCAAGAATCAACTAACAATGAAAAAAAAAAAAAAAAGCATTCAAAATGGACAGTCAGCATTAGATGTAAGGATGATTAAGTTTTTAATTATAGTTATTATACAAAATTATATTTTTGCATTTAATACAAAAATAGCTTAATGATACAGAAGTGTACATATAGCTCCATCTACCGGTGCCTACTGATTTTCTGAGAGCAACTAAAATTACACAAACACAATTATGAGACGATCAGTTCATGGTTCTCTTGCAGGACGCATCAGAAGCATCACTCTTCTGATACCACATCTTGTGAAAGACATTTTCACCAGAAAACATCATCCACGAGAGTTTAGCATCTTTTGCCAGCCCCTTCTCCTTCAGTATCTGCTCTAACTAAAGGACAGAAACAGGCTTTTATTACTCAATATTCTCTCTAAGTGTATCATTATTGTTATACAGTATATTCAGCTATACATTTAAACTTACCTTCGCCAAAATCATATTCTTCACTGCAGGATCATTCACATTTTGACTTGATTTTATCTCCAGTCTCACTATCTGTCTCTTTTTCTCTGTAAGAGACACAAACAGGCTAGCTCAGGCTAATAATCAGTGGCAGCATCCTTATATATCCTCAAATAAATACATTCTAATATATTTATATTTTTGATTTATGTATTTGAATTGCATATAAAATGTCCATACATTTTGATTACACAGTTTTAAACTAATAAACATAAACTAATAAACTTAATGTGATGCATATTTATCAGTCATACAGAAATGAAACAGATCAGATTTCTGCAGTATAGTGCTAATAAACAGAATGTGTTTTAAACAGCACTATATCAGCAATAAATATAACTCATTTCAATCTAAAATTTCAACAACAACAAAAAATGCATCAATCTCATATTTTAACTAACTGAATACATTTTGTTTTTACAATGAAGAAAAAAACATTTTACGAAAATGTTCAGTTCTTGCACCTCTACTGTTACATGCTATAATTAACTATATGCATGAATTAGATTTTATTTAAATAATAATTTCTTATTTTCAAATCATCATAAGTTTGTTAATTGTGAAAATAATTAAATTTATTCAGTTAAAAAGTTGTGTCTTAAGAGGCATTCCCATGCATGGGGGGAACTTAATTTAAAAACTCCTGGTTTTGTAAGATCGATCTTTTTGCTGCATGAATAAAACTTCACTAGACATTCCTTTATGAAAATTACCCATGGTTTATCTACAAATAAAACCAAAATGGTTAATATAATTAAACCATGTTAACCACAGATTGACCATGGTTTTGATACAATAACCATAGTTTAACCATTTTTTGTAAAACTGTGGATATACAAATGGTAATCAATACATGACGCCGAGCATTTTTACTATAATAAAACCATGGTTTATTTTCTCAAGGGATTATGTAGCCATCCAATAATCGCAAGAAGTTTTGTGTTTTGTTTCTTTCCATAAAAAAGCCTCATCTTAAAATATTTGTGGCATTTTATCAGGAAATACAAACAATAAATGTCATTTTGATGCTCTTATTGGCACCTCAGTTCATTCGCGATCATTTCTTCCTGTTTGCTAGTTAAAGCATGAAATAAAAATGAATGAACATCTCATTTCCTGTAATCACTCAGTCAGTGTCTCAACCACGAAAAGATATCAATTAAAAAGCTTGCAGACAGTAAGTCTCTTAGCATTAGGCCTACTTTTATCAGGTCTGCCGTGCAAATAAATTAAACTATAAAGTGAAATGGTTTGACATGTACTGTACTTGCTGCTAACAACTCACCAGCGTAGCACATAAATGGTAATTTATCTGGACACTCCCAATCGTTCCAGTATCCAGTAGTAGTCGTGAACACACAGTACTGGATGCCACCAGCATTGTTTGGTTGTGAAGTTTGCCACAGTCTGAACAGCGATTTGCTCCCATCAGACCAGACCCAGGGAGCATAGCCATCCGTCCGATAGAGTCCAATCCAAAAATAATCTTTAAAACCACTGGGTAAAGATTTTAACAGCTCAGTGAGGTCTGTCCGGTTATTAACGGTGGCGAGATCGGTGTGATGCTGTCTGCAGTACGTCTGAGCATTGGCCCAGCTCATTTCCCCAGACACCAAGTAAAACATGGAAGAGTTCACACTGGCAATCAGAGCTGCGGGGAGACACATTAACCCATTTGTGGCATGCTTTTTGTAATATTTAAATGACAAAATTAGAATACATTGGCTTTAAATGTAAAAGTTGTTAAATTCCATTGGAATTTTCTCAAGATCAACCATGCAATCACATCTAAAACACCCTATGCAGGTTTTACCAAATGGGGGTTCAGAGGGAAATTAATGAAGCCCTTTTGCGGAATAAAAAAAAAAAAACGTAGACTAATTGCAACGACTTATTTCACAATTCAGACTTTTCTGCCTTACAATTCACAGAATTTTTTTTATGGAATTTGCAGAATTATAAACTGCGAGATTGTTTCTTGAAATTCTGAGTTTGCCTCACACAATTCAGATTTTTCTCAGAATTCTGAGTCTACACATCTTTTTTTTTATTCTGCTGTTGAATAAAAAAGGGGTAATTGTGACTGTCTTTTTTATATATGTTTTGTCATTTTTTTTAAAAAAATCAGAATTGCGAGAAAAAAAGTGTTTGTGTGAACAGCTTTGGTGTCCTCTGTGTCTGAGAGCTTCTCTTTATTCACTTTATTTACACATTTTGATAGTTTCCAGCATTTTTGTGAACAGTTTACAGAATTACAGCAGTATTCAGGCAAAATAAAATGTTAAGGGTTTGAACATTTGAATGTGAAGGATTTAAGAATTTCATTTTAAGAATTAATTTACTTGTTTTTTTGCATGTCATGTGACCATTAACCATTTAACATGTTAAATTATTGAAATATTAACTTAAAATCTCAGGGGGACTTCAAGTAAATATTTTACGTCTAATAGATTTGGCTGATTAAAAAGTTTGATAACTGCTGGCGTAACCCATTTATTAATTTCTTAAACATCAGTTATACATAAGATGCAGGTTCAACATTTTAGAAAAATGAACATTTCCAAGAGCACTGAAACTCACCTGATAACAGCACAAAGATCAAATCAATCCTCATGATGACAACGCAAACAAATAATCATACAGATGCACAAATATCCCAACTGCTATTTTCAGAGACAAGAGAGGTTGTGTGGAATCTTTCCACTGCTGCTCCATTTTTGCTCCACGCTTGTTGACGTGCATATTTTACATTGAAAATAACATTCAAAGAGAGTCAGCAAAGATTTCCATGATATCTCAAGTCGCACGTCAACAGATGAGCTTATGCTTTCACTCTGCATCTGCACAAGCATAACCCATGAGCAACCAAACGCACATATGATAAACACAATAGAGTAAAGACACCTTCAGTATAAAAAATGACTGGGTGTTACCTGATTTTTTTAAATTTCCTAATGAGAACCTGACAGTATTTAAAAAATTAACAGAACTGCAAAACCGGTGCATTTTAAAAGCCAACACAATCGCATTCATTTTCGTATTTCGTTTCTGTTTTCGTTCGATCTGCTCATATGCCCCTGTGAAGTTATGTGAAGGGGTGGGCCTTCATGCTTACATTTTCCCAAAAACATATGTTTTCATAAGATTGAGATGGTACAATACAAACAAAATCGCACCGCAACATACTTGCGTTTAGCAAATTAAAGCCTCACAGATGTCCTCACATATCTCTCACATTATTATAGGACTATAAATATAATGGCAAGTCATTGGATGTAATAGTGTAATAATTGATCTACTTGACGCAATGCCAGCACCTTTAATTCTTTAAGCCAGTATGGTCTGGCACCAGGGGAGTAACACTTCACCACTACTTATATCAAAATATATGGTTTATTTAACAGAGGGGACTACATGACTACATATATTTTGTTCAAGGACAGGCTAACGCACAACCTAAAAGCTTTGGGACTACACAGAGTAGTAGAATTACTTTCTCACTCACTTCATTGGTGAAGACCACCAAAATCTAGGGGGAAGTCGTGGCTTAGAGAGTCAGACTTGTAACAAAAAGGTTGCATGTTGGAGTCTCAGGTCCGGCAGGAATTGTCGGAGGGGGAGTGAATAACCAGCACTCTCTTCCACCTTCAACACCACGACTAAGGTGAGACCCCTGAGCAAGAACCAAACCACCGACTGCTCCCCGGGCGCCGCAGCAATATGGCTGCCCACTGCTCCGGGTGTGTGTTAACGTTGTGTGTGTGTTCACAGTGTGTGTGTGCACTTGGATGGGTTAAATGCAGAGCACAAATTCCGAGTATGGTTCACCATACTTGGCCACACATCACTTCACTCATTCACTTCAATCATTTAAAAATAATGGCACTTCAAACTCATTTAAAACCTCAACATCACACATGTGCAAAAAGGGTATATTTCCCCTGAAGCTCATTCTGTTTTAGTTTCACCCACGCTCACAATCCCCCTCTATATTTAGAAGAAGCACAATTTTATCCCACGCTGTTCAATGAGGAGGAAGGAAAGCCACGTATTGGCGATTCAGTGCTCCAACTGACTTATGTACATGACACTCTCAGCCACAGGAGGTAATACATCCTCATCTATTCAAAGTTCCCTTGATACAAGTCTGCGTCTGAGAAGGCGAAGTTCAGCAATGCTCTAGCACGCTCGGCAGTCCAACAGCATCAACGCAATGGCGAAGAATGGCACTCCTAGTACCCTGTTATTGTATTATCCAGAGTCATATTTTTCTCTTACCAAAACTAACCATGGTTTATTACAGTAAAAGTATAATAACCATGTTTTTTTAACAGATTGATTACAATCTGTATTAAGTTACAATCATAGTTTTACTACAAATTTCATGGTTAGACTATGGTTAGTGTAGCAAAACCATGGTTAATTTGTGGTTACCATGGTTTAGCTATTGTAACTATGGTTTTTAACCGTTTCCACTGCATGAAATTTCCCCAGGAACTAGGGACTTTGGGCCGGTACTCGGTGTGTTACCACCACGGAAACCAGGATCTAAATTAAGTTCTGGGTAAATATTTGCCCTTCAGAAAGTCCCTGCTCGCGAGGTAGTACTTTTTCAAAGGTCAGGAACTTTCCGGGGCGGTACTTGGGTGCTGAACATGCTGATTGGTTGAGTTCACGCAGCATTGTTTTTCAACCATGATTTATTTGTATAATTTTCAAAATATTACTGTTATTGTGTCATGAAATGTAGTTTTAAGAGTACTTCAGGCAAGTATGTAGTTGTTTAAAACTCAAATATGTGGTTTATTTATATAAGACAGTGTCTATTTGAAAATGTGCTTCGCTGATTTCAGAGACGTGAGCTCCACGCGATCACCAGGTGCTCAGTGCTCATGTATCTCGCCAAGAGTAGCCTAACCTCGGCTAGTCCTTCTGACATTTGCCGTATTATTTTACAGTATCATTAATCCTCTGGCTGCTACTGCTAAGCGTTGCTAGCAGTTTAATGCTTAACTAAGTAAACAAAGACAAAACTACTGTAGCCTATTTACAGATGAAACTGACCTGCACTTGAAGTCCTGAACAGGTCAGTAGTTCTGCCTCTCTGATCCACTCCAATCTTGAGTCACTTGCATTGATTACTCTGATAGAAAACTTTTGGCGCGAGCCAAATCTCGTAGCCAGTAAAGACTAATCGATTCATTAGATCAATTTATTAGAGATTTTTCATTGAATAGTGATCCACCAAATGCAGATTTAAACTAAAGTAACAAGTAATGTAAGGAGTGAAAGTAAAAAGTAGTAAAAAAAAAATAGTTAAGTAACGCAATGATAGCAGAAAAATCTACTTAAGTACAGTAACAAAGTATTTGTACTTTATTTTCATCTCTGAACACCACACATTACTATGTTGATCTGGGTTCAATAAAATTTAAGCTCAAGTGGACAGCATTTTTGGCATACCCATAAAACATATTTTTTAACTCATCTCTACTCTTCTAGAAATAAATATATAAATAAAGTCAGCCTAACGGTGCTGTGCTTAAAAAGGAAGCCGATATAGCTGTAATTCTTTGTTACTGCACACCTTTAAAACAAATGAAAATGCACTCATTTTACTCAATCATTTCTTTTCAGATTCACTTGCTTTCTCTGAGCTAAGCAATTTGAGTATTCCTGCTCTGATGTTACAAAAACTCATTTGCATTATGCCAGGTACTTCGACTTTGAATTACAGATGAGCTGATGACTGACTAGTCAAAGTAAGCAGTGAAGCAGATAATGTAGGGATTTTGAAAACAAACAAGACTAAAACAAGTTGACCTAACTATTATCCACTCACCTGCTTCAGGATAAAAACAGAAAATAATGGTCCAAACGCAATGCAATTTACCTTTTTTCAGCCAAAGAAAAAATTAAATATGAAGGGAGAGGCCTTCAATAAAGCATGTAAACAGGATCACTTCTGAATGGAACACACCCATTTTCCACCACAGTATTTTCCCAGAGATTAAACGAACAGTTCACAATACACGCAAATCTAATATAGGTGTGGTAAATGCTGAACTTGGCTGCAAACAACGACAACAACAAAGCAGTATGAACAATACAAACTAATGGAGAGAACTACTCACCCCCTGCTTTAATCAGGCGACTGTCTGTCAGAATTGAATTTCCACAAGGCACAGATTTCCAATCAGTAACCTAACAAAATCAAGAAATCTGATTTAGTTGGGTTACTAATTTAATATTTCTGTTCTTCTGTTGCATACTTTACAAAATGAGTTAATTCAATGAGATTTTCATGATATAATGTCAGAATGATGGGAAATACAATCACAAACAACCAATCAGGGATTTAACCAAAACCATCCTTACAGGTGAGCAAAGAGGTTCAACTTACTGTCACGTGGGAGGGGTGACAACAGAGTTGAGGATCCAAATGCAAGGCTTTTAATACAGAGCGTAGTCAAAACAGTCAGGGTCACAACACCAGCAAACAACAAGGCAGAGGCGAAGACAAAAGAGTAATCCACAAAACAGGCAATGGTCAGGGCAGGCAACAGTCAATCAACTTCTCTCCACTTCACAAGATGGCGCTGCTATGTTCGGCTGCCGTCCGGGCCGCTCCGCTAAGACTATGCTTTTATTTACTTTTTTACTTACTTTTGATTTCTATTTTTACACACATAACGTCGGCACTGATCACCTATGACAAAAGTGCACTCTTGGACATCGGAAACCGCCTCACTAACCTGGTTCAGGACACTTTATCACCGAATCCATCGTGGCCTCTTGAGATTCTTCGGAACGCGGAGAACAAAGGACACAGGAGACGGAACAAAAAACACCGTGGAAAAAGCGCTGGGATTCGGAACAGATTGAGGAAAAGGGCTCACAGTCCTCCTTTACCGAGCCTTTTGCTCGCTAATGTCCAATCCTTGGATAATAAGATGGACGATCTTAGAGCCAGGATTAGTTTCCAACGGGACATAAGGGACTGTAACATCATCTGTTTGACTGAAACATGGCTCACGCCCTCGGTTCCGGACACTGCTGTAACGCCGTCTGACAACTTCTCTGTTTTACGGATGGACAGAACAGCGGAGGCTGGTAAATCCAAGGGTGGTGGTGTGTGTTTCATGACTAACAAGAAATGGTGTGACCCCAGGAATATCTCCTCTCTGTCGCGATCCTGCTCGCCTCATCTGGAACATCTATCCATTATTTGCCGCCCATTCTATTTACCCCGCGAGTTCTCCGTGGTCATCGCTACTGCCGTTTACATCCCTCCACAGGCAGACACGAGCTTGGCTTTGTCTAAACTTCACGATGTGATCAGCGGCTACATTAACCAACATCCTGACGCTGCCTTTATCATCACAGGGGATTTTAACAAAGCCAACCTCAGGCAGGTCATGCCGAACTTTCACCAGCATGTATCCTGTCCAACCAGAGGACCGAATACACTGGATCACTGCTACTCTCAGTTTAAGAACGCCTACAAGGCCCGCTCTCTACCTGCTTTTGGTAAGTCTGACCACGCCGCCATCTTCCTCACACCGGAATACAAACAAAGGCTCGCACAGGAACCCCCGGTGAAGAGGGAAGTGACGCGTTGGTCCTCCCACTCTGAAGCTATGCTGCAGTCGGCTCTTGATGACGTCGACTGGGACATGTTCAGGGCGAGCTCATCTGACATCAGCGAGTTCACAGATGTAGCAGTGAGCTTTGTAAACACACTTACCGAACAAGCTACAGAAACAATAACTGTAAGGACTTTCCCCAATCAGAAACCGTGGATGGACAGATCAATCCGTGAAGCGGTTAACAAACGCACTGCCGCATACAACGAGGCTCTTTTGTCTGGGAATATGCGCGAATATAAAGCTTCGTGTTATGCTCTCAGACGAGCTGTAAGTGCCGCCAAACATCGCTACAAAGAGAGAATTGAGTCTCATTTCCAGCTCAATGACTCGCGACGCATGTGGCAGGGACTAAGGACCATCTGTGCCTTTGGAAGCAAATCCTCCGCGCAGGTGAGAGCAGATCCGTCGCTGGCCGAAGAATTAAACACCTTCTACGGCCGCTTTGAAAGCAACGGAGGCATCGCGGCTCTGCCGAGCAGCGCGTCAGGAAGCAGCAGGCAGAGAAGCGAGAATCATGTGATCACCGTGACGGAGGACGAGGTTCGGAGGGCACTAAAGAGAGTGAACATCAGGAAAGCGGCTGGACCTGACGGGATCACAGGCCGGGTTCTGAGATCATGCGCTGATCAGCTTGCTGGTTTGTTCACTTCTATCTTCAATGAGTCCCTTGCTACCGCTGTAGTTCCCACCTCCTTTAAAAAATCCATCATCATCCCTGTGCCTAAGAACAGTAAACCCTCTTGCCTGAATGACTATCGTCCAGTGGCCCTCACATCTATAGTCATGAAGGTTTTTGAGAGACTTGTTAAGAGCCACATTAGCTCCTCCATCCCTGTTACTTTGGACCCTCTTCAGTTTGCCTATCGCTCCAATAGATCAACTGATGATGCCATCTCACACATACTCCACTCCTCCCTCACACACATCGACAGCAGCAATGGGAACTATGCAAGACTGCTATTCATAGACTATAGCTCAGCTTTTAACACCATAGTCCCCACCAAGCTGACTAATAAACTCACAGGCCTCGGCCTAAACACCTCACTCTGCGACTGGATCCAAGACTTCCTCACCGGCAGACCTCAAGTGGTGAAGGTAGGCCAGTTCACCTCAAACTCCATCACCCTGAACGTAGGAGCCCCGCAGGGCTGCGTTCTGAGTCCCCTGCTATACTCTCTCTACACACATGACTGTGTGTCCCCTCATAGATCCACATCTATTATCAAATTTGCTGATGATACTGTGGTTCTGGGCCTCATTTCCAACAATGATGAGACCGCATACTTGGATGAGGTGGAGAGACTAACATCATGGTGCCAGGACAACTGTCTCTCTCTGAACGTGAACAAAACCAAAGAGCTGATTGTGGACTTCAGAAAGAGACACCTGCTGCCCTACACTCCTCTTATGATCAGTGGGACCCCTGTGGAGAGAGTAAGCAGCTTCAAGTACCTCGGCGTAAACATCTCCGAGGACCTGACTTGGACTACACACATCAAAACACAGGTCAAGAAAGCCAGGCAAAGACTGTACCATCTGCGACAGCTGAGAAAATTCAGGGTCTCACCAACAATCCTGAAAACTTTCTATGCAGGGACCATAGAAAGTGTTTTGTCTCAGTGCATCTCAGTGTGGTATGGAAACAGCTCCAGTCAAGACTGCAAAGCCTTGCAGAGAGTTGTGCGCTTAGCTGAGCGTATCTCTGGGTCGGCTCTCCCCTCTCTGCAGGACATCTACATCAAACGATGCAGAGGCAGAGCTGACAAAATCATCAAAGATTCAAATCACCCTGGAAACTGTCTTTTCACTAGGCTGCCATCTGGTAAGCGCTTCCGCTGCCTGATGGCAAAAACAGAGAGACTCAGGAGGAGTTTCTTCCCCACGGCCATCAGGCTCCTGAACTCAAAGTCAGCCTCTTAAAAACATCATCTGACTTACTTCAAATCACTAATCACACACTCATTATTAATCTCTACCTCATAACTACCTCATAACTGTCAGTGTCATTTGCTCATTTGCACACTTGCACACTTGCACACAACACGTTCTGTATCTTGTAAATCGTATCTTATTTTTATATTTATTTTATTTTTTGTGATTGGCTGCTTCATGTCAACCATGTATAACCTGTTGCACATTCCTCTCTGTACAGTCATGCTCATATTAATATTTAATTCTACAGCTTACTGTCATGCACATTCTTTTACATTTTATATTTTATTCTTTATATCTTATTTTTCATTCATCTTATCTTATGTTTACTTCCCTTGTGTTGTTTTTTCAATATTTGCACTGTCCATGGAGCGGACCCGACTCTCATTTCACTGCTGGTTATACAGTCTCTGTATAGTCGTGTATGTGACAAATAAAACTTGAAACTTGAAACTTGAAACTTGAAACAACAAGGAGACAGTCCAGGGTCAAAAACATGAAGGCAAGGTGAAAACTAGGACACAGAAAAACTATGAAACTAAGAAAACAAGGAACACATGGAAACTAGGAATAGCTAGGATGAAATATTTAATACTCAGCAATGTCAGTGTGTGTGTGGGCAACTTTTATAGTCCTCCTGATTGGAAACGGGAGGAGTCGGAGGTGAGTTCCTAGGCATGGGTTATGGGAATGGAGTGGCAAAGGTATGGGATGGAATGCCCTCTAGCGCAGCTCAAGGGCACTTTGGTAACTGTAACACTTACATCCAGAAAACATTGTTTCAACATCCAGCAGAACTGCTTCTATTCATGTAATGTTTGACAGGTCCTGTTAGATTCTCAAAATCAAAACATATTTAAACAAGCTATGACTGAAATACAAAGGGCTTCTTCACTTCATTTACCTGCAGCAGTGGACAGATGAAAGTTTGATGGCGACTGATTCAGCATCTGTGTTCATCTCATTATATTCAGTTTTTAGTCTCAATATGTAATTGATTTCTTATGCAAAACTTGTTGTGTATCTTTGTTGCAATTTTGACTTTGTTACAATGTGATTCATTCATTCAAATGGCTTTGCAAAGCATGAAAATTGCCAGTAACTTATATTATAATAACACTCATATCTTATCTTAAAGCTCAACTATTAACATTTGTGACACTGCCACAGTAAAGCCTGTATGATAGTTACTCACTAGGGGTAAATATGTAAAAAGTTAATTATATATGAATGACTACCATGCCTAAATGTTTGTTTATTTTTTCATATGTGAGAGATGTTGGTTTTGAAAATTCTCATATGCATTTTGTTTGAGTGGGAATTATGGGGATTTTTGTTGGCTGCTAAGGACTCTTATTATGATGAGCCTGCCTATAAGGGAGGAAGGGCGGCCATTTTGAAAATGAGGTATGTTTGGTGAGGTGGCATGCTTTTGTTACCTTAACAATGGTCCAAAATGCTCTCTTATAAAAAATACATGGTGTATTAGACTTATGAGCTGTTTTTTAAGTGCATGCTCTGGTCTGAGATATACATATTCGGACTATACTCTGAGGACCTTTTTTTCAGCTGGAGGATAACCTGTTTTTGTGGGGCCTTGAACCAGTGGATTATATATTTTTGGGGGGACGTTGGATTTTTTCTGTTTCATCTGGATTTTCAGTTTGCTGTCCACCCTAAAGCAAAAAAGGACTGAGACGACAGACTGATAAGTACTATCATTATTTTTCATTTATTTTTCATTTATTTTTCCTTTCCTACGGACAACTGGACTGGTGTGTTGCAGCCAACGAGCCTATTTATGAACTTTCTTGCTTGGGACAATTTTGTTGGAATCTTTAAGTGTTAACAGTTTTGGTTGTGTTTGGTATTACTGTCTAACAAACAAGTAAAAGGGAACAATTTAATCAAGCTCTCCCTGTGATAATAATTCAACCCTTTTGTAAAGAGTTGTAGTTGTTATACATTGAGTTTGTCTAACATTTGCTGCATTCTATGGCAAAGCTGTCTCTCCGTCTTTTTGTCCTACAAAAAGTGACTTGTAAATTATAAAAAATGAAGAATGTGATACATGAGTACAGTAAATTATCCACCACAAGCCAACACTGGGTGTCACAGCTTGCTTTATTTCACTTTGACGTTGAGTATAACACTAAAACGGCCCTGGATTTTCTCCCAAATAGGCCCACCACAACTACAGTACAAACAGTCGCTATATCTCACAATATTACAGCAATCCTGTCACATTAATGCAAATAACATCACAAAACCCATGGTGACCCTGCTGACAAAAACAAAAGAAACCATCACAGACATTCTAATGATTTCCACTACAAATACCATTACAAACATTACAAACTTTTAACCATTAAAACCATTAAATAATGGTTTCCTGTAGTGTCTTTTGGGATATATTACATTAGGAGTTAGTGTTTTTTTTTTTTTTTTTTGTTTTTAAAGCGACCAATTACCAGTAGAGACCAACAGGCACCATTACAGTTTCCATTAAAACCAATACAATTTTCATCATAACCAGTAAAACCATTACAAATTAGGCCTATGTGATGGTTTCTAATTTTTTTAAGCATGGGATTGAAATAAATATATATTATTGTATGAACTAAAATACTTGAAATCTACATAAAAAAGAGCAGAACGCAAAATGTATAATATAACAATGATAAACAGAAACCAAGAATCTAGAAACCTGAAACAACAGAATTCTTCAATTTGAGTATACATATGTCTCTTTGTGTGTGTGTCATGTTAATCACCTTATAGGCGACTTCATTTACTCTATTTTCTAACTCAATATCTCTCAAATGTAACCCGTTGTAGAATCGCTGCTGCCTCTTTATGAATGAATGAAATATGCATGCCAGACAATGCGGAGTGATAAATAGCAGTGAACATTCGGATTAGGGTTGTCCTGGGATTTTACTATAGTGCTCATAGGCTACATGCTCTATAGTGAGAGAGGCGGGCAAAGGTAACCTAACTGTTCACTTTTTTTTTTATTTTTGTTTCTCCCAACCGCCTTTATCTTCACGTATTTTGCTTGCCATCACGAGCCCACTTTGTGTCTGTTTCGGTTAAGCAAAAACAGATTGCATTAGCGCCCCTTTTTGTCGGCCGTCAACATCACATAATCTGACACTTTTTCTTTGATTATGAATCAGCCAGGCCGATCAAACAGATGGCCGTTCTGGACTTCTCCAGAACGTCCAGAGGGCCAGTCCGCCCCTGCTCACAACGGCAAGAACAAGACAATAAAGTAAAATCTGGGAGGCAGAAAGCAGATGATAGTAAGCAAAAAGACAGAACTGTAACAAGCAAAGGTGAGCTGCTAGAGGGGTTTGACAAGCTTGATGACAGATTTGAAGGAGTTAGGTGAAAGGAGTAAGGACAACATACACTAATTCTCTGAAAAGAGTGAAGGAGGTTGGTGGTCAAAGACAGAATTCTGAACAGACAAGTGAGAGATTTTGAGGGAAGGCCCATTCCTCAGCTGGTCTTGACAGGCTTAAACAAGTCTTCATGATGACTCTGGTCATTTGGGATTCATGTGCACCCCGTGTCTATTCTGGTAGTTTTGTTTGTTTTTTGGGGGGGTGAAAATCCATTGCAAAATTAAGTCCTGGTGTGAGCAATGTGAAAGATGTTGTCTGTGGAAACCTCCCACATCGTAAAATTGAGCTCTGCTGGTGAGCATTTGCACTAGCGCCCCTATGGGACCCATCTCTATGGATTTCCTAGTCTTAGAAAAATCTAAGTTAGGCTGGGTGTCACTGTGGCAAAGGTGCTGTGGAAGAATTTTCTTCGTCACATTGGTTTCCCTGCCAGACTCCATGCAGACCAGGGCTGCAATTTTGAGAGCACAGCGGTGAAGGAGCTTTGCAAGATGACTGGAATCACAAAGACCAATACCAGCCCCTAATAAAATAAAAATAAAAGGCAGATATAATACAGATAAACAAATGACAAAGCTTGGCTTAATGAATATTAGATCCCTTTCTACAAAAGTGCTTTTTGTAAACAATATGGTCACAGATCATAACCTAGATATGCTATGTTTGACAGAAACCTGGCTAAAACCAGATGATTACATTATTTTAAATGCGAAATGGGTGTTCCGGTTTTTTTTTTCCAGCATAAAAACATTTAATTTATCTTTTAATTAATGAAAATTAAATCTTATTTTTTTGGGAAAATAAAGGGGATTTAATATTACAATTAAAACATTGAAGACATATTTTATGATTATTCCTTAAAAATAAGGTTTTAATAATTTTAGTAGGCTATTACGTACATTCTACTGAACAATAGGAATATAGTTCTGCCGCAATGTTTACAGTTGAAACCCGAACATTTATTTTGACAGGTTGCCGTGAATACCTTTACATTTCTGTGTGTATATGATATGAGGATAGTTTTACTCAAATGAAACGGTCAAATGCTGATGAAGTGACTCTCAGAGCAGTTCTGGAGATGTTGTTCATGTATTTATGTCCTCATTTAGTGAGGCGGCAGACGTTAATATCACCGCAAGCCTCACGCGTGCTTCTGTATGAGTAGCAAATGCGCCATACATTAACACAGAGACAGGCAGAAGTCATATTTAAATAGTCATTTTGCGGCTTAATATTTACAAATACTAGTGGGAGTGGGCTCACTTGTGTGTGCGTGTACGTTTGTGTGTGTGTGTGTGTGTGCATCGGGGCTGAACTCCGCTGTGCACGATATAGAGCATGCAAATGTAATGTAACGTTAG
Organism: Schizothorax lantsangensis; assembly: GCA_027422415.1. Classification (NCBI taxonomy): domain Eukaryota; kingdom Metazoa; phylum Chordata; class Actinopteri; order Cypriniformes; family Cyprinidae; genus Schizothorax; species Schizothorax lantsangensis. The sequence goes on along the minus strand of CM049839.1, from coordinate 2,979,933 downwards.
AGACAGAAATAAAATGCCGTCGTGTAAATAAGACAAATATCGTAAGGCTATTTGGTTTGTTTAATAAAAGAACAAGTTATAGACCTGTTCTATAGGAAAGGTAACTTTAAATGACTTCTGTTGTGATCTGGCGCTATAGAGAAAATAAAATTAAATAAAATTAACTTGAGCTTCAAGGGGGGTGGGGGGTGCCGTTGGGAGGGCGGGCCGCCCTCCTAAGATAATGGTAGGGGAAACACTGATATTATAATAAATTATAGTAACGCCACATTTTATTGTCAGTAATGGCGTTGTAACGGGGGAAACAGTAATTAGTTTGATTACTCGTTACTGAAAACAATAACACCGTTAGTAATGCCGTTTATTTATAACGCCGTTATTCCCATCACTGATCTTTAGTATTTCTCAGAAGTCTGGTTTCAAGTATAATTCATTTGAAGTAATGGTGCTTTATTTAACATTATCTAGTGAAATAAGTGGTAATGATAGAAGTTTGTACTGGCTACTGTATACAGGCCACCAGGACACCATCTAGATTTTACTGAATAATTTGCTTATTTTCTATCTGAGTTAGTGCTGGCTGCAAATAAAGTCTTAATTGTTGGTGATTTTAATATCTATGTTGATCATGAAAAATATGCATTGGGATCAGCATTTATAGACATTCTGAACTCTATTGGGGTTAGACAACACATGTCAGGACCTACTCATTGTCAAAATCATACTCTAGATTTAATACTATCACATATAATTTATGTTAATATTGTTGAAATTCTGCAGCAGAGCGATAGTATCTCAGATCTCTATCTAGTCTTGTGTATACTCCATATAACTAAAGCTGTAAATTCAACTCCCTGTTACAAATCTGGTAGAACCATCACTTCTACCACAAAAGCCTACTTTGTAAATAATCTTTCCGATTTGTCTCAATTCCTCAGCATATCCAATAGATCAGAAAAACTTTATGGTACAACAGAAACTTTTGACTCTCTCTTTTCTAGCACTTTAGTCACTGTTGCTCTTTTACGCTTAAAGAAGATTAAGGAAAACAGTCTGAAACAGTGGTTTAACAAGCACACTCTTGTCTTAAAGAGAGCAGCCTTGAGAATGGATCGCAGCTGGAAGAAAACAAAACTCGAGGTGTTTCGTATTGCATGGAGGGGAAGTACTTCTCCTTAAAGAAAAGCTCTAAAAAATGCTAGATCTGCTTATCACTTTTTTTTTTTTTAAAGCTGCTTTGACACAATCTGTAGTATATAAAGTGCTATATAAATAAAGGTGACTTGACCCTACCACCCGCAGGGCAATGAGACTAATTCGAGATTCAACAGAACTTTGATTAATATGTTGAGCACTCTTGTTCCTGAACCAAAACATGAATATGTTGATGCACCAACGCATGTATACAATTGTACTCAACATGATTCGACTGGTTTCTTCCCTTACTTCTTGATGTATGGCAGACATCCCAGACTCCTTGCTGATCTTACCTTTGGGTTATCAGCTGCAAATGGTTTATGATCAGGCAGATAGGATGTCGAGAACGTCAGGAGTTATGTCTTCCAACCTGGTGATAGAGTGATGGTGAAAGTGTGCTGTGTTGAGGGGAAACAGAAACTGGCTGATTGGTGGGAACCACATCCATATTTAGCTGTGAAGAAACAGCCAGGAATTCCAGTTTATGTTGTCTGTCCTGAAGACGGTGACAGGGAAAGTGTGGTCCACCGCAATCTTCTTTCACAGTAGAGCCCTAAAACAAATCAAGAAGAATCTGACACTGAGGAAATGTCTTTTTTTCCATTTGTCATCATTAAAGCATATCCTGAGTCTGCTCTTCTCTGGCTTTGTCAGTGTACTTCTTGGCTGAGAGAAGAATACAATTATGAGTACTATATCTTAAAGACCTAGACTCAGAAACATGTGTAAGAGCCAGTCTTACCTAGCAATAGAATAAGGCACCTTTGCTGTAAACACTTTTGTCTTGCATCTTAAACATAATAATTATCTTTAGTCAGTTTCAAATGTCATTCAAAAGGAGCATACATGCAACATTAATGTGACTGGCATTCTAACCACTTTCTATGGTTTTAAATCAAAGTTACAGAAGAAATGTTGTTCACACAACCCAAAAAAAAAGGAACAAAGTCTACATTCTTCAATTTAAGATCTGGGCCCGTATTCATAAAGATTCTAAGAATCCTCTCAGAGAGCTCCTAATTTAGCTTAAAAATTTCTAGCTAGGAGTCTTAGCTTAAAAGTGATTCAGGACCAATCTGAGAGCAACTCTGAGCGAGGAAAAGACAAAAACTTTTATCTTAGTGAGGAGGCGGGGCTGACCCCGTTGCTAGCTATGACACAGTCTTTTGAAGACTGTGATTGGTTGGTTGTCCAAGAAGGAAGTAAGAGCGATTTTAAGAGTAGGGTTTATTATAAGCCTTCACTTTGAAATTACAAGCGTAATTTTTCCTGTTTTCCTCTCTCTCTCTCTCTCTCTCTCGCGCACACACATTATATTCTTTATTTTTTATTTACCATGCTGTCATAATTAACGTATTTTATAGGGAATGAACAGCGACACAACAAGTTTCTGAAAGTGCTGTAACAGACCCAAATCATCGCTGCTGCATAGTTGCATTTTTCCAGTTGCCAAATATGTTAATGTAGTTAATGTAGTGATTACGTCCATTTCTGGTGCTATGGCATTTCTGCGCAGTGTCAGGGATGTTAACATGTCTTTAATAAGATCTGTCACAAACATGATCCCTGCACGAACTAATGTGTAGCATCTTATTAACTCACTGTCATGCATTGTGTGCAAAACATTTCTTCTCCCTCTTCATGTTTCATCCATTTTCTCCGCTGCTAAAGAAACTCTTAAGCCTCTTAAAAGTCCTCGTCTGTACTCCTAACAATTTCGGTCCTTAAGACCTCTTTTAAGGGTTAAGATGCTTTCTGAATTACTTTTTTCTTTACTAGGATCTTTTCTTTAAATTTAAGAGGAAACACCCACATTTCTAAGAATTTTCTTAGAATTTTGTTACTAGGAGCAACTCTTAGCACTAAGATTTTTCATGAATACGGGCCCTGATGTGTAAAGACATATGCTTTAGGCCTCAATGTTAAATGTATATTCTCATGATTATACTTCTTTGATTAAATATTTGTGTCATCCTTCCAACTGAAGTCTATAGTGTGCAAGTTAAAACATAAGGAATAAACAGTGAAAAAGCATTAACGTTATTATGATTGTGGAAGCAGAGGGTTTTTTTCATTAATCGATTTCTTTGAGTTCATGCTTTTATTGTCACATATACAAAAAAAAACACGGATTTAATTTCCACTCAGAAGCTGCTAGTGAAATTCAAATTTAATTGGCAAGTAAGCCATTGAATAAACACAATTTTTAAGCAGATAGGTTGAAATAGTATTTTCCTGTAAAATTTACTCTAATAATGCTTGTTTTATTGACACTTTCTCAACTTTACAGTGTAGTTCTAACATAATTGTATAAGGAGAACTCATTCCTTGCGTCCAAATGTGCATACTATCCACCCTAGCTGCCCTATTGATCATAGTATTGAAAATTACTACTATCACATGGAATTTAGGATGGATAGTATGCACAGACTTTATAACTTAAAGGCAGAGTAAGTGATTTCTGGAAGCCAATGTTGATATTTGAAATCACCAAAACAAACACGCCCCTACCCCAAAAGGGTCTCGCCTAGGGCTGGGCGATATATCGAACGCGATTGTTATGCGCATCTCGTCAGTAAAGCCGGTTCCGTGATTAGCGCTAAATCTCCATCACCTGTTTTCAGATGGAGCGGCACTTAATACACAGAGCCATAGTTCACTGACAAGCTACGCAATATCAAGTTCATTATCGAAGGCGATTCATCTGCTTGAGGGTAAAAGCATATACAATAAAAGCTTGAGGGTTTGAACATTTGAAAGTGAAGAATTTAATTTAATTCTACAAATTTAATTTACTGTCATTTAACCATTAACCAACATCAGAGGTTTAACATGTTAAATTATTGAAATATTAAAACTTAAAATCTCAGGAGGCTTCAAGTAAATATTTTACATCGAATGGGTTCAGTGATTGAAAAGTTTGATAACCGCTGATATATAGCGCATTAGTTTCTTAAACATCATATTTATACACATATAAGATGCAGTTTCAATATTTCCAGGAGCATTGAAACTCACCTGACAACAGAACAAAGGTCAAATCAATCCTCATGATGACAAACAAATGATCACACTGATGCACAAATATTCCAACTGCTCTTTTCAGAGAAAAATATTCCCACTTTGTAAAGCCTGTGCTGCTCCACGCTTGTTGACGTGCATATTTTACATTGAAAATAACATTCAAAGAGAGTCAGCAGAGATTTCCATGATATCTCAAGTCACACGTCAACAGATGAGCTCATGCATAACCCTACACAAGGCACAAGCACAAGTATAACCCTTCAGCCACCAAACGCACATATGATAAACACAATAGAGTAAAAAGACCTTCAGGATAAAAAATGACTGTGTTGTCTAAAAATAATCTAAAAAATGAACACGGATTAAAACCTTATAGGTGTTGCCTTTTTTTTTTAAAAAAACAACACAATTACATTCGTAACTATTTTACATTTTGGTGGACTGGTGGCTAATTGGTATTAATTTGTATACCCTCTTCCCTACATTTTCGTACGATCTGTGAAGTTTTGGGTGGGTGCCTTCATGCTTACTTTTCCCCATAAAGGTACATTTTCACAAGATTCAAATTGTACAAATGCATGTGAAATCGCACAGCAAAATACTTACGTTTGGCAAATGATAGTCCCACAGATGTCCTCTCATATATCTTTCATGTTACTTAAGAGGAGATCACTGGATGTAATCATATGTTGATCTGGGTTCAGTACAAGTTAAGTTCAAATAGACAGCATTTTTTGGCATATCCACAAAAACATTTTTAACTCTTCTCTACTCTTCTTGAAATAAATAAATAACAGTGTGGTGCTTAAAATGGACATAGCTTAAAGTGGATATAGCTGTAATTCTTGGTTACTGCACACCAGTGGGGATTTCTTTAAGACTGCAAGGGGAGCTCGGCTTCCCCTATAATGTCAAAAAATGAATGGTCAAATATGTACTATTGTGTTAATTTTATTGCCTAAAAATGCGTTAGAATACGTTCATCTCGAAGACGAGTTCGTTCAGAATCAGCTACATATAGCAGGTCGGCTGTCTCGATTTCCTTCTCATACATTCCCGTAGCGTCAGTGTATTTCCCTGTTGAAGCCTAGCGTCCATTGACTTCAATGGGGCTGCTTTGAACAGTTTTTTTCAGTGCTTCAAAACTAGACGGTCATTGGATAAAAGCTGCGATTATGTCCTGCCCACGGACGCTCAGCGTCTCTGGGGGTGAATGGAGGAGTGGGCTGGCCTGGACTCCGGGCTTCTGCGTGATGATTGGAGGGTCTGTCGAAAGACTGCATCTCCTTTTGATTGACAGTAATTTTGTACTATAAAAAGTCGCTGACGCTGAAGCTATTCGAGCTCAGTCCCGTAGCGGATTTTGCAAGTGTAGTCGAAAGACAAACTGCTGCAACCTATTTCTTGGTATTTGCTTGGCGAAATTGCTAGCCAATTTTCATCAAACCTTTCACACAATTATACACCACATTCCTTGTTTTAGTTTAACCTAATTCCCACATTTCCTCCGTCGAGTTTAATATCTTTTTTTAGATCGTTTGTCCATTCATTCATTCATTCATACAGTAGGCTAGGCTTAATGGACAATTTTTATGATTTAGGCCGAAAATGAGCTTCCCCTCTTTGAAAGACCAGCAGCCACCACTTCTGCACACCTTTAAACTAAAATTTAAATACACTAATTTTACTCAGTCATTTCTTTTCAGATTCACTTGCTCTGAGCTAAGCAATTTGAGTATCCCTGCTCTGGTGTTACAAAAACTCATTGCATTATGCCAGGTACTTCAACTTTGAATTACAGATGAGCTGATGTCTGACTAGTCAAAGCAAGCAGTGAAGCAGATGATGTAGAATTTTTTTTTTAAACAAACAGGACTAAAAGTCGACCTACATATTATCCACTCACGTGCTTTGGGATAAAGGCCGAAAATACTTGTTGAAACACGTCTGAACACATTTACCATTTTTTTCACTCGAAAAAAAAAAAAGTAAACAGGATCACTTCTGAATGGGACGCACCCGTTTCCCGCCAAAGTAGTAATGTCCGCTTTTGAAACACTGCTTCATGTATCATCGAAACTTTCGAAACAGAGATTTGAAGCACGTATCAAAATACCAAAGTCATGTGATTCAAGTAAACAAGGCTTTGTTACGTCATAACTGTTTCGAAATGTTTTGCAGTTTCAATAATTTGCCTTAGGGGTGCGATCTGGTTAAGGCTACAATATAGCTTAATTTTTGTCACACTGTACAACAATAATTATTATTTTTGCATTATTGTAAGGGGTAGGTTTAGAGTTGGGGTAGGTGTAGATGTTAATAAAACACAATCTATTTGGTAGAAAATTAAATTTCATTGTTCGGTTCCACGCGATCTCTGTGAACCCGCCAATCATGCGAGTTCATTGAGATCGCCCCCCAGTGTTGAACCATTGAACCAGCGTCTCTCATCTCGGATTAGTTTTATCAATTTGTAGACATTTTAACGAGACATTTGTGTAATTAAAAGTAGTATTAGTTATCTTACTGGCCTGTTTAGACGAGCTCTCCATAAAAAAAAATAAAAGACAAGCCCTGAAAATGAATAATTATTTTAAAAACGCATATTATACAGACACTTCATATTTAATGGCATTTTATTATTTTGATTGCATTTAATATATTATACTTTCATGAAAGAATTTGCATTGGGTTTGTAAAAGCAGGGTTTTTTTGTTGTTGTTGTTGTTGCAGTTACACAGTTTTGACCAGCAGGCATCACCAGCGTGTGGTGTTTTGAGCGCTTCGAAACAGTGAATTATTTTGCGAAGCAATTGGTTCAATTGATTTGAAGTTTTGAAAAGGTTTGTTTCTCCCATCACTACACCAAAGTTTTTTCCCAGAGCTCAAACAAACAGTTCACACTGCGCGCACACGAGTCTAATATTGGCATGGTAAACACTGAACTTGGCAGAAAACAACAACAACAAAGCAGTATAAACAATACACACCTTAAGCGAATACAATTATGATAAGACATAATATGAAAACATGTATTTTGACCTTTAAAGCGTATTTTACATTTAAATATTGTTTCTTGGCTTGGATATAAAAGTACAAATAATTTAACATTCTCACATGATAGCTGTTACTTTTCTCACTAATGGTCAGGATGGACCAATCAATGACTTGCGTTAAGAATATATTCAAAATATTTTAAGACGCAAATAGTTAATTCTAGCAGAACTTGACATTAAATATTTTTTTTTATATCTGTTTGCTGAATGTAAATGAAGGTATATTCTAGTTTGTTTGTTTTTTATTTGCCATATTAACATGATGTTACAAACTCAGGATATGATTGTGCTGTTAATTTCTCAAATACAATAGATAGACTATTATTAAATACAAAAACCTAAATCCAGCATTAAATAAACATAACCATACAAAGAACTTTTAATCAAAAATACTACTATTTATGCATTTGCACTGTAAACTGCTAAAATGAGAGAATTATGTTACACATACATGTACATGTTCAGTTAGATATGTGGTACTATAAATGTTTTTTTCCCCGCAGTTTTCAAAAGCAAGTCTGTTTAGTGGCGTCCCTCTTCTGGTCCTTCTCTTGGAAGACATTCCCATTGGACTGGGTTCTCCATGAAAGTTTAGCATATTGCGTCAAACCCTTCTCCTTCAGTATCTTCCTCTGAAGAACAGAAAATCAGAAAGAGACTTTGAAACTATATTACTGTTGGCATTTTCCCTTTGGAATTGCAGACAGTCTTAATTGGTTCATTCTACTCAAACTCAGATGAGTTCCTCTGTGATGACTGTAATAGAGGAATTCAATAAAATCTCATTCATCACTGCAGGATCATTCAGATTTTGACTAGATTGCACCTTCACTCTCACGATCTGTCTCTTCCGGTCTGTAAGGAAACACAACTATACGAAGCATTCAGAGTCATAAAGAACAATGTAGAATCAATACTTCAGTTGTAGAGGAAAGCAAATTCATAAAAATGTCTCTGTTAGATATAAAGTATATAATCTGTAAACTTTATTTTTTAAGAATTTTGACTAGCAAGTGGTGTAGATCTGATGATCATATGATTTTATTTTAAGCTTAAAGACCAAAGTATGGTTTGGACAAATTCAAAATGGTGTAAAATCTAACAGGTGTGTTGCTGTCAACATAAGACACAAGGACCAAGTACGGGATAATGCATGCATTAAATGATTTTAATGCACGACGTGGAGGCCAAGAACAAGGTTGCCTCTGAAGTGCATTAAAATCATTTAATAAAGAGATAGCCATGCATTATGCTTATACCATGGTCATTTGCCAGCATTTACAAGTTAAAGCTGTTAATGATGTTTGAAACGCAATATTTAACCGGAAAGGTAATGGCTGTTACTTCGAAAACAGAGATTTTACACCTGAGGAATATAATGTAGCGATCTAGTATCTAGGCTATTTTATTAATAAAAGTCACGGGAAGCATTGACAAGTTTGTGTGTGTGTGTGTGTGTGTGTGCAGAGCCGGCCCAAGGCATAAGCGAACTAAGCGGCTGCTTAGGGCCCCCGTGGCCACCAGAGGGCCCCCAAGAGAAGCCTACATGTTTATTATTTTATTTTAATTCGTGATATATTATGTCAATGGACAGTGGTAATTAAAAGAAAGCGCAATATAAAATAATTAAATAATCTATACATATCATTTTATTATTTCCATAGCGACGTGTCTTGCAGGCATGCTGATAATATGCGCTGGACGCTGCCGTGTGGATCTGTCTGATTAACATCACATAAATTGACATATTTCTCCCGAAATAGTCTACATGAAAGTAAGCGGTGACCAGTTAGCTGGGAGAAAAACAGAGTACACTTTATAAACCTACACAATGTATATTTGATATTCCTGAATAAAACGCGTCGTCATAATTGAAACAGCAAATCTTAAAATATTGCCGCTTTCCATAGAAATTAACGCATAGCCTATTTAACAAACTAAATGTCTTTTTTACAAACCCGATTCCAAAAAAGTTGGGACACTGTACAAATTGTGAATAAAAAAGGAATGCAATAATTTACAAATCTCATAAACTTATGTTATCTATATTCTATTGTGAATAAAATGTCAAATGTTGAAAGTGAGACATTTTGAAATGTCATGCCAAATATTGGCTCATTTTGGATTTCATGAGAGCTACACATTCCAAAAAAGTTGGGACAGGTAGCAATAAGAGGCCGGAGAAGTTAAATGTACATATAAGGAACAGCTGGAGGACCAATTTGCAACTCATTAGGTCAATTGGCAACATGATTGGGTATAAAAAGAGCCTCTCAGAGTGGCAGTGTCTCTCAGACATCAAGATGGGAAGAGGATCACCAATTCCCCCAATGCTGCGGCGAAAAATAGTGGAGCAATATCAGAAAGGAGTTTCTCAGAGAAAAATTGCAAAGAGTTTGAAGTTATCATCATCTACAGTGCATAATATCATCCAAAGATTCAGAGAATCTGGAACAATCTCTGAGCGTAAGGGTCAAGGCCGGAAAACCATACTGGATGCCCGTGATCTTAGGGCCCTTAGACGGCACTGCATCACATACAGGAATGCTACTGTAATGGAAATCACGACATGGGCTCAGGAATACTTCCAGAAAACATTGTCGGTGAACACAATCCACCGTGCCATTCGCCGTTGCCGGCTAAAACTCTATAGGTCAAAAAAGAAGCCATATCTAAACATGATCCAGAAGCGCAGGCGTTTTCTCTGGGCCAAGGCTCATTTAAAACTGTTCTGTGGTCAGACAAATCAAAATTTGAAGTTCTTTTTGGAAAACTGGGACGCCATGTCATCCGGACTAAAGAGGACAAGGACAACCCAAGTTGTTATCAGCGCTCAGTTCAGAAGCCTGCATCTCTGATGGTATGGGGTTGCATGAGTGCGTGTGGCATGGGCAGCTTACACATCTGGAAAGGCACCATCAATGCTGAAAGGTATATCCAAGTTCTAGAACAACATATGCTCCCATCCAGACGTCGTCTCTTTCAGGGAAGACCTTGCATTTTCCAACATGACAATGCCAGACCACATTCTGCATCAATTACAACATCATGGCTGCGTACTAGATCCAGGTACTGAAATGGCCAGCCTGCAGTCCAGATCTTTCACCCATAGAAAACATTTGGCGCATCATAAAGAGGAAGATGCGACAAAGAAGACCTAAGACAGTTGAGCAACTGGAAGCCTGTATTAGACAAGAATGGGACAACATTCCTATTCCTAAACTTGAGCAACTTGTCTCCTCGGTCCCCAGACGTTTGCAGACTGTTATAAAAAGAAGAGGGGATGCCACACAGTGGTAAACATGGCCTTGTCCCAACTTTTTTGAGATGTGTTGATGCCATGAAATTTAAAATCAACTTATTTTTCCCTTAAAATGATAGATTTTCTCAGTTTAAACATTTGATATGTCATCTATGTTGTATTCTGAATAAAATATTGAAATTTGAAACTTCCACATCATTGCATTCTGTTTTTATTCACAATTTGTACAGTGTCCCAACTTTTTTGGAATCGGGTTTGTACTTAATTGAAGTGTATTTAAATGTCTGAAACCTAAAATAAACTTTATTCGGTTTAAAACACTGAACAGTTATGAAATATGAAAAGCACTGAGCGCGTCTTTCTTTTTTCTGAGCTAGTCTCTCTCTGGCTCAGCACAACCCAAAGGGTTACAATCGATCGTGTTTTGGGGGTGGAGGGGGGACAAATCCAACATGGGGGGTGGCACAAATCAGGGGTGCGTTTCTGTTATTAGCTAAGACAGAACTTGTGACCATAGTTGCTTTTGGGAAACGCACCCCTGATCAGACCAGACCAAACCACCCAGTTACGTCAGCAAATACACTTCTTAATATATTATAATATAACATTTTACTTAGTTTTAGATGAAAGTTTGTCTTCTGCGTAAAAATAACTTTCCTAGTTATATATTTTTGTAATAAAAATAAGCTTCTGTTTCATAAACTGATAACAGTTTAACATTATTCACCTTAGCGTGTCTTTGCTATTGTATTCCAATATCATTATGCCTCAATTAGCTAGATTTAGATTAAGAGTTGTTTTATATGTACACATGCTCTCTGCTGTGTTTAATACTTATTATAAAAAAGTATGACTTGTAATAAAAGTACAACTTTGATTAATATTTATGTATTAGATTAACATTCTGTTCCATAAATGCATTGTCTGCTGGTTTATTTAGCTACTTTTCAGTACACCACATTAAGTATGCCACTTAATACTTTAACACTTTGAATGTTAAAGTGCAAATTAACACCTGACCACACTTGTAAGTTTGCAAATGTTACAATTAAAAATCACAGAAGGGTAAAAACATGCAGGCAGACAGCGGTATGATGTAAGCAACACAGCTACAACAAACAAAACTGATAATGGGTGTGTTAGATTTATATTGTGCAAATAATAAAGCTTTGACAATAACCAGTCATATTGGCACCGGAGGGGGCCCCAAATAAAATTCTGCTTAGGACCCCATAAAGTCTTGGGCCGGCCCTGAGTCCACATGATTAAAGCTTTATAAGTTTTAATACCCGCTCTTTTTAGTCATATTCCATACAAAAAAACAACTGGGCCTCAAATATCATACAGTGTACTTTTAAACCCCTTATAGTCCCACTGAGAGAATTTGGAGAAAATAGAGCAGTAACGTTATTTTAAATGTTTTATCTTCTGCTGTAACTTAAGCAGCGCTGCCATCTGATTGTTTTCTCTTCATTTTGTAAATCACTTAGAAATGAAAATGCTGTGTAAGACAAAAATACATGGTTTATTTTTCACGTTTCTGGAGAAATAAATATTACAAGAGCTCCAATTCTGAAAAACAGTTTTCGACTCAAAAACATATGTATTCTCAGTGTATTACACACCAACACTAAACCAGTTTTATATATATATATATTTAGTAGCGAGCATTTAGTTAGTTTCCATCTGTAGCATAAAACAGCAACATTTACTCTTCATGTGAGAGTGTGGGTGGCTAATTATTTATCTTAGAGCAGCTATTTTAGATTGTTTGATCACATTCTAGGGTTACAATTATGAATAGAAACTCTTATATTACACTTGATAGGAATATTGAGATAAAATACAAATGCATAAATAAATACAACCATCAACGTACTTCAAAATTATTACTTTATTGTAACATATATCATAAAAGTGTTAGATTAGTGCTACCACCTTTACAAAATCAATATTGTAACTTCTTTTTAACATTTAAAATGTTAATTTAGTGCAATATTTTGTCTTTGCAACATTTTAGTGTAATCTTCACTAACAACTGCAACTAGATTTATATTAAACCTAAATTCACTGTTATCCCACCGGTCACTATTGTGACTATCAACATGTTTACTCATTCTTTGACCACATTCAACAAAAAATAATAATTCTGTATTCATATATTAATACTAGATATCTTAAAGATAATGTGAACCAAAAATATGTCATATCTTTATCTGACCGTACTCTCTCATACAGCATTCATGCTAACTATGATATACTCAATACATACTAGAAGAAGAGGGTGTTGGAAATCCACCCATTCAAAAGAAAGAAAGAAAAAGAAAGAAAACATGAGTCACAAACAGACTCGAAGACTCCATGTGTTTGTGCTTCAAGCCGCTCAAAACAGCAGCTGTATAAAACACTACACTCGCCCTTCACTGAAGCTCATTTCATTATATTCACTTTCAGACTGTTTCTGAAACACACAGAGGATGATTTCAACCTATTCTTAACTTTTACACTTAAACAAGGCATTAAAATTACACCCGGCTTTGTTCCGTGACTGATGCTCGCCTTGAGTTTGATCTGACCGGAGCAAAACAAACATTTCCTCGCCGCGTATTTTAGTCTCTATAGAAAGACAAGAACCTCTGCTTGGTGTTCACTGTGTTTCTACTGCGCTAAACTATTTTATCACTCGAGTTTTGTCCTTAAATGTAGGAGAAGAAAACACAAGCGTGAGGATCTCGCGGAGGCGCGCAGACACCGAGCGGCGGGTTGAGTCTGTAAGGTTCTCATGTGTTGTTTAAGAGCGCAGCGGCGCTCGAGCGACACTCATTAGAACTCAGTGTTTGAAAGACTGTAAATCCGCTCCGAGAAATGGCAGAAACCGCTCCAACTGCTGCCGCTCCGCCGGCCAAAGCGCCCAAGAAGAAGTCCGCTGCCAAAGCCAAGAAAGCAGGTCCAGGCGTCGGTGAGCTGATCGTTAAAGCCGTGTCCGCGTCCAAGGAGAGGAGCGGCGTGTCCCTCGCCGCGCTGAAGAAAGCTCTCGCCGCCGACGGCTACGACGTGGAGAAGAACAACTCCCGCGTCAAGCTCGCCATCAAGAGCCTGGTGACTAAAGGCACCCTGCTGCAGGTCAAAGGGACCGGCGCCTCCGGCTCCTTCAAGATCAGCAAGAAGGAAGCCGAGACCAAGAAGAAAGCGGCTCCTAAAGCCAAGAAGCCCGCGGCCAAGAAACCCGCTGCTGCCAAGAAGCCCAAGAGCGCAGCGGCAAAGAAGCCCGCCGCTAAGAAATCGCCCAAGAAGGCCAAGAAACCCGCCGCTGCAGCCGCTAAGAAGACGACGAAGAGCCCCAAGAAGGCGAAGAAGCCAGCGGCGCCCAAGAAAGCAGTCAAGAGCCCCAAAAAGGCCAAGACTGCCAAACCCAAGACGGCAAAGCCTAAAGCTGCTAAAGCTAAAGCTGCTAAGCCTAAAAAGGCAGCTCCCAAGAAGAAATAAAAATCTTCTGTTTTATTCTCCAACGGCTCTTTTAAGAGCCACCCACTCACTCTAAAGAAAGAGCAAAACAAAGATCTGCACTTTGACTCTTAGTGGAAGTAAACTATTATAAGATTGTATCTTGAGTTTACCTCGACTAGTAATGTTTTACATGTTGACTGTTTAGAAAATAATTAATCATGTATTAACATGAACACATTTAATGGATCATCGATCTAAATTTAAGTTGAAAATATTTACTAATGGTTTTTGGATTGATATAAAAAAACGTATCCAGCACCCCATCACAAATTCTTTAATGTTTTCTGTCATGTGTGTTTAGTCTAAAATGCAGCACAATCAGCTGTGGAGGCGTGGCTTTGGCGGTGGGTGTTGGAGGGAAGTTCAGTGATTGGTTTAAAATCTTCCAAGACTCTAAACCAATGGGCGACTGGCACGCTCTTTTTAAAACAGAACAGCGGGATTCACGGCTTTATTATTTCTGTCTGTTATTCAAACGCAGGAATTTTAACAATCAACAATGAGCGGCAGAGGCAAAACCGGCGGTAAAGCGAGAGCGAAGGCCAAGACTCGCTCCTCCAGGGCAGGGCTGCAGTTCCCCGTCGGTCGTGTTCACAGGCTTCTCCGCAAAGGTAACTACGCAGGGCGCGTCGGTGCCGGTGCTCCCGTCTATCTGGCGGCTGTGCTCGAGTATCTCACCGCTGAGATCCTGGAGCTGGCTGGAAACGCCGCGAGGGACAACAAGAAGAGCCGCATCATCCCCCGTCACCTGCAGCTGGCGGTGCGCAACGACGAGGAGCTGAACAAACTCCTGGGTCGAGTGACCATCGCTCAGGGAGGCGTGCTGCCCAACATCCAGGCCGTGCTGCTGCCCAAGAAGAGCGAGAAACCCGCCAAAGCCAAGTAACCCGAGTCCGGTCTGCTTCTCCAACACAAAGGCTCTTTTAAGAGCCACACATTTCATCAACTAGAGAGCGATTTTCTAATTTATTTAATTCATAAAGACAAGCCGAAAACACTTTTAATGGAATTATAAACCAAATGAGTATTTAGTGTTGAGTTTGGTTAATTGAAAATACAATAAACAGCTGGAGATTATTTTACATAACCATTTAAAACAAATCATAAGTTAAACTGTTAGTAGGAAACATGTAAAGGCTGTGTAAAGTGTTTATGCCATAAAAAGTTGGACTCTGATAAATATGAATGTTGAAGTTGATTGGTGTTTTGCTGTACAGATAAATGAGTTATTAATGTGTCTTTTTAATGTAATTTATTTTATTTTTAAGGTGTGTATATGTAGTATTACTGTAGGTAATTGTATCATTTAGAGTAAGTAATGTAGTGCAGCAAGGTCTACTTTCACCAGCGCTTTTTAATGTCTTTATGAATTTTCAGAAAAATTAAGTGACAGAGACTGGATGAATGATTGGTAAAACCAGTCAATCACTATGGCCCGGTTTCACAGACGGGGCTTAGCTTAAGCCAGGACTAGGCCTTAGTTAAATTAAGACATTTAAGCAGCTTTTATAAAAACGCCGTTGAAGAAAATGTTACAGATGTGCATCTTGAGACAGAACAATGTGACTGGCGTGTTGTAAGATATGTCAGAGCAAGATATTTTAGTTGAGACAGCTCAAACATGCGTTTTAGTCTAGGACTAGCCTTAAGCCTTGTCTGTGATATGCAGAACCAAACAACAGAGATCTTAATATCCCAGAATTTAATTTATGAGGGCAAGTATTAAATGTGTGCTAAAGCAAAAATTAATTAATTAATACATAAATAAATGGGTCATATCATTAACAATGTGATGATGATGAGTAAAGGCAGTGTCGTATGTTATATGTTATCATGAGGAAGTATTTTATGTTCTTGTGCTGTTTTGTGTTTTGCTAACAGACCTTGATTCTGGAAATAAAGTTGAATGAATGAATCAAGCGTAAAGTACTAAACAGAACAAAGTATTCTGAGCGGGAAACACAAACAGCCACGTTTGAAAATAAAAGCTGCTCAGTCATTGGCTAGCAGTCATGCGCAGACCTCACACATCAGCCAATCACGAGCGTCTGCACCTTCATGACGTCATACGCTCGTGGGCCATTTGATGCTTTAAAAGCAGGCGCGGAGCAGAGAGCGGTATATTTTCGACGTACTTAAACGGAGAAAGAAGTTGATCTTCGCGATGGCAAGAACCAAGCAGACGGCTCGTAAATCCACCGGTGGCAAAGCCCCGAGGAAGCAGCTCGCTACTAAAGCCGCCCGGAAGAGCGCCCCAGCCACCGGCGGCGTCAAGAAGCCCCACCGTTACAGGCCCGGGACCGTGGCTCTCCGAGAGATCCGCCGTTATCAGAAGTCCACCGAACTGCTGATCCGCAAACTGCCTTTCCAGCGCTTGGTGCGAGAAATCGCGCAGGATTTCAAGACGGATCTGCGCTTCCAGAGCTCCGCTGTCATGGCCCTGCAGGAGTCCAGCGAGGCTTATTTGGTCGGTCTGTTTGAGGACACCAACCTGTGCGCCATCCACGCCAAGAGAGTCACCATCATGCCCAAAGACATCCAGCTGGCGCGCCGCATCCGCGGAGAGCGCGCTTAAACCCGCCGCTGCAGCGTCACACCCCAAAGGCTCTTTTAAGAGCCACCAACACGACACTGAACGAGACCGTTTCCTCTGTAGCGCTGAATATAACCATAGACAGAATTCACTAAACATTTGAGTACATTGTTCATCTCTATCTTCACCTGTTTCTTCACTTCATTCCTATTTCACATTTTACTACAGAGTTTACACACAAGCAAAAGCATGAAATAAAATGTGGATGTGCCACTCTTCATTAACCGTTTCGCAATCAAACACTTTTGTAGATAAATACAATTGAAATTATCATACTTTTAATATGCATGTGTATACAGCAAAGTGCAATTATGTATAGGGTTAATATAAAGATATAATTATAAATTGGACGTTTAAAGTTCGTCATAAATTTCTGTTGCGATGTTTAAAGTGAAAATACACGTAGTTTTGTAATCATATGTGTATATTTAAGGGGAATTGAGAACCACTGGTTAAATGTTTAATATGAAATCTGTAGCTGTCCGTTTACTTTGGTGCGCGTTCCTGCAGCTCTAGACAACAAACTGATTTTTTTGTGGAAAAAGCGTCTGCCAAATACCTGCATGTACATCTATTAATCTTATAAATCATCTTTGTCAAATGATTTTTTATAAAACATGGATTATAAAACGAAACAAAGAACAGACATCTTTAGATTAGCGTTAAACCACATTGTTTCCTGTTCTAACTGCTAGCGGGGGAGGGAATGCGTCATGTGACACGGCGCTGGTTTCATTTAGGTCCTGTAAGCAAATATAAAAAGCCTCGCTGGAGCTCTCGTTTGTTATTCATTTTCGTTGTTTGACTGAAACTGAAAGCATCTTAATCATGTCTGGACGAGGCAAAGGCGGTAAAGGACTCGGGAAAGGAGGCGCTAAGCGGCACCGTAAAGTGCTGCGCGATAACATCCAGGGAATCACCAAACCCGCCATTCGTCGTCTCGCGCGCCGCGGCGGCGTCAAGCGCATCTCCGGTCTGATCTACGAGGAGACCCGCGGGGTGTTGAAGGTGTTCCTGGAGAACGTTATCCGCGATGCCGTCACCTACACCGAGCACGCCAAGAGAAAGACCGTCACCGCCATGGACGTTGTGTACGCGCTCAAACGACAGGGACGCACCTTGTACGGCTTCGGAGGATAAACGCCTTCAATCAGGAGAATAAACCCAACGGCTCTTTTAAGAGCCACCCACACTGTCATAGAAAGAGTTAATGTTGCTGTGTCATACTGTAGATGAAAACTAACAAAATGCATAATCTACTTATAAAGAAATATATTTATACATATATAATTGGTTTAGTGTAGTTCACTGAGAATACAGATGTTCTCATGTCTTTGAGCCGAGAACTGTTTTTCAGAATTGGAGCTCTTGTAATATTTATTTCTCCAGAAACGTGAAAAATAAAACCATGTATTTTTGTCTTACACAGCATTTTCATTTGCTTGTTTAGTATTTCTAAGTGATTTACAAAATGAAGAGAAAACACAATCAGACGGCAGTGCTGCTTAAGTTACAGCAGAAGATAAAACATTTAAAATAACGTTACTGCTCTATTTTCTCCAAATTCTCTCAGTGGGTCTATAAGGGTTTTAAAAGTACACTGTATGATATTTGAGGCCATGTTTTTTTGAATGGAATATGATTAACAAAAAGAGCGGGAATTAAAACAAAGAAAGCATTGTTGTCGCTCAAACATGGAGAGGTGGGCGGGGCTATCATTTCGCCGCCTGTGATTGGCCCTCGTTCCGCTCGCGTGACTTCGAGTTGTCTAATCACAGTCGAGTTTATGGGTTTGGTCTGTGGAAACACGCAATCAGAAGCCTCCTCATCTCAGAGTGAATAAACGTCTCTGTCCGGCTCGTTCTAATCATTGACTCGTCAGCATCATCATGCCTGAACCAGCGAAGTCCGCGCCTAAGAAGGGCTCCAAGAAGGCTGTCACAAAGACCGCGGGGAAGGGAGGAAAGAAGCGCAGAAAGACCAGGAAGGAGAGCTACGCTATCTACATCTACAAGGTGATGAAGCAGGTTCATCCTGACACCGGGATCTCTTCCAAGGCGATGGGGATCATGAACTCTTTCGTCAACGACATCTTCGAGCGCATCGCCGGTGAATCGTCTCGTCTCGCTCACTACAACAAGCGCTCCACCATCACTTCCAGAGAGATCCAGACCGCCGTGCGTCTGCTGCTGCCCGGGGAGCTGGCCAAACACGCCGTGTCTGAGGGCACCAAGGCCGTCACCAAGTACACCAGCTCCAAGTAGAGCAGCCGGAGACTGTTAGACCCCCCAAAGGCTCTTTTAAGAGCCACACATCTACTCGTTTAAAGAGCGCGTGCTGTGTTGTTTTTTTTTATATACATCAATGGAAGAATCTGCTCGGCCATTAACACCTCTGTACATCACAATACGAATTCACACTGGTACAGTAGAGTGGCTTGTTTCTTTTTTTTCAGCATATATGTTATAGACTAGGCTAAACTGCATCTAATCATACTCCCAAATGTACAATGTTCATGTGAAACATTATTTATACAATGTTCTTCATTTGCAGTATCCCTAAAGTCATCACTGTTAGTTTACACTTTCAAAATAGACTACAATTCCATTGAGAACTTTTTCAGGAATTAAGTTAATTTTTCCCTGCACAAAATGAGTAAGCATCTCTCACTCCTGTTTTTATTTGCTATTAATATTTGTTTTATTTTTATGTTCTGCTCATCACACTCTTAGTTCCACACTGTTAGGGTATGTTATGGAGAATGTTTGTCTGGTCCGAAAAGAAAAGGACAAACCCCAGTAAAAACATGTGACATGGTTATACAAGTTTTGTTTATCTGTAGTTTTGTTTATCAGCGAGCTAAATGTTGATCACTCAAAGAGCTACGGCTAACTTTTTTTGTGTGTGAAGTTAACGGTGAAAATTCTACTCATGATATAAATATATTTCAGTTTCAGCTACATTATTATTCCAGCCACAATGTATATACAATTACAAATGATTATATATAAATCGTCAGTTTGTTGTTTTACACACATGCACACAGACATTCATGAGTGAATGTACAGCGCTCTCTCCTTTAATACCACGACTGAGGTGTCCTTGAGCAAGACACCGGACTGCTCCCGCAGTGTGTGTGTGTGTGTGTGTGAGAATGAGTGAGTGAGTGAGTGTGTGTTTGTTTGTGTGTGTGTGTGTGAGAGTGAATCTGTGTGTGTTTGTTTGTGTGTGTGTGTGAGAGTGAATCTGTGTGTGTGAGAGAATGAGTGAGTGAGAATGAGTGAGTGTGTGTTTGTTTGTGTGTGTGTGTGAGAATGAGTGAGTGAGTGAGTGAGTGTGTGTTTGTGTGTGTGAGTGAGTGTGTGTTTGTGTGTGTGTGAGAATGAGTGTGTGAGAATGAGTGAGTGAGTGAGTGTGTGAGAATGAGTGAGTGAGTGAGTGAGTGAGTGTGTTTGTGTGTGTGTGAGAATGAGTGAGTGAGTGAGTGTCTGTTTGTGTGTATGTGAGAATGAGTGAGTGTGTGTTTGTGTGTGAGTGTGTGTTTGTGTGTGTGTGTGTGAGAATGAGTGAGTGAGTGAGTGTGTTTGTGTGTGTATGTGTGTGTGTGCACTTGGATGGGTTAAATACAGAGCACAAATTCCAAGTATGGGTCACCATACTTGGCCACACGTCACGTCCTCCTTCACTATACTAGCGATACTAAAAATAAGTGTGACTCATTACAGATGACCAGCAAACGTCACTGATTTCCACCAACATCCAGTCAAATGTAAAGACCATCATTTGTTTCACATTGAATATGACAAACCACCTGACATGAAGAAAACCCTCGACCCAAAAAATAAGTTTTTAAATTTCACTTAACTTTTATTTAAAAAAAAAAAAAAAGAAAGAAAAACAATTTGATTGAACAATACTAGACTACCAATCCAGAATGAGCAAAAAAAAAAAAAAAAAAAAGTACTAAATGCAAAAAAGTGTATGTTTACAGTTTGTGTGTGTGTGTGTGTGTGTGTGTGTGTTTATATCCCCTCGCATTAGAAAAAACAAACAAAAGCACAAAGTGAATCATCATGTACTAACATAAAAGACATCGTCGTCAAACACCGCACGTCTATTCAGAAACGAACAGGAACGGTGTGCGTGAGAAAGAGAGATGAGCCAGAAGAGTGTCACGTAACGCTCATGAAACACCAACACTACGTCACAGCTACTGCTTCAGAAAAGCGCTCGCACACACACACACACACCTGAGAGATGCCACTCAACCCAACAGAGGAAAATCCAAAGGATATGCAGAGGAGTGAAGGGTCCGTCCATCCGCTGATATGAAAACCTCTATTCTACAGCACACACCAGCGCTGACGACGCTATTTACACCAAACACTGTGTGTGTGTGTGTGTGTGTGGGGCAGTCTGAGAGGACTGTGGGAGACTGATTTGGCAGTGTGTGTGTAAGTACGTGTTATCTAATGTCGTCTCTTCTTCTTGCTGCGGGGAGGCGGAGCCGACGAATGGCCTTTCCTCTTCCTGTTTGTGGTCTCCTCTACATCCTCATACTGACTCTCACGATCAGCTGATGGAAGATAAAAGGCCGTTACAAACAGATCAATCACTGCATTGTGCAGTACATGTGAAAACAACAACATTCAAAACACACTGAAGTTGTATTTTAATACACTTTATCTGTGTGTGGACTTCAATTACAGTTCATATCTTTAAATGCAGTTCTCAAAATGAGTTCTATCATTAATGTGATTATAACATTTTATTCCCAAAAACACAGTGAAAACTTTTGTTTTTCTGTCTGTTGACAGTATTTTCTCAGTTATGGAGAATTACAACTAGAAATCAAAAATCCCCTCTGGAAAAACTATTAACTCTGATATGACGACAAATTCAAGAATTATGAACCTGGTTTAATTTCAGATTTATGTGCTGGAAATGTACGCAGATTAGTGCATTTATGATGCCTAAATTACTTAAACAATATTTCAGAAAATGTGTAATACTAAACAACTGTCTTATTGTACTGTGATTAATCAGCAACGAAAATATGATGATGATGATGCATTTATATAGCGCTTTGTGTATTGCCATACACCCAAAGCGCTTTAGAGTCATTAGGGGGGTCACTCTTCAAACACCACCAGATATGGTGATCGGTTCACCTGTGGTGTCTTGACTTAATACACCAAAACCTCCAGACGTGACCTTGTTTTGGAGGGAAACAGCAGCTCGTCAGATTAATGTGGATAGTCTCACCTTTCCTGGCTTCCTCCTCCAGTTCATCCCAGTCTTTGCCGCTCTCCTCCTCGCTGCCCACAGACGCACTGTAATCTGTGATCAATAATCAGACATCAATAACCCTCTACAAATGCCAAATTCACACTCAGACACACACTCACTCTCTCGCACACACACACACTCTCTCACACACACTCTCACACACACACACACTCTCTCACACACACACACTCACACTCGCACACTCACACACTCTCTCTCTCTCTCTCTCACACACACACACACACACTCACTCACACACTATCTCTCTCTCTCTCACACACACTCACTCACTCACTCTCACACACACACTCTCACTCACACACACTCACTCTCACACACACACACACACACACTCACTCTCACACACACACTCACACACTCACTCTCACACACACACTCACACACACTCACACACTCTCACACACACACTCACACACACTCACACACTCTCACACACTCTCACACACACTCTCACACACACTCTCACACACACTCACACACACACTCACACACACACTCACACACACACTCACACACACACTCACACACACTCTTTATTTCAAATGTCAAACATAATCATCATCTGAGTAATATATCCGAGCACCAGTGTTACCCGAGTCCTCCGTCTCTGACGAGTAATCTTCATCACTGTCCTCCTCTTCCTCCTCCTCCTCATCAGCCGAGGGGTTAAACGTCTCGTCCGCCATCTCAGACCCTGAATCGTCCTCCCCGCCGCTTCCCTGAGACACAGAAACATGACGTCAGCATAATTCAGTGCTCAGGTCAATATTTAATAACAGCAGATTAAACAGAAATCTGCTTTCAAGATGCTAGGTGTGCAGGGATATTACAGCTAACTAAAACCAAACCACAACATCACGTTTGTTACTTTAAATAAGTTAAATTCTACTTCAAATAAACTAAATATGTATCTAAAAAACACTAAGAAATAATCATAGTATTACTACTATTGTTATCATCATAAGATTATTATAGTTTTTGTAGTAATTTTCAAATAAGTTCAATACATTTTATTTAAATATAATACATATTTAATAATTACAGATTAATAAACATTAAATTACAAACATTTTTTTATTTATTATTATAGTTAATTGTAGTTAACAAAAAAAAATATTTCCACTAATTGCCAAGTTTAGTTTAACTATATACTAAAAAAAATAATATATATATATATATATATATATATCTATCTATCTAGGGCCAGATTTAGTAGTGCAAACTGTCTTTTGGTGTTAAAATAGTGCTGTCAGGATTTACTAAAGAAGACACAGTGAAGAATTAGCGCTGAAAAGGCACAGAAAGAGTTATTTTTGCACCTGACCTTATTGAATATGCATTTCTAGGAGTTTCCCTTCAGACACAATCTATGGGAGGCCAGTATTAAAACAAATCACGCAGATTGCGCTGGTCATTATGGAAATGATCTGGATGTATTCTTTAATGTGTGCATTGTTAGTGAATCACACGCAGAATTTTCCCTCCCATCAGCGCTTTTAAGGAATTGCGCTCTAACTAGTGTTGTTTTTGGCGGCCTGTTTTAATTTTAGTTTTAGTCTAGTCTTTGTGTGAAGCTGTCATTTTAGTTTTTATTAGTTTTAGTCACGGTCATACTCTTTTTAGTCTAGTCAAGTTTAAGTCAACTAAAAGTCTGAGCATTTTAGTCTTATTTTAGTCAGAATTATCCATGACTATTTTCGTCTAGTTTTAGTCGACGAAAACTGATGACATTTAGTCTAGTTTTAGTCAATGAAAATTGTATTTTAGTCTCTTTTTAATAATGCAATTCTATTTAACCCAGTCAATATAGTATAAGTACCTAGCAGTATAGACGAAACCAACATTTTCTTTTAGCCAAACCCATTTCAAACAAGGTTATCTTATTATATTATTGTTACCTTATAGACCCAAGAATACATCCAAAGACACTCTGATTTGAATTTACAACATTTATTTTACCAACCAAACATGTTAGAAGTACACACACATAAATTTAAATAAATAAAAACAATAAATAAAATAAAATAGTATCATATGACAATGCCAGAAAAAAAAAAATATAACGTTACATTCAAGTTTAACAAAGAGAAACAAGGTGCTTGAATGCTCGAGCTACAATAACATACTAAAAAGTGCAAATAAAATGTGTGTCTGTTACTTGTATTGCTTGTAAACTGAAGTCAGATGAAGCCTCTTTCTCTGTCAGACTTAACTTTGTTTGTTGTCGTCTTCTAAATAATCCCGCGAGTGGAGCTTGAGGAAGTGACGTCGCCTGCGTCTGCGCAGAGTGTTGCCAAGTCCCCAAATATTTAGACCCTGGAACTTTACCGGGGAACCCCCCTCGAAATGTGATTGGGCTAGTTTTGAGTAGCAATTGAGCGGGTTTTGTTGCGAAAACCTGGCAACCCTGACAGCCCCTGAAGTAACGTTAAGTCACATGAAACAGAAATACTGCAAAATAATAACGCGACTAAACGAGACGAAATAACGTTATAACATTTCGTTTCGTCTCGTTTTGGTCAACGAAAATGAAGAGACATTTTAGCATAGTTTTTATTTTGTAAACCACATTTAGTCTCGTTTTTATTCGTCAACGATATTGCATTATACATTTAATTATCGTCATCGTCACATGACCAGCATTTACTTTGCGTCTCGTCTCGTTTTCGTCACGTGATAAAGGTTCGTTGACGACGATATTTCGTCATAATTTTCGTTGACGAAAGCAACACTAGCTCTAACGCTAATTTGCCCTGTTTGGTAAATCTGGCCCGTAGTCATTTATATTAAAAAAAACTAATAAAAACGACTATCACAACACTTAAATAGAAGAAAAAAAAGATAGAAAATGGAAAATAAAAATTCTACTCATTAATACTATAATAGTACCTTAATAACCAGGGGTGCACATAAGTGGTCCGCATGCGCGAGTAAAATTAAAAACGCGCTGTGTAAATAAGTTCTGAGTGTATTTGTGTACAGACATGATGACAGCTGTTAATGCACAATTACCATTTTAGATCGACAAACTGTACTGTATAATATTTCTATTCAAACTGAAAGCATCATCTAGACTAGCCGCTGCCGTTTTCAAAGCAAAACTGTGACATTTCATTCACTGACGCTCTTCCATCAGCAGCTAAACCCAGAAGAGCATATACTTACTGGCTGGCAACCCGCCAAAATAAAAGCTCGCTGATTTTACGTTTGAAAATGATGAAAATTAAAATAATACAAATATTAGGATTTTATTTAAGTTTACTATAGAATAATTGTATTTGTTTGTAATACTTACAATAAAATAGTATTAATCACACTTGAATAAATAGTGCAATAATATTATTTTTTATAGTTATATTTTATGGGTCACACTGCATGCCGTGGCCCGTGTGAGGACCAAACCAAATCTCCAGGTACTCATATGAGAACCAAGCTGAAAAACTAACGATGATTTAGTGTTATTAACAGTGGTGCTGTTAATAACACTAAATCACCACCAGACACCCAGATGAGGTTGATCAGTGTCTTACCTCACTCTCCGGATCGAGGAAGGTCCAGCCGCCCTGTTCGAAAAAGCCCTCGGGATCGTCCACAATGGTCTTCATGATCTTGGTCCAGTTCAGAGACTGAACGCCCTCGGTGTATTTGATATCACACGAGCTGCACACAGAGACACAACACATTCACTCGCACTGTAAACGTCTCAGAGCGGCACGGCCGGCACGCTAGCTTACTTCAGCCACTCTTTGATGGGGTCCAGAGAGTTGACGGGCACGGCGTTGATCATGGTGACTTTCTTGTTGTAGTCTTTATAAACGATGACCACGTCGAAGTTCTTCAGGTGGAACTGGACTCGCTCGAAATGAACCAGCTCCACCTCGTCGAGCGTCACCACGAACGGAGGCTTGGAGAGAGAAACGGCTCATTAGGACTAGGGTTGAGAATCAAAAATCAATTACAATTACACAATCAGATACTTAAAGTCAGGTATCGGATACTAGTTGTAAAATTAAAATATCAATGCTGCATATCAATTCCGGTGCAGAAAATCTTTTTTTTTTTAGGTGGTGAAAAGGGGCTATTAAAAGTGTATTTGTCTTTGAATCATTCATTCAAAAACACTGATTCATTCAATAATGAAACAAGTCAATCTTGAGTGAGTCATTGAATCAATCCATTCATAAAATACATGAGATTTTTTGTCTAATTTTGTTTTTTTTCAGAATTGTGAGAACTACAACCTCCATTTATTTATTTATATATATATACATAAAAAAGAAGTCTAAATTTATCCAGAGTTGTGCAGCTCTATTGTGCACACAAACAGCTCTCAATCAAACCCAGTTTTTATGTAGCCTGCTGATTTTTGTTTATGGTATTCAGCAGCAAATGTTTTGCAAAAAGAGAATAAACGCAACCCTGGACCACAAAACAAGTCATAAGGGTCGATCTTGTGAAATTGAGATGTATACATCATCTGAAGCTGAATAAATAATCTTTCCATTGATGTATGGTTTGTTATGATAGGACAATATTTGTAAATCTGGAATCTGAGGGTGCAAAAAAATCTAAATATTGAGAAAATCATCTTTAAAGTTGGTAAAATGAAGTTCTTAGCAATGCATATTACTAATCAAAAATTAAGTTTTAATATATTTATGGTAGGAAATTTACTAAATATCTTCATGGAACATGATCTTAATATCCTAATGATTTTTGGCATAAAAGAAAAATGCATAATTTTGACCCATGCGATGTATTGTTGGTTATTGCTACAAATATACCTGTGTTACTTAAGACTGCTTTTGTGCTCCAGGGACACATGTGTTTGATATCTAAATGTTTGACTTGTTTTACTACATTAGAATCGAAACTGGGAATCATTAAGAATCGGAATTGATACCCAACTAGGGCTGCACGATACATCGAAATCACGATTAGACAGAAGCCGTGATTGTCATGTGTATCTTTCAGTGAAGCACGGTTCTGTGATCAGCAGTAAATCTCCATCTGAAGACCAGAGGGCGCTCTCGCGTAGAAGAAACCCAGGAGATCCCTTTAGCAGTTTCTGAATAAACAGAAGATTTAACTGCTTTCATTGATTCAACGTGACTAATAAACACAGGACTACGACAATATATGGTTTATCTTCTTATTATAATAAAGTATATTTATAATGCCTTTATCAGTGCTTAGAATACAATGAAATATGTTGCGTGCCTTATTCTGTGTATATAAGACACATCATCTCACAGAGGGATTTACTTCAAACACTCGACTGACGTTATGAAGTGAGTTTAGAGTAAAAACATGTTATTAAATGTGGTATTTTCACATGCTTTCAGATGGAGCAGCATTTACTACACAGAGCCGTAGTTCACTGAGAAGCTGTCATTATCACAGAACGATTTCATAATCGTATTATTATATCGTCTGCGCCTTTTTTGCGTAGCTTGTAAGAGGACTACGGCTCTGTGTAGTAAATGCTGCTCCTGAAAGCAGGTGATAGAGATTTACTACTAATCACAGAACCGGCTTTACTGACAAGATGTGCATGACAATCACATTCAATTAATCGTGCAGCTCTATACCCAACCCTAATTAGGATGGTCGTTTGTGGCACGGTATGGTTTTGATTTGGCGAGACACTCACCCACTCCGTGACGTTACAGAGGGAGCTGGACGTGGGCTGCAGGAGGCAGGTACTCCTGTAGGGGGCGCCTTGGAACCTGAAACACAAAAACACACGATTGACGTCACATGATGATTAAACAACTACTTAGAGCGCTTAAACCAGATGAGCTTTGGGGAAGACACACTGGGTCTCATTCACTAATGATTAGGCTACATAGATAATTAGCATTAAAAAAAAAAATCCAATAGAAATTTTTGCATAATCTTTCAATTATAACCTTTTGTAATTCTCCCCGATAATCTTTGCATTCACCTGCGAAACATATGCATTCTCCCAAAAGTGTTGTGCTTCCCCAAGAAGCTTTGCATTTGTTTGTAAAACTTGACTCCCGGAGAAATTTAGCGAAATTTGTCGTCAAAATGTTCACGTCATCCCAAGAAAAGTTGTGATTTGCTTGCAAAACGTGTTTGTTTCCGTAAAACACTGTTAACTTGCAAAATTTTTCACAAACATTTAGCATTTTCCCAAGAAACACTGAGCACTTGCAAATCTTGTGTTCTCAAATTGTATGCATCTCTTCAATTCCGACAAATAAAATATAAAAAAAAATATTAAAAAAAATAAATACACATTACAATTATTTTTAAGAGAAATAACTATACAAATACATTTTTTTTTTTTTTTTTACATTTTTCAGGTTCGGGTCATTTTGACCCGTTTATGAATGGAGTACAATAAGGTGTGAAAAATATATTTTTTGTGTTCTCACAAGAAACATTTTGATCACTTATGCCAAGTTCACACTGCACGATTTTAGCCCGATTTTTCACTCGCTGACAGGTTTTGATAAATCGCCGACAAATGCCCGAGATCGGAGGGAAATCGGTGCTCGTTCCCGCGAGTGACACTCGCGCAGTGTGAATTATCAAAGACGCGATCTGAGGGAATCCCCGACACGTCGCCGACGCCCGCAGAATATTTGGCATGATAAATATCTGGAGCTGTCGGCGATTCTCAATCCTGCTGTGTGAATGAGTTCTGACCGGTTCTGACTGAAAAA
Organism: Schizothorax lantsangensis; assembly: GCA_027422415.1. Classification (NCBI taxonomy): domain Eukaryota; kingdom Metazoa; phylum Chordata; class Actinopteri; order Cypriniformes; family Cyprinidae; genus Schizothorax; species Schizothorax lantsangensis. Next base: position 2,951,289 of record CM049839.1, on the reverse strand, counting down.
TACATCGGCGATGACCTACAGCCAATGAGAGAGCAAGATACAGGGCAGAGGGAAGTTACAGGAGGTCTTTTTTGTTTTTTTTAAACAAAGCCAGCATTAGAATACACAGAACAGGTAGGCTGCATGAAGATGAAGAAGAGGCTAGGGTTTTTCCTGTAAATAATATTCTTCTATAAAGGACAAAATATTCATTGCATTTTTCTTTTTCATCACTTTGAGGGCTTTTATAGGCTATTAGAAATAAAATGCACGTTGGTTTCACTTTCAAGTAGGCTAGATTTGTGTACATAAATTTCACAGCAGAAGTATGTTTGTTAAGTCATCTTTATTAATTATTGTGTGTTCGTGGAGGACTTATAGACCATAATATCAGCGTGATCTTGTGTTATTTCCTTATCACTTCTCGCGTGCGTTTGGCTGTATTTGCGGATCAGACAGAGTTGTCGGCGATTCTTCCTGAGATCGTGCAATGTGAAACCCCCTGTCGTGGATCCATCGTGCAATGTGAAAACAGCAGCGACTGAATCCTTCCCCAGATAGTCCTGCAGTGTGAAAACAACGGCGATCCAACGAGTTTGAAAATCGTGCAGTGTGAACTCGGCATTACAGAAGTTTTGCGTTCCTATGGTAAACCTCCACTTGCAAAACTCTTGTGTTTCATCCAAGAAACTTTGCGTTATCTTGCGCGAACTTTTGTTTTTGCCAACTAACATCGTGTGCGTTCTCAAAAATCCTGCACTTCCCCATGAAACATGGTGTTCACTCGCAAAACTTTAGCGTTACCACGAAATAGTGTTCTTGCAGCACTTGTGTGTTCCTCTTTACAAGGCAAAGCACAGCGTGATTTTTATGAGTGGGTTTCAGTTGCTTCTGCATTGTTTGTAGTGCTGTCAAACGATTAATCGCGATTAATCTCATCCAAAATAAGTTTGTGTTTACATAATATATGTGTGTGTGCTGTGTATATTTATGTATATATAAATACACACACATGCATGTATATATTTTAGAAAAATATGTTGTCTTTATATATTAAATATATTTATATAAAATATAATAATATAAATATATATACACATGTGAATATTTCAAAAATATATACTGTATGTGTGTGTATTTATATATACATAAATATACACAGCACACACACATATATTATGTAAACAAAAACTTTTATTTTGGATGCGATTAATCGCGATTAATCGTTTGACAGCACTATTTTTTTGTAAGTTTAGAATAGGGATGTCCAATATGACGATTTTTGATCGTGGACGATAAAAATGTCTCCACGATCTGTTTTTGAAGAAATATCGTAGTATTGTGCTACAGTTGGTTATGTCTAAAATGAAAGTAAACAGCTGAGAGGAACGGACGCGCGCCTGTATATTAGATGCGTGCAGGTCTTAAAGGGACAGTACTACACATGCAGCCGACTGCCCTTAAAGGGATAGTTCACCCTAAAATATTAATTTCTGCCAATATTTACTCACTCACATGTTGTCCCAAACCTGTATTCAATTTCTTTCTTGTGCTGAACACAATAAGATATTTTGAAGAATGTGGTAACCAAATAGTTGCCGGTCCACATTGAATTTGACAGTAGGAAAAAAATCCTATGGTTTGGTTTTCCACCTTCTTCAAAATAGCATTTATGTTCAGCAGAAGAAAGAAACTCACTCAGGTTTAAAACAACTTGAGTAAATGGTATAAAAATAAAACACTACACCTTTAATACAGTTGCTTTAATGATTTCAATGATTTATTTTTATATTTGTTCATTCGATTTCTTGAATGCTCCTGCTAAATACACCTATTGTACCCGAAAATAAAGCACTGTTTGTTTTATTTGTATATTATGTGTATTTGTAGTGTACAGGGAATTTAGTTTGGCTGTAATGCTCAGACAACTTGCAAAATAGCAAACCAACATGACAAAGAATCGTGATAAAATCGAGAATCGTAATATTTCTAAAAAATAAAAAATTGTAGCATAAAAGTTGTGATTTGTAAAACATTCATACACAGATTCCTGTGCGATGAGAAAGAGACCCACTGTTTTAATTGAAATCTTATTTGCGTACGGGAACATTCAAGCATGTTTGATGCAGTTATGCGTCCAGACTTACGACACGAGGGCGAGTAACTAATCAAATCCGACTCACCCGAGATCTCTGAAGGGAACCTCAAACTCCAGCTCCTCTTTAGTGAGCGACTCGACCTTCTCGATGAAGTTCTTGAAGGCGGATTTGAGTTTGTGTCGCATCTCTCGCTCCATCTGCTCGGCGTAGAGGTCGTCGCGGTCGTGCATGTGCTGGTGTTTGCCCAGGTCTGTGGTGATCTCGCCCACCTCGGTGTAGAACTGAACGTCTGTGTGACGCTTCTTACCGAACATGATGGCGTTCTGCGACAGAGAGAAGAGCGTTACAGTCAGTCAGTGTAGCGTGAGACACAGGACAGACGTGTTTAGTTTGTCGCACACCTTCAGATGGAAGTGCAGCACGATGATCATCTCGCCGTCGCAGGGCTGGAATACGGCGTGTTTGATGTTGTTGTAGAGGATGTCGACTTTATCGCCGCGTACTGACGTGAAACGGAAACCTGGAGGAACACAAAGAGAGTCAGTCATTTGTGATGAACCCGCATAATGCATTTGGGTCCATTCTGAACCGGAAGAGTCTTTCGGATGAGACGTTAAACCGAGGTCCTGACTCTCTGTGGTCACTAAAAATCCCATGGCACTTCTCGTAAAGAGTAGGGGTGTAACCCCGGTGTCCTGGACAAATTCCCTCCACTGGCCCTTGTCTATCTTGGCCTCCTAATCCACGTGATTGGCTCGATCTCTCTCTCCTCTCCACCTGTAGCTGGTGTGTGGTGAGCGCACTGGTGCCGTTGTCCTGTGGCTGCCGTCACATCATCCAAGTGGATGCTGCACACTGGTGGTGGTTGAGGAGAGACCCCCTCATATGATTGTAAAGCGCTTTGGGTGTACAACAATACACAATAAAGCGCTATATAAATGCATCATTCATTCAAGAGTCATTTCTTAAAAAAAAAAAATCCTGAACACTTCAAAATTTGCAATCAAAATACTTTTTGCAAAAATATCCATGAGGTTGTATTAGTCTCAAAAAAGCTTGTAAAATATATTTAGCCTTTTTCACATATCTCTCACGCTTTTGAGACTGAATTTTGCCTATTGACATACCACTGCAGCAAGAAAATCTGATCATATTTTTATCTGAAAGTGAAAGTTAATATAAGTAAAATGATTTGATTTTGTTTGTAGAGTAACATTTATGTAGCTTTGATGTTTTATTAGAAATTAATATGTAGGTTTTATAAATTTGGACTCTTTGAGTAATCAGGAGTTATAAATTCAAAGGAATTTAATTAAATTCCATTAATTCCAATGAGGTTAATACTGGTAATTTCAGATTATACATCTGTATAAATTACATACAATTATATATTCAAACAAAAGTTCTCAAAAAAAAAAAAAAAAAAAAAAAACTAGGGTAGCAAAAGGGCGGAAAATTTCCAGAAAAAAAAATTCAAGATAAAAAAAAAAATAATAATCTGGAAAATTTCTCGAAAGTACTGCATCTTCGCAACTCTATATAAAAAAAAAAAAAAAAAAAAAAAAAACTATGGCTACGGGCGTCCCCTGTTCGAATCCCGACTAATTTTCGATACCGATACCTTGACTTCGATACTGGTTCCTTAACGATACTATTTCGATACCAATTTTATGAAATCAATTTTACATCTCAAAAAACTATATTTTTTCAGCTTGTTGGTGTTTATACAGACTCAACGACTGAGCCACTGCACAAAGGAACCAAATGTAACCAACACAATAAATCAGTGCAAATAGTTTTAATAAAGCTCAACTAGTTTTCAATTTACACATCTGTTAGGCTGTTCACACTTGTGCGTGTCCGTTTTAAAACGCATAGCTCAGACAGAATTATAATTTCTATTAATTTTCCACTGATGAGCATTAGCTGCTTCCAGCAGCTGTCTGCCTGTGTTTTACATGGCCAAAACACACATTAGACGGCAATCGGAAGTTATTACAAACACTAGATGGTGGTTTAAAGTGAGTTTTGAGAAAAAACTGATTATTTAATGTCTTATGTAGCATGATGCTACAGTGTGCATGAACGGTCACTTAACGCGTGCTTACGGTCGTGTTGAATGGACGGAGATTTTTTCTGAAACGCATTGGAAATGCCAGTATATGCGAGGATCAAGTGTAATTTGAAATTCAAAGAATTTTGCGATTTTTAATAAAGAGATGAATGCAGTAACAGCATTAAAGAGAATTTGCCAATCAAAAACAACATGGTTTTAGCTGAGAAATATCTAGTTGACTGTCATATAAAATACAGATTATTCTGATCCAAGCAGACCTGGAATGCGAAATCGGATTTTGAATAATTATAAGGGTTAATAGCTTTAATATAATAGAGATTGATGCTATTTTGTTAAGAAACGATTGCAATTAATAGATAATCTCCTGTGCAGATGGTCCATAGTGGCATTAGCCAACATCGCATACGAGCATCATATCAGCCGCTCTGCTCTAGATTGGTCATTTAAACCCACATTAAAGGTGTACTAAAGCGCAGATGCTCTCTCACCGTTGGTGTGCGCCTCCAGCGAGCCCTGCATCCTCTTCTGCGCGATGTTGGGCCGGATGTAAAGGTCTTTGAGTTTGGGGTTGCTGCGGTTGAGGTTGATGACGAGCGAGTCCTGTTTAACGATGCCCTCCTTCTCTTTCTCCTCCGCCTCGCGGGTCTTGTAGCGCTTCTGGACCTCCTTGATTATGCGGAAGGCGTTCTGCAGGTTGGTCGAGGGAACGGAGTGATCGCCGGGCGACTTCAGGTTCGACGCGCGGTACGTACTGAAAGAGAGAGGACAGTGAGATAATTAAATAAGGCAATTGGTATGGCAAAATGGTTTTAAAAATGAAAAAAAGTCAAAATGACATTTGTATGGCATCAATGTCTGCTACATGGAGAGGATCAAATCACCATGAATCCATTTTCCAAACCGTGTTTTTGGCTTGTCCTGAATCACTATGGTACACCTATAATAAGTGTTTATATTCTGACTATTTAGACTGGTTCGGGTAGGTACCGCTGCGGAGTAGCTCAGTACTCAGTCATGGTGATGGAGATTTACTACTAATCACAGAACCGGCTTTACTGACGAGATGCGCATGACTATCGCAGGCAAAATATCGTGCAGCCCTAACGGGAACCTTTTCATAGTACCAGAACTAATTGTGGAACTACCCACTTTTTGGCGTGTCCGCACCGCGGGAACTAGGAACGGTTGTAGTCCCAGGAACTCTGTTTGGAGGAACTAAATTAGCTCCTACTTCAGAGTAGGGTCTAAAACAGTTCTATCAGTGACGTAAGTGTACGCTGATTGGCTAAACGTGTATGAAAACGCCCTCACCCGCCATGATTCAAAGCGCTGTGTAAACATACACGGTGTAAACATTGTATCAACTTATTTAGCAAGTATGGAGAACAGCGATAGATGGACGTAGTAGACTTTAAAAGAGAATAGAGTGTGGTTTGCTCCAGTCGAGCGTTGTTTGTTATGTGTAGCGCTCAACCACAGTGTCAGACCCAAAGCGTTTGCCACATGAGCTCATACACGTTAAATTGTGAAACTCGCGAGACACAACAAACACGGCTCCGATCACAGCGTCCTCCTGTTGTTAACGTTGTTCTTTGTTTACATTGTTGAACGCCGCGCACAAATGACGTCGCTGTCGACCGGCTTACGTCACTTCCTAGTACCCGCTGTCGGTGCGAATGCAACCCTTTAAAATGGTACCGGAAAATAGTTCACACAAAATCGTCCCAGTACTGTACTTTTAGTTCTGGAACTAACGCGGTGCGAAAGGCCCTGATGTTCAAGGTTCATGTTTATTTGTCACATACACAATCATACAGGGTATAATCAGAAGTGAAATGAAGGAAATGTTCATAGTACCAGAACTAATTGTGGAACTACCCACTTTTTATATATATATATATATATATATATATATATATATATATATATATATATATATATATATATATATATATATATATATATATATATATATATATATATATATATATATATATATATATATATATATATATATATATATATATATAGAGAGAGAGAGAGAGAGAGAGAGAGAGAGAGAGAGAGAGAGAGAGAGAGAGAGAGAGAGAGAGAGATTAGGTTTTAGAACTAATCAAATAAATATTTAATAAAAAAAAAAAGTATATTTTTAATGCACATTAAAATGTTATGCATTTTAATCTAGGATTCTTTAATGCAAAATGCCAAAATTAGCTTTAAATATACTCAAAATATACTTTATAGATATTAGTCTCTTAGTCTGGAGTGGCCTATACATCAGTGGACATGTTTACAAGCACATGATTGAATGTGTAGATCATGTGTTGTTCTCGAAGCCCAGTAATAAATCTGGACATCATAAAGCCTTACATCTCTTTGACAAACGTGGCTTCTGGGTTTGGGAAGATGTTTCCGTCATGGCGTCCCAGCGAGCTGCCCGGCACGAAGAAGTTTATCCTCAGATACGTGTAATCTCCTTCCACAGACATACTGATGTTCTGCAAACACATGTGAGAGACTCAGACGAAGCAAACATCGAGCTGCGTTCAGCGTCAGAGCGGCGCGGTGCGTTTACCTTGATGGTGGCGATGTGAAACGGCGTGGCGATGCCGAACACGGGCATGACGACGGTCTCGTATTTCTTATCGATGTAGATCTTCATGTCTCTGATGTCTTTCTCGCGGGGCATCTGGGAAACGTTCTTGTATGACACGTTCGACTTTCTGGCTCTGAGGGAGAAACATGGGAAGAGAAGAGCGTTTACGTCAAACTAGCGTGACAAAATCTGACCCTGGAGCACAAAACTAGTCATAAGGGTCTTTTTTTTTTTATTGAGATTTATCTGAAAGCTGAATAAATCATCTTTCCATTGATGTATGGTTTGTTATGATAGGACAATATTTGTAAATCTGGAATCTGAGGGTGCAAAAAAATCTAAATATTGAGAAAATCATCTTTAAAGTTGTTCAAATGAAGTTCTTAGCAATGCATATCACTAATCAAATTAAGTTTTGATATATTTACGGTAGGAAATTTACTAAATATCTTCATGGAACATGATCTTAATATCCTAATGATTTTTGGCATAAAAGAAAAATGGATAATTTTGACCCATACAATGCATTGTCTATTTTTACAAATAAACTTGTTACTTATGACTGCTTTTGTGCTCCAGGGTCATAAATGAGCTTAATGTGGCGTTCATCCTCGTACTTCTGTATCTCCTGTCCTCCTTTCTGCTCCGTCAGACGCCGCTTGGCCTCCTCGTTCACGTGATTGGCCAGTTCTTTCTGATGGGCCCGCCTCTTCTCCTCAGCCGTCATCTCATTCTGACCAATCAGATGAGAGCGAATGAGAACGCAGGTATGAATGGGGTGAGTTTTGAGGATTAATGAACAGGAAGGAGACACGTACCCTGGTTCTGTCGGCCAGCAGGGCGACGCTGCGAGCTCCTTTCCCCAGCAGCTCCTCGGCGTTATTGTCCTCTTCCTCGTCGTCGTCTTCATCATCGTTCTAGAAACATACAGAAAAATGGCAACTTTCTTCCATCTTTTTTTCCAAACCTCTATAGATATATTTGTATCCAAAGTTATGAAAAATTGGAATATCGCATAAAATATTAGCAAATAAAGCACTGTTTATGTTGCATGAGTACAAGAGAACAGAATCGTCACTTCCTGGGAAACTGGTGCAAAGCATTAGCAAACAATAATAATAATAATAATAATAATAATAATAAGCAGAAGCAGAACAATTTTGGCAACTGAGGAATCCTGTGAATTTATTTTCTGCAGAATCCTAAAATAATACCAGTGACCGCAAGCCATTAAAAGACTACTCTATTCTTCCTTATACATTTTGAATTCTTATTTTTTAATATAATTCATATTTTGTTATTTATTAGTTTTTATACTTAATATAAACTTAATGCTAATGTAAAATTTTATTTTAGTGTCTAGCTGAAATAGAATACGTTTTTATTTTATTTCAGTTAACATTTACTTCATTTTAAATAAATCATATTTTAAACAGGTCTATAAGAGTTTTATATTTTCATTTTTATTTTTTAACCGTTTATATATTATTGAAGTTTATTTCAGCTTTAGTTATTTTTGTTAAAGTAAATACATTTTGTTTTGGAATATTGCTGAAATATAATATTTTTTAAAATATTTTATTTAAGTTTTCTTTATTTGAAATAAAAATTATTAGTTGTTTTTTAATAGGCCTACATATTTTTTTTCTATATATTTTTATTTGTTTATATTTTATTTCAGTTCATTTAGAGGAGACGTTACGGTGCCTAATTGTTGAATAAAGTCGTTATTTTTGTTTTATTTCTGTACAAAAAGTATTCTCGTCGCTTCATAACATTATGATTGAACCACTGATGGCAGATGGAGTATCCTGGCGATGCTTTTCATGCTTTTATGGACCTTGACAGAGTATTTACTTGGCAGTCAATGGGACAGACACAAGCCATCTGAAATATCTTAAATTGTGTTCTGAAGACTAACGAAGCTTTTACGGGTTCGGAACGACATGGGGGTAAGAGATTAATGACAACATTTTCATTTTGGGGTGGAGTATCCCTTTAATTGGTTTTATCACCAAATAAACATTGAGGAAAAATGTGCCTGCTTTAATTGAGCACATATGTTTTATGCACATTAGTTTAAGCACATTCGCATTTTAATCCAGCATTCGCAATAAATCTTTCATTAGACAAATCTATGGGTTGAAACGGCTAATAATCACATTCGATGGGGTTTTGTGTTTATTGTACATATATACCGAGTGTGGTTTTGCACCAGTGAGTTCACTCAAACTGAAATGAACACACTTGAGACAGACTGTCGTTACCTTGAGGAAAATGCCAACGTTTTTGATCTTCTTCTTGACGGGTGTGAGGACGGTCGCCGGATCCTCCTGCGATCACAAACAGGAGTAGAGGATTACTGAAGAGCGTTTCAGAGAGAGATTCCAGCTCATGAAGCATTAAAGAGCGTAACGCACCTCATTGATCTGTATGGAGTCTCCGAGGAAGAGGGCGTATTTTTTCTGCTCGTCTTTCTTCGCCTCTTGGTTGATCATATCAGCCAATCCCAGACTGATGCTGAACACCATCCCTACACAAACACATCAGCGACTGAATTAGTGTTGCATGTTTCAGAGTGAAGCACTGCACAGAGTTTATATTATATACATTAAAAACAATATTAATGACTTTTTTCCTCAAAAATGCACATCCCTATTATATATGCACACAATTCAGACTTTACACACAATACACTTTTCAAACAGTATCATGAACCTTCATTTTAAGGTAAATAGTTTAAACACATGAACAATATTTTGCTGGTATCTTAATGCAATAATGCTAAATACTGTATAACAGGCCCAGATTCATATTCACCTCTCTTGAGTTTGAACTGATTTTTGGCGTTCAGTACGAGCGATCCTTCTCTGAACTCAATGCCCATAGCGAACCTGCAGCGCACACACACACACACGTCACACGCAGCTCATTTTACACACTTCATATCAATGATCTGGAGAACGAAGCCTTTCAGACACAAACCCGAGGTTTTTCGTCAGTTTGCTGACCAGCTCTGGTTTCGCTTTCTTGACGAACTCCAGGACGGTGTTATAGACGTCACACAGCTTCACTCCTGTACAACACACACACACTAATTATTAAACATTCCTCAACACACACACACTAATTATTAAATATTCCTCAACACACACACACACAAACATAGACACAAATACACAGACCCACATACTCAAATACAAACACATTAAAATAGACAAAAACACTCAAAAATACACACAAAAAACAAAAACACTCAAATACAAACACTCACGCACACACAAACAAACACTCAAATACATACTCACACACACACACACAAATACATACTCACACACACAAAAATACATACACATACTCACACACACACACAAACACATACTCACACACACACACACAAATACATACTCACACACACAAAAATACATACACATACTCACACACACTCAAATACACACACAAATACATACTCACACACACACAAATGCATACTCACACACACACAAATGCATACTCACACACACACACAAATGCATACTCACACACACACACAAATGCATACTCACACACACACAAATGCATACTCACACACACTCACACACACACTCACACACACACATACTCACACACACTCACACACACACACACTCACACACACACACACAAATACTAACACACATGCAAACACACACACAAATACATACTCACTCACACACACAAACACACACTCTCTCTCGCTCCGCCGGCTCACCGTGCTTCATCTCCTTCAGAAGCTCCTCCTCCACCTGCAGCAGGAAGTTGTAGTTGTCCTGCATTTCCTGCGGCGGGTCCACCATGAGCGTGCGCACCAGGTTGGAGCAGTAGGACTTGTAGCGGATGCCCATGGCGCAGGTGATCGCGCCGAAGTGCATGTGGTTCTTATCGCTGGGGAGAGAGTCGCAGGGGTTTAGCGCCGGAGCGTCTCCTTCAGAAGAGTAAGCTCGTGCGTGCTGCGCTCTCACCTGACCACGCTGAACTTCAGGCTGTAGTTGCCGCCGCTCTGAATTATGGGAGGGTAGCACATCTCCACGGTCGACGGGTCCACGCCGCCCAGAAACTTCCGGTCCTCGATGGCCTTCTCCACCGACTCGGCCAGACGACTGTGCTTGACTTTCTGATGAACAGACACGGGACAGACGTTAGCATACAGACCACAACAAGAAACAATACCTCTGGATCTCCATTGTGATAAATCATAACAGGAATATGAAATAAATCATGCATTTCAGATTATGCATTACTTAACTGTGTCACACATTCAACTGCAAGTTTAAAATACTTCAGACATGTTTTATTCAATATATACATGTGTAAGTGATTTATGAATATATTGAAATCTATGAATGAGGTCGACATTAAAGGTTATTAGCATTAACTAAACCATAAAACCAAACTCTCGTTACTTTACCTGAAATTTATAGAAACCCTTATTACATTTTATCTAGCTACAAAGACAATATTTCTCATTTTTATTTTAAATTGAGGTCTAAAAAACTGAAACGGAAGTAAAAACAATTGAAAACTATAGATATTAAAACAATCAATAAATAAATGGTGGAAAGACAACAACAAAATCACTAAATGATAAACAAATTAAAAAATAACTCAAAATATTAATACAAACTACAATAGTATCTCAATTAGGACTGGGCGATATGACGATATATATCGGATGGACGAAATAAAAAGTCTATCGTTTCATATTATGCTCTATCGTTTATTTCGTGGTGTCACAAAATACATTGTTTACGGTAATACTTGTTCATCATTTGGATGACTGCGTGAAGAGTAGACACAGAAGCAGGTGCACGATCAGACACGACAAAACAAGGAGCTCGTTCCTAAACGAGGGACTACATCTGTAGCATGGACACGTGTTTTTAAGCACTGCAGTTTTAAAACAAGCGATTTTAAGCCGTTGAAACACAAACAACTATATGCGTGCGCCGTCTCCGTTTCTGTGTGAGGAGCGTGCTTTTTTTGCCGCTTTATTGGGTTTGAACGATTACATAAACACACTTGTATGCGCAAGAATCCCTGTCTTTGCAAGTATCCTCATAAACACAGTGATTTAGGTCTTGAGAGAGAGTAAACAGCTGAAAAAAACGCACATGTAACAGTATATTGGATCCGGACTTCGGTCTTAAAGGGGAAGCGCTCCAATATTCGTCTGCCATTAATCAAACAATCTCTCACTGCTCTTGACTATATACATTTTGTAACTTTAATAAGAATAAATTAAAAATAATAATAATAATAATAATATATTTATATATAGCCTATGTATAGAATCTATACATAATACACGTGTTAATTATATCTAATTAACACAGTGAAGACTAATTAATTTACACAATGTGTAGTGTTTCTTATTTATGTAGGTTTTTGTCCTATTGCTTGCAATTAGTTTCTTATCCTTATTTCATCACTGATTGTTTATCTTCAGTGAGCTTGAGTTTTTTGGGGGTTTTTGTATTCAATTAAATTTAATTTCACTTTATTGTTGGGATTTCTTCCCAAAAATTTTCGCATCCAATAGCATTTACTGTACATTAATTCACATCAATACACATTACACAACACACACACACACACACAGGCATGTTCGTACACAGCTTTTTTGTTTTATATTGTATTATATTTCTATTAGTTTGATATTGACATTGGTGACAAGGATTATGAAAATTCTGTGGAATCAAAGATCACAAAAAAATTAAAAGAAAAAAATAACTATACCGTGATATATATTGTTATCGTGATATAGAATTGGTCATATCGCCCACCCCTAATCTCAATGATACTAAAATACTTACTTTTTTAATTACCACCCTTTGAAGTGAAACTTAAGACCTCTTAAAATAATAATTAAGATGTGTGATATACCATTTGGTACATTTTTAGTTGATTTAAAGAAATTAATACTTTTATTGGTCAAGGATGCATTAACTTAATCAAAAGTGACAGTAAAGTAATTTATAATGTTACTAAAGAAAATAAATGCTGTTCTTTTGAACTTTCTGTTCATCTGTGAATCTTGAAAAATAAAATGTATCACGGTTTCAACAAAAATATTAATGTTTTCAACATTGATAATAATCAGAAATGTGTGTTTAGCAGCAAATCAGCATATTATAATGATTTCTGAAGATCATGTGACACTGAAGACTGCAGTAATGATGCTGAAAATACAGCTTTGATCACAGAAATAAATTACAGTTTAACATATTCACATAGAAAACAGCTGTTTTACATTAGAATAATATTTCACATTTTTATACTGTATTGTTGATCAAATAAATGCAGCCTTGATGAGCAAATATTTTATTTTAGATCTTAATGACTCTGCGAGATGAAAAGCTAGCGCTATATGAACGATAAAGCGAGCCGTGTGTGAACGAACCTCGTCGGCGTCCACGATCTCCATCACTCGCTCCTTGAAGAACTTGGTGAAGACGTCGCTGGTGATAGCAGCCGCCTTCTTCATGAGCGCCAGCTCTCCGTCCTCCTTCACCGCCATCGTATACGCCACCACCGTGCTGACGTCCACCTGACAGACACACACGCTCAGATTATCTCACTGGTTCAGTACGGTCTGCATTCGGCACGGGCGATATGGGCTTAAAAACATACCACGATATTTCTGGTATTTATTGAGATAACGATATCAATGATGATAATTCAGGGAATCCTGTTTCTTTGAGAAAAGTATTATCTTTCCTATGTTATACCCATAACAGTGTGTTGTGAGCATTACTGAGTGCACACTTAATGTAATGAGTGTTTAATTCATACTGGACGCCGGAGGGCGCTCTTGCGCAGAAACCCCTTATATGCATCCCAGAAGTCATAACACTGAGACACTCCAGGAAATCCCTAATATGGACAAAAGTATCGCTGAATAAAACGCACAATGGAGATAATAGACAATAAACATACGATTGCACAAAATAAGAAAACTATATTTATAATGCAATGCTAATCAACATATACTTCATCACTGTATATAATACTATCATTCTGTGATATGAAACCACGTCTGGTCTCGACTATGTTATTAAGGAGATAAAGCATGTCAATAAATGCTATCTTTGTTGGACAACAGGTTTGTAAACAGCTCATACACATGCAGAACTGTGCTACTGTACTATATTTATTCAGACCGATGTTTTTGTGCACTGTACAGCTCTGAACCAAACCAGTTACAGATTATAAAAGCGATAAACGCCTCAATTTCACGTCTGCTTCCACAATGTCGCTCCACACTGTCGCACACAGAAATATGTCAACAACTAGACTTTATCGTTATCATCGCAGGAAGACTAACTCTTATCACAGGGAGAATTTTTACCGGTATATCGATAAGATAAGATATCGCCCACCCCTAGTGTGCGTGTGAAAGTCAGTCAAACAGACCCTCTCCAGGCCCTCGGCCGTGATCATGTCGCTCCAGCTCTTCATGTATTCTCCGGGGAACTTGTCCTTCATGAACACGCCGACCGTCTTGCCGTCTTTACTTCCTCGGACGGCTTCGATCATCTTCTCGAAGTTCACCTTGTTGCTCTCGTTCTGTCACACAAACATTTAAAAAAACGGTTACCGCTTTAAAGTAGTTAAACGAAGCTTCGAAACCTTTGGAGCGCGTATCAATATACCAAAGTCACAAGTGATTTCAGTAAACGAGGCTCTCATCACGTCAATTCTGTTTAATCGAAAGTTTTGCAATTTCTGGGTGGCGAACCCACTGAACTGCGTTCTGAGCTCGGAGTCAGTTTATCAATTTACAGACATTTTTAATGAGGACATTTGTATAATTTTAAGAATGAATAGTAGTTAATGGAGTGTTTTAGAAACCATACTTTGTTGTTAAATCAAACAAAACAAGCCCCGCAAATTAACACAGATATGACCCTGCAGCACAAAAGCAGTCATAAGTAACACAGGTATATTTAGACAACAATACATTGTATGGGTCAAAATTATACATTTTTCTTTTATGCCAAAAGTCATTAGGATATTAAGATCATGTTCCATGAAGATATTTAGTAAATTTCCTACCGTAAATATATCAAAACTTAATTTTTGATTAGTAATATGCATTGCTAAGAACTTCATTTGAACAACTTTAAAGGTGATTTTCTCAATATTTAGATTTTTTTGCACCCTCAGATTCCAGATTTACAAATATTGTCCTATCATAACAAACCATACATATACTACAAGCTGAAGTATAAATCTCAATTGAGCCTTATGACTGGTTTTGTGCTCCAGGGTCACATATAAGCTACAGACACTTCACATTTAATGTCATTTAATGTTACAATTTCGAGAAAGCATTTGCATTGGGTTTGTAAAAGTTGTTTTTTGTGCACGTTTTAGCCTGAGTTTTTGTTGTATTTACACAGTTTTGACCAGCAGGCGTCACTAGTGCTTCGAAACCGTGAATCATTTTGTGAAGCGATTGATTGGAAGCTTCAACAAGGTTAGTTTCTCTCATCACTACTTTAAAGCGGTTTGCAGAGCGTGAAGCGTGCGATACCTTTTCCCGGACGAGCAGCGTGATCGGAGGAATCCCGTTTGCGTTCTCGTTGCCCTTCGTGACGGCGACCTGCTTCAGGAACTCAACTTTCTTCTTACTGGCCAGAAAAATGATCTTGCTCTCACAAAACACCATGACAGTGTCTGTGAGCTCGTAACCAAACAGCCACGTCTGCGGACAGAGAACATGAACACATGAATATGCAGTGATCTCTGATGATATTAGTGTTCTCATAAACGGTGTTTACTGCACCTGAAGGGCTGTAGATTTGGCGTAGACGATCTCCTCATCGACTCCGACAGAAACCACGATGGCGTCCACCTTCCGAACTCATCTTCACCTTTCTGACACGGAAACACAGGGTTATGATGCACAATTATATCATAAAGAGTTATGATTGTATCATGTCTACCCATCCAAACACTTTTTTAAAGAGGTAAACAGTTAGATTTGCAACTGTACAATAATTGCTAGCTTTTGGTATAAGAAAAAAAACTATACTTTATAACATAAAACAATTATATAATATATTATAATTACATAATTGTGCAGTTATTACTCTGTATGCTTAAAGATATTCTAAAATAAATCAGCAATATTTAATTTAAAATAATGGACTAATAATATATAAAATAAATATTATAACATATAAAAAAAAAATAATTATTGTTAAAACATAAAATCCTAAAAGAAACCAATATAACAATGATTCAAATTTAAAACCTTTTATGATTATATTTATTACACTGTACAATATCAATTCAAATTATTACATAAATATATAAAAATATACATAGAAAAAAAATACACATTTTATATCGTAAAGCATAAGGATAACATATTTATTTAGCAATGAAACGGTGCTGGCGGGGGAAAAAACGTCCTTAGATTGCTTTTCAAACATGATTAGTCTTTTATTATTTATTGTAAATAAAATAACTATTAATGATAATAGTAATACTTGTCTTTCCCACCTGCAGCATGTGTCAATATGAGCTAGCTCACAGCTAATGAACATCTGCATCAAAACAAAGCGTTCACCTGATAAACATTTACTAAAACATAAACGAAACACAAAGGCTGAGGATGTATTTCACATCTGCGTTATGAACACTTATCATAATCGAGCTGAAATGGCGTGAAAACACTACATGCTAACAAGCTAGCACATTAGCCGCTGCGCTAATCGCGCAAAAAACACACACAAAACGCTCGCGAACTTCAGCGATTCCGTTAAACAGAAATAAATCACGTCCAGACCGACAAGACTAACACGGTGGCCTGCGTGTGTTTATATAACAGTTATATGGAAAATGAGGCCTGAGAATGTGTGTGTGAGAGGATTTCCAGCATCACAGAGGCGCATAAACACACCATACGTGAATCATTTCTGTCAGAATATGATTATTATGATGATTTAATGCGTTTCTGAGCTCTCCGTACCTTCAGTTGCCGTGTAGAGTCGCTTGATGCGGCGGGTTAGTATTAAAACGCGGTCTTTATCCAGATTCACCGCCTAATATACATAACACACACACACACACTCTCTCAACCACTGAAGTACAGCAGAGGACACACACACACTCGGTGATTTCCACTCTTTCTGCTCTCACGGGACAAAACAATAACACGGAAATAAAATGCTATCTCTTTAAAAAAAAAAAAAAGACGGTTATTTTTTTAAAAAGTGTCCGTTGTGTTTGAAGCGCGGTCTGCTCGCTGATGATGTGAATATATCATGATAAAACACGCATGTGTGCGCGGATCTCTAGTCCGCCCCTTCT